>JAHXMQ010012338.1:70048874-70145069 GCA_020466415.1 Ammodramus savannarum pratensis
ACAGAAGTTTATGTAAGTACGGGCAATTTTAATTTCATTTCTATAAGGAATACTGGTTTCAGAGTGATTTTTCTGTTCATTGACCCTGAACATGTAGACACAGTGTGCTGGATTAACCTTGGCTCAATCTGGTGCCCATCAAAGCCACTCTGTGACTCCCCTCTTCAGCTGAACAGGGGACAGAAAACTACAAAAGGCTCATGGGCTAAGGACAAGGAGAGATTCCCTCATCAGTCACTGTCACAGGCAAAACACACTTGCCTTGGGGATATTAGATCACCAAACAAAATAAAAGTAATGAAAAATAAAAGGCAAATATTAGATGACAAAGCTCCTTTATTCTCTAATTCAGCTTCACTCCTGATTTCTCTATCTACTCTGTCCCAATGGTACAGGGGAGTGGGAAATGGAGGTTGCAATCAGTTTGTCATAGTTGCAGTCATCAGTCAGTTCATCATCAGTCTCTTCCACTCCTCCAGGGGAAGACTCCTCAAATCCTTCTTCCACTCCACTATTGCGTCCCTCCAATAGGAGATAGGACTCCCTGAAGTTGTCCAACCTGGGTCATTCCCTTCTCCATTAACTGTTTTGCCATGGGTCCTTCTCAGGGAACTTCCAGCAAACCTATTCCAGTGTGCCCTCCTCCCTCCACAGAGCCAGAGGTCCTGCTGGGCATCTACTCCAGCACGGGCTTCCCATCATGTCACCACCTTCTTCAGGCGTCCATTTGCTCTAACATGGGATCCTCCATGGGCTGCAGATGGATATCTGCTCCCTCATGGTCTTCCATGGGCCGCAGAGTCTGTTTCACCATGGTCTTTATCACACCAGGAGAGTCTCTTATCTGGCACCTGGAGCACCTTCTCTCCCTCCTGTTTCACTAACCTTGGTGTCTGCAGGTTTGTTACACTCTCTTCAGGCTTTTCTTTTTCTTCAATCATTAACACCTCTGTTTTTCTAAATCTATTGTTGCAGAGGGGCCGCCACCATTACTGATGGGCTCAGCCTCGAAGCCAGGTGTCATTTTGGCTCTTTCAGACACAGGGGAATCTTCTGACGACTTTTCACAGAAACGACCCCTGCATTCATTGCAACACAAAGCTAATGCCTAATAGTGATGAAGTGGTGTGACTACCAGTTCTGTAGACCAGTATAAAAAATGTCAGAAGAATAGTTCTGCTTCTAGGCATAATCATGCAGAAAAACATTGTGTTTCTCTCTTTCAACCCTTTAAGCTGATGTGGATACAAGGGTCTGTCTTGTCAAATCTAGTGACAATACCGTCCTATTTGGAGGATAAAGTTAGGTTTCTTCAGCTATTTCCTATTTGCAATTTTTCTCCTTGACCCTCAAAGTATGGATGTGTGAGCAATAGGAGCAAATCTGCACTTGGGGTATTTGTAAATTTCCCCAAGAGCTTACACAAGGAGCCTTGCTCTTAGTGTCGTGGTCTGAAATACATATTCTCATAGAGAAAAACTTTGAAAAGGTTTCTGATGGAGAAGCAAAGACAAGAAGAACAAAGGGACTGCAGTTGAATAGAACTTGCTATCTTTTACTATCTCCACCTCATTTGCAGAAAGAATGCTTATCTTTTTCAGTATCCTGTGCAGGAACAATGTTTTGCTTTGCAATCAGTTTCACCGTAGTGGTAGTGCTGTTAGAGTACTGCAACTTTATCCTCAAGATTCTTGAGGATTCTGGGAACTTTTTTGTTGTTTTATTTGTGGGTTTTGCGAGTTTTATTTGTTTTGTTGGTGCTATTTTTGTTGTCTGTTTTTTTCTGTTTCTTCTGTTTTAAAATTGTAGTGCAGCAATAAGAAAAGGCAAAAATTTGCATCCCTACTTTACAAGACTAAAAAATAAGTGCGGGAGGTTATTTTGTACTGATAAAAGTTGACTAAGCCTCAGCTATATAAAAACCTTGAAAAAACATCGTAAAAGTGAATTCATCGATTCTCCACTCTTATCAAGAAAGCAGAAAACTTAAAAATGGAAATCCCCTTTGTTTCTCATGCCTAGTTTGTGCAGAAAAAGAAGAAAATTGCACTATGTGGAAGGATACCATGTGTTTTCATTCTATTGAAATCCATATTTCAAGGATTTTTTTCCTTGCAAAAACATTGTGACTGCAATACTGACAAGGTCAACGTCAGGTTGCATTTTCTGTTGTGCAAGTATCACTCAGGCAAATTAGTTTTGCTGTAGGGGCTAGCCTAAGATGCCCACCTAGTTTTCTGAAACCATTTCTTTCCTGAATCAGCATTTCTTTTGTTCATATGATGAGGTATCTGCTTCTCTCCTTTCCTTCCCATTCCCATCTGTTAAGCCCATGTCTTTATCTGGAGAAATAAATCTCCTTTAATTTTTTTTTTTTTTTTTTTTTTCATTTAGGATACCTACTTGACTCCCCTTTTACCCATCTAAGTTTCCCTTTTAATTCAGTTACCGTAACAACACATTTGTGAAATATGAGGCATTGCAATCCCCAATTACAAATGAGAAATTTATGCATGGTGATTACATGCATAGAAACAGATCCCTGGGAACACAGCAGAGACGAGGTACTTCCTGGTTAGCTTTTGACTCAAAAATCATTGAACGGTCAACTCTATGAAGCTTACCCTCAGTTTTTTTGCAGCCAACACCTGTTTGGGTGACTGTGTTGATTTGCTGGGGAGTAGGAAGTCTCTGCAGAGCGATCTGGACACTCTGGATTAACAGGTCAAGGCCAACGAGTATCAAATTCAATAAGGTGAGCAGCTGGGTCTTAAACTCAAGTCACAATGATCCCATGCAAGGCTACAGACTTGGGGAAAAGCTGCTGGAATGCTGCCTGGCAGAATAGAACCTGGTGGTGCTAGTTAACCATGGTTGAATATGAGCCAGGAGAGATAGAAGGTCAATAGCACCCTGGCCTGCATCAGCAATGGTGTGTCCAGCAGGACTAGGAAAGTCATTGTCCTGCTGTACTGGGCATTGGAGAGGCCACACCTCACATCCTGTGTTAAGTTCTGGGCCTCTTACCACAAGAAAAATTTGGAGGTGCTGGAGCAGGTTCAGAAGAGGCCAACAAAACTTGTCAAGGGCCTGCACAAGAACAAGCCTTACAAAGAGTGCCTGAGGGAACTGGGGTTGCTTAGCCTGGAGAAGAGGAGGCTCAGAAGTGACCTTATTGCTCTCTACAACTACCTGAAAGGAGTTTGTTGGAAGATTAAATTCAGCCCCTTCTCTAAAATAACAATGACAAGAGGAAATGGACTCAAGTTACACCAGGGAAAATACAGATTCGATATTAGGAAAAAAAAAAAATCACTGAGTGATTAAGCATTGGAATAATGCCCAGGGAAATGATTGAGTCATCTGGAAGCATTCAAGAAATGATTGGAAGTGCCATGCTTAATGCTTAGTTTTGCCTTTGTGCTATGTTCTAGATGACAAGGTGGTATTCAGTCAAAGGTTTGACTTGATGACCTTGGAGTTATTTAACAATCTTCTTTATTTTGTTTCTAATCTAAATAATAAAGTTTTGGATAAACCCCCAAAATTGTTACCTGTGAAAGTAACTATTTTTGTCTAATTCAATGACGCAAACTTGGAGCATGTTGTCACAGAGAGCAATAACTGAAGGAGTATCATTGACTTCTACTAGGTCATGCTTTCTCTCAGAAGATGAGAGAAAGAAAACATGAAGTGTAAGGCTGAAGCAGTTGGTTAGGATATCAGTTTGAGAAAGGAAACTGGTTTGAGAAGAGTCTGAAGTTAATGGTCCAAGGACAGAAGAAGGAAGTTAGAACCTGGAGGAACTATCCAAAAAACACCAAAACTAATTTTTCAAGGCAGTAGATAAGGAAGGGAGTGGGAGAAAAATCAAGATTTATGCAAGTTGAGGGAAAAATGTTAACTTAAAACCAATGTATTTTGGAATTTTTTAAACTTTGATTAAATATGATATTAAATCCCATTAAAGAATGTCTTTTTCTAGCAGAAGACAAGCCTTTAATAACTATTTGCTTATCACCACAGGGAATGTTGTGGCTTTTGTTGTTTTTTCAAGCTAGATGTACTTGACTAGCCACATATGTGTAGTCATTTTATACAAATTCAGCTGAAAACATTTTTAGGCCATAAAATGCAATGCTTAATGAAGAGAATTTAAGTATCAGAGCCCTTGGTTATGAGTTTGTGGATTTTATTGAATAAATAATTTCAGCAGAGAAACCATGCGAATGTACCCAGCTTTGATCATTCCGGTTAAGGGTAATTTGCTACATTGCAAGAAAAATTTATTTTTTTAATATTTGATGGCAGGTTTCACTTTGGAATCTATGGAAAGAGAAAAGTGCTGAGATACAGGGATGAGTTTAATGTTTCTGCCTCATGAAATACATTAAACACAGCCATAAATGTTACCATTTATGTGGCTCAAGTTTTACAATCTATCTCATATTCATGTGGTCTCTGGGTCACATCTAGCCTCTCTAAAGCAAGAGAATTCTTGATAATGTACAAATTAACCCAGTCACACTTTCTGCAGAGTGTTTCTCTGTGGAATTAGGGAAGATAGTGAGCCCAAGGATTAGGGGAAATATTGTGACCCAAAAAGCAGATTGTTTCTATGAGAAGGAATTAGAGAATCACAGAATCACAGAATGGTTAGGGACAGAAGGGACCTCTAAGGATCATAAAATTCTATGTTCTCCCAGCCTTGTAGAATTAAGAAATGCTTACATGCAGAAATTAAAAGCTACTACTATATCTTTTAATCACTGCAAAGCTGTGGGGAAAACATGTTTTTATTTGCACTGACTCCAAAGTATTGGTGCTCATAATATAACAACACAAAATTAATTAGAATAAATAGATCAAAATTTAGAGTGTGGCAATAAACCTTAACTTTCAGGTCATATTTTACATTACACACAAAAGATGACAGTGAAGGGTAAGCAGAACACATAAGTAAGTCTGAATGTAAGAAACAATGCATGACTCTTTTAGCACACATAAGAGTTTATGCTTTTCATTGGCGGTGTACCCATGGGCTATGCTCAGTCCTTGATGGTGAATTTTGCTGGCACTATCTATAACTTCCAGTGCTGATGTACACCACAAATGTTAGAACATAACAGAGAAACTAAATTCACTTCTACCATCCTTTTTCTGCCTCATCATTTTCAAAGCTCAAGGTAGCAGCCATACATAAGTGCCTGTTAAGAGGGCATCTAACAGGGCATGAGCTAAAGGAGACAATAGCAGTCTGGCTTCCACCCTAGACACTCACTGAATTCCTAAATGCTCTTTATGGCAACTGTGACAAATTAGAATTCAATAGCATAGGACTGGGGAGGAGTAGACAAAAATCTTCCAATTTAGTGAGTGAGTCAAGTTGGTTTTGTTTAAAAAATGGCATTTTAATTTCTATGGTATACAGCTAATCATATGTGTCTGTCTTAATGCCTGTTCTGAAGGCAGAAAAATGTTTCTTACCAGGGAAAACAAATCAAATCAAACATGATTAGAATAAAGCAATAATAACAAGAAAAGAAGTTTATAGCAATTTTGAGAAGAGGAATATTATCAATTACTTGAAAACATACCTTAATAAAAAATTTTGAAAATAGGAAAAAAGCTAGTAAATTAAGAATTGAAGTCAGTAATGTATGCAGAATGTTTAGTTACAAATGCTAACAAGAACAAAATTTGTTGATTGGAATGTAAAAAATGTACTTTTTAGCTACACTAGACTTAAAATGCTTAATGGTATAGTTTTCAAAAAAGTCTCTTTAAATAAATCACATAGCTTAAATGTTAAAAAAGGATTGTTTCCAGGACTTTAACAATAATATTTTCTTATATTGAAAATTTGATTTCTTAAAATTTTCATCATCTAATTTTGCCTTTTTTAAAAGTAGAAAAGCTCAAAAATATATTTTAAAAGCATTAATTAAATGTTTTACAGTAAAATTATTAAATATTGTAACTATTTTATATAAGCCATGGACAGATAATTCTTGACATGAAAAAATTGAGCAAAGTAAAATTCAGGAAGTTTTTTGGAATTCAAATTTTAAAATTTATGTTGCTTTGAAAAGAAATTTCTGTGGACATGAGCAAGAAATTTTTTGCTTCACTGTACTGTTTTCTTGCTTTCTCTTGCTTGTTTGTTTTCCTGCTGGTTTGTATTTTTGCTTTTTGCTTTCTCCTCTATATAGATTTGTTAGGAAATATGGAGTACTGTAGAAAAACAAATTTAGAAAAAATAGGGTTCTGCATTCTGTTTTAATAAAGATTGATCTACAGTTTGTGTTTTATTCATATTTCTTTGCAAGATATAGTACCTAGATTTCAATGGCATATTTCAAATTTCTGGTTTACTTAATAAAGAGATTGCAGTTGTGACCAAGCCATCTTCTTAAAACTTATTGCAGCAAGCACATTAATTTTCAAATCTTGGTGCCAAAAATCTACATTGTTTGGTCCTCATATTAGATGCCTATTTTATTTTGTAATTGGTAGCTACTTTTGGTTTAGTATCTCAATATCATATCTGGAAGCATCAGAAGAGTTTTCAAAATTAAATAACCTATGTTGAGGTGGGACAAGACCTGGTCAATACTGCTCCTATCTTCAGTCAGTTAAATGTGGAATGGTTTAGAACTGACAATATTTAGCATAAGATAATTAGAATGTATTTTTTATTTTCAAATCACCTCTTTGATGCTTTAAATGTCTAATTATATGTTTAACTTGTATTTATACATCATAGGTACTTTTTATCTATATGGAAAGGGAAATATAACATGAATCTTTTGAGAACCTTGAATTCTAAGGGAGGTGGAATACTGCTGATCTATATATCCATCCAAATCACACAATGATATTGATTTTGCATATAATTGCAGTACTTTGAAAGATTTTAAAGGATCTCTATATTTTTTCTAAATTCTAAAGAAGCTCAAGTATCAGGATGTTTAAAAGAATCCTCCAAATAATCCTTAACAGGAGAGCTAAGGACACAAGGACAAATTTGCAGGGACTGTTTCACTTTAAAGATGAAAGTGATTCTTTAACAAATAATATATTATAATAATGAGTCCCTGCATAGAATAGTTCCACCATAGTCATGTTCGAGGAAATACACCTTTTCATTAATTGTTGAATGAACTGCAGTCCAAGTACATTCACTATTTTTATGTGGGCACTTACAGAACTTTATCACCTCAGCAGCTTGATGTTAATACCTTTACTCTTACAATACCTCTGCAAGGCACACCTGTTTCAAAGAGAAGAGCTGACTGCAATAGAGAGGAACTAAATTACCAAATATCACAGTGGAACCTTGTAGCTAAACTCCCATGTTTACTAGTCCTCTGAGTCACAGACTCGTGCCTTAATTATAATGTCATCTTTCACCTGCCTCTGAAAATGCCCCTTCACGCACTGCAGAGATGCAGACTAGCAATGATTTTAGAAAGCAGATTGCAAAGTTTGTCATGTTTTTAAAAAAAGCTTTCCACCCTCCCTCTTCCTATACATATGAAAACTATTCATCTTAAGAAAGCCATCTTTAGACATACTGATTATAATTAATAAATTTAAAAAAATTCTAAACATTAACTTGACTAATTCTTTCATTTCCAAAGAGAGAAGCACCATTTATGATTTTCAAGGTTCCTATACATTCAGTGGGAAGCCTAAATATTCACATCTCCATAATACTTTGAAATAAGAAAACAATCATCTAATAAGCTCTAACTCCATTTCCCACTCTGTCCACTCCTCCACCAAGAAAATCACATATTTGAGCAAGGTAGTTTGCAACCTCTACCCTTTCTTTGCCCCAGATTATTGGGATCTTTTACATGGTTATTGACTACAAATAAACCCAGAAAAAACATGTGCTTAGGAATACAGTATATGCTGAAAACAAATAAGTTATTACTTGATATATCTCTCTGTACTGAAGTATATTTGATTAATATATTGTTTTATACCTCCTTTCTTTTGTTTTTTTAATAACTGGCTTCTTTCCTTTGCCCTAGACAGCCACATTTTATCTACTGATGTAAAATAAGCACTGACATATGTAATAGCTACTACATCCCTGAGTAGTTAGAGAATCTAAGGTCCTTCTCCAGAAATGTCAACGTGTTCGAAACATCTGCTTGTTGTGATGGGGCTACTCACATACAGTTTGAAAATATTAAAGTTCCACTTGCTTGAAGAAATTAAGGAGAAAAGACAGTAATTGCAGTGTTATCAGCATGGGTTTCTACAAAGCTCCAAGATCAATATTGATTTAAACTATGGGGAAGCAAACTGAGATGGAACAGACACTTGGAAATGAAGGGTCATTGCATTAAAAAAGTTTTCCAAGCTTATTTTCTGGTTCCCTAGTCTATATTTCCCCTATACTACCAGACACAGAAAAAAATAGGGTTTTTTTCCAATTAACCACATTTGATAATGTATTAGCTCTTTTATTTATATTCTTATCTTAGAGAAATCATAAAAGTGAGGTAAAAGTCTGACAAGTGGAAATATTTTATTAAGAAAAGACCAAAGTGCAGTGAAATCTACTTTTCTTATTACTTTTCTGAAAGGAGATAAGAAATGATAGTCTGAGAACAAACAAATTAAAAATTTACAATAAACATTTTACCAAGATTTTTAATATAAACATTATCTTCAATTAGAATTTAGTCACTTCCTAAGGTGACTCAGTCATGTATCAGTCTTTGTAATGTGTCTAATTACACAATTTAGACCACTATTCTTATTATTATAAAAATACATCACATGTTTCACACTGTGAGTAGGCAAAGTTGCTTTAGAAGATACTCGGGCATAGGGTCGTAAAACTTGGTGCATACAGAAAGAGTGTTCTATCTTATTGCAATATGAGCAATAATGGTTTTTTCTCAGTCTATAGAACTGGGCAAAATTTGCTTTTTGAACTTTTAAATACTGCAGACCATAAAGAAACAGCTGGAAAAATATTCACCAGAGCTGCAGATGGCTCCACCATGAAAGTGATCTGGATCCTTTTTGACACTCAGATAGCATCTACCTTGTTATTGCCTTAGTTTCCTTTAACTGATGTCAAACCTCTACAGTTATTGCAGTGGTACAGGTATGAAACTATATTCCTTCTAGGGTGTGGATGAAGTCCAAAGAAAAACTGCACCTTGTTTCCTTCCATCAAACATGGAAGTTTCTGGTGTATTTTCAATATTAGCAAGAAATGGGCTGAATTCAAACCCAAGGCATGCATACTCTACATTGCATTTGATGATATTTTAGCTTAATGGTGCTTGATCTCCTGTCTAACATGATCTTTTTAAAATGTACACGTAGAATGTACTCTAATATGCATATCTAGAGACAACAGTAGTACACAGTTAACAGTTTGAGGGATCAACAGCACTCAGAATCAACACCCTACGGAAAAGAGAACATTCAGAGTAGAAGACATATTCATAGCAGACAAGATCTCTGTTAAATTATTTTTTTTGTTGTTTTCTGATGCAAAGAAGCAAATGTTTCCTTATTAACAAGGACAGGGCTAATTTTATAATTAAGGAATGCACGTAATTCACACCTCTGTACAAACACATTGGTGTTTAAATGTGCAACTACAGCTTGTGTAGGCAAACATGAGGTCTTTTGAAAACAGTCAGCTTAGAAACTAATAGCAGTATACAAGAATAGCTGCCTTACCCACCTAATTTCCTTGAACAAATGTAACTTTTTCACCTTGAGACTATAATGCATCAGAAATTATCCTCTGAATACTTATTATTAGTATTTCATAGCACACTTACTCCACCATCTATGTTGTCATGGATAGGCTGCCAGAAGTTCCAAGGTTTGGAAGGTTACCTGGTTTGACTTTTCCTTCCATAGATTTACGTGAACCTCTGTTGCACTTCTGAAGTGCAAAACCCCCTCTATACTGAAATAGTGCCAGCCTTTCTTTGGGTAGAGTTAGAACAATCTTAATTTTAGATACTGTGAAATCGTGCTGCCAGATAATGAGTTTTGAACATGTAAGTTGTTTCCATAACAGTAGGGGAATAAATGCTGAATGCTGCATATCAAGGCCCATTGTGTTTTGCATGGTAAATAAGGATATCTGTGTATTCCTGCACCATGCAATGCAGTTCCATGTAATGAATGTCCAAACAACCTAGTATGTATATAACAAACTGTGCAGTATTGGATAGAGATATACACTTGGGTCTTGGCAGCAGCACAGTCTCCTAACAGGATTATTTGGCTCTGGCACAGCACAATGTTGGCACAACAGTGCTGCTTCTTGTTCCAGATTTGTCTTGTGCTGGGCTAGCTTGAATATCTCTGTATGGGACTGAGTGATGCAATGCAGATCTGAATACATCATGAACCCACTCTTGATTTCTTGTATATCTAAGTGAAGCTTTTTAAGTGATGTCACGGTTTTGCTATTATTCTGCACCTGATTTTAACATATTTATTTATAGAAACTGAAATGATTTATTATGTGGTGCCTGATAATTATCTTCCAGCAGAAGCCACTGAGAATGAATGTTTCACCCAAACATCAACTTCATTAGAAAGATTTATCAGAATGAATCAACACTCACCAAATGAAGGTGAGTTAATTTCTCACTTACTTTAAAAATTAAAACAAAATAAGGAAAGCGCTTTTTGTAATCTGTGGCTGTATCTGTTAACAGTTGCATGCTTTTTTGTTTATTATTTGGGCGGGGAGCTGATTAAAACTTTTCACTTCTTTTTTCTACCCCTATAACAGCTGCAATAATAGCATTCCTCAGGGGGGAAAAATTTCTAAGTAAAACCACATGCAGACCATTTTACTGCAGTGATAAAAAAAACACCAGCCAAGGCTACATATTGTGAATAAAAGTATGGGCATATAAACAAGATATCTTGAAGCTGTCTGTGTAGTTAATAGCAAAAGATAAGATAACATTTCAGATAGCTAACTACTCTTTAACAGCATCCAGCTGCACTTTTTTACCCTCTTTAATGTAGCTGATACATGAGCAGAGATAAATAAACTCTATCACATTTGCTATTTGGTTGGATTTACCTATAGCTTCCTTTATTTGTATTAGATATAGCACATAGTTAATTTGCAATTGATTCAGACTTTTGCTTACCTCATGCTATTATAGTAGCTGCATGCTAAAAGTGAGACCTTGACTAGACCTTCATATACAACTTGCAATCTATTCCTGGATATCTTATTGACTGGCCATTATGTTTGGATCAATCATCATAAACCTGACTAAATGGCATCATACCCAATTTACCAGGCTGAATGTAAAACACTCCAAGGTTTCCCTAGTTTGCAGTGTTGGACAGAAGGACAGAACTGGGGTGTATAATTTTGTTCTTGATTCCCGAATTCTGTTAAGGTCTGGTAGCCATGCCACTTCTCAGTGCATTTCCAGCTGATGAAATTTAGTCTTATACTCTAAGATTCCTGGCAATTCTTGATAAAAACAAGACACAAACCTTGTTATAATCAATAGCCTTTAAAGCAACTTTGTAGTTGCAAATGTCCATCAGCAGATAAATCCCAGTGTGACTGAGTGACTAAATCCTTATTTATGGGGAAGCTGAATTTGTGTGTTTTGTAAATGTACAGCTGAACCTATCTGAACCAATAGTTCTGTTTCCTTTTTGCCAGTTTTGGAGAAAGCAGACAAGTTAGAAATGCAATGGGCACTTATTGTTGTTCAAAACTAGGATTTGGATTACCATTGTTAATAAGTTGTTAGACTCTTATCTCAAAGGAAAGCAGATCAAATGATGTTTTATAACAAAAGAAATGCCAGTGACTGAGGCATTCATTCTATTTGATTATAAATATGAAGAGAAATTGTATCTTAATTGTTATATCTTCAACTCTTCAGTCTCAACAAGGTCATCTCCTCTCCTGGTGATAATTTCACAATTCTTCAGTACCAATTTTATCAACAGGGAACTCCAGAAATGTCCTGCAGGGGTGATTTATGCTTGTGCAAACAAATTTGTAAAATATAAGTCTCAATGCATTTAAATTTAGTACATATTTTTAAACACAATTTAAATCCACCTAAAGAGGTGTATTTCTTTCCAAAGTTTGTTTATTTACTTGGCTGATTTATGACTCTTTAAATTTTGAGATTTGTAACAGACAGTAAAGATTATGGAGAAAAAGCAAACCAAAACAGCCCACCCCAAGCCCCATGTGATGGAATCATCAAAGGAGGGAATAGAAAATATAATAAATAATAATGGATTAGTATGAAAGCCATGCAATTATCAGATATCTACCATTTTTCCCATCCTTCATTCTTTTTATTATTACTGAGACTCTAAAATGCTCAAGGCACAGGAAATCTAATAAGCCTGTGAAAGTGGGGTCTGTTTCTTAACATTGTTGAGAATTTTACTATCATTTAGTACCCTATATATATTTTAAAATGGTTGTCATATCAAAACAATTGAATTCACTCATGTTCATAAAAAAATGTGGGTTAATTTCTGTTTTGATTGTGCTGCATGTGTTATGAATTTACTTAAAATAGGAATATGACATGAAGAAATATCCATTTTACTGTGGAATGATATAGTGATAATTTAATATAAATAATCCTCGTGGTGTTAAGAAACCAAACAAATCAAAATAATGTTGCTATTTTGAAGGCCTATCAACAAGCACTCTTTAACCTTTGTTAAACGCTTCATATTTACTATGCATCAGCTTTAAAGATCTAGATAAATGAATTAATTCACCTTTATCCCCTTGAGAAACACTATTGATTTTTATGAAAATGAATTAAACATTCACTATCAATTAAGTTCTGTGTTTGCTTTTTTAGAAGAGCTATCTTCTCACTAAATGAGAAATTTACCTGCCAGCAAATACAATAGACTGTTGTTCTGTCCACGTATTGGCATACATATTGAATAAACAAAACCCAATTACACTCCTGCTTATACTGCATCAAGATTACACATTATGTGCACAACTCTTATTTTCAAGAGGCAAATACCCAGCTAAATTCCATAAATTCCATATCCTAGGTTTCTTTATTGCTTAAACATGTAGAAAATGAAGTTATTGTGAAGCTTAGTCTTATGAAAAAATAATAAAAGATGGAAAAACAAAGTCTTTTTAGCTAGATGTAGTTTACATTTAATATTTGCCCACCAACCAATACAGTTCCTTTTTTTAAAATTTTTATTTTGTTCTGTGTTTCTAAGTAAATTATTCGGACTTTATATTATGAAAATAATTTTTTTCCTACAGCTGGCCTGGCAGCAGTTCTGAAGAACTCTTAAGGACAATCTTGAGCCTTTCTTCCTATCTTTTCTCTCCTTTGATTTACACCGTTAAATTTGATCCTTGATGTCTCTTTTGCTTCTTATTCCCTTTGAAGTAGTAGTTCGTAGAAGTCTAGATGGAAACCAAAAAAAAAAAAACAGTATACTTTTTGAGAGCAGCTGATTAATATAAAAACATAGCCTGGAAAGAGACAAGATCTTTCCAGAGCAGTAAGTATATTAGATAAATTACACAGGTCTTATAACAAACAAGGTGGTAGTGTAACTGCTAGGAGTGACACATGCAGAGAAAAGCTGAAGTAAAACCTTTTGGTACAAGTCTGCACTGAAAACGGACACTTACATAGACTGTTTTGGAACTGCTAAGCTTTACAAATAAAGCTTTTAGTAAGTAACCTAAATAATCTACTTTTTAACTTTGACTTATCTTGAACAACCATATTTTATTTTCTACTTTCAACATTTAGTTTCTTTTTGTATGTTACTTTTTCTACAGTGTGTTTACTGCGTTTGCTGTTCCTTTAAACATTTCCATTAAAGTATAAAGCAATAGAATTAGTAGGTTTCACATCTTATTTACTCACTTTTCAGTATTCAGAAGTATAGCTGGGAGAGATGTTTTACTTGTGTTCTTCTGTTCTTCGGGTTTTATTTTTACTCGTTTAAATGACTGATCTTGTTAAAGCAAAAGTGAGGAGACACTACGCAATAACAACAAGTAGAGGTTAATAACAGACATAATTTCCATTCCTCCTTGATTTCCAATTACTGAAAAAAAATTCTCCCCCAGAAAACCAGCCTTCTCCTTATTTGTGTACAAGTCCTATGTTGCACAGAGGTGCAGTCATTGACCTCAGGCTAAAAGATTCTTCTTGTCTTTTAGGGAACTTCTGTAGGACCTGAAATAATAATATACCTTTTTACAACAGTGTCAAGGATCTTCAGCAAGTTTAAGAAAACAAGCTAATGAATTTTTAGATTCTGAAAGATATCTGCATGAATTATGAGATTCCAATAGTCTCCTAGCTTGTTTTCTATTAGTACTTATGTAAAATCTAATCTGGGCCATCCTCATAATTAGTTCTTTTTGCCTTAGAGATCTACTCCATTCATGATTTAATCCATGAGTTCTACCTGCAATCATGAATCAGAAAAAAAGAAAATCCTCAGCTTTGCTCAGAATTCAAGTACATAAGCTCAAGAAGACATAGCAAAGATTCCTGCACATTAATGTATGATCTAGTATTCTTTCAAATTCTTGGCTTTTCATTCATCTGAATCTCTTAGAGAAAACTGCATGAACATAAATATAATTAGAAAAAATATTAAGTTGCTCACTTTTCCCTTTTTTCTAACAGCAATCCTTAGAGAAAACATATTTTTAAATATGCAAGTCTTCTCCGAAAGATATTCCTTGGCCAAGTAAAATTTTAAATAGTAATAAAATTGGTAAAAACACTAGTTTTTCAGAAGTTTCCAGCTATAACCACAAATTTATGACTTTTTAAAATAGTTGCAATACTCTTCCTAGTGAAACTAAGAGCCATACTTACAAGAGAGTTAATAAAATACTTTATTTCACAGGATATCAACTTAAGGATGACAAACCTTTGTAAAGATATTTTTGGAGGTGTGCTCCCTTCCTTTATGCATTCCATCCTTCCCTCTAGAATTGATTCAAAATCATAAGCTTCAGATTCTCTTATGTTTTGTGATTTTATGACTGCAGAAGAGAAAAAAAAAAGCCTGACTATTCAAAGATCCCATGTGTGATAGTCTCCTTAATCCCCAGTGGAGCTCTTTCAAAGAAACATGTTAAACAAAGCAAAGAAAAATAAATCTGTTTATGGAGAGAAATAAAATAAACTCATTAGTGAGTATTTATCTTTTTCTTACTTTGTAGAATCACCTAAAAATTAATCAGAGAAAACCACCTACTTTGTCCTTATGCCTAGGAATCATGCACACCATTTCTTTATCCTTAGAATATGGTTCTCTAGAGTAAAGCTTCTACTTTAACTCCCTCCCATATAAGAGAATTTTCATCTTTTTCTACATCTCTGTAATTTTCATGTTGTAGATCTACGTTACTCAGAGTTTTTGGATGAGTGAGATTGGAATTGGTAAAATTGGAACCAGAAAGATAACTGAAGATCCCAGAGACAATACTGGATGGGTTTTCTGTTTTAGTTTCCGCTTTTTAAATAACTTTTATGTATTTAGGGGATGCAAATTTCTGGATATTTCTGTCATACTATATATTTTCCTTATTCTCAAATCCACTGAAACTCCAAAACTAATATCTACATAATTTGTTTTTTCAAATTCAACAGAATGTGATATTAATTTGTGATATAACTATTTGTCTATAATCAATACAATTTTATTCCTTTCTTTTCTCTTTAATAGTGGCCTATTAAAAAAGCTACTTCTGCCAAAAGATTAGCATTAGTTTCCAGTGGTTCCACTATTTCAAATTTCATGTGAATTGTTAAGTAAATTCACGTCATAGCTCTTAAAAAGGAATGCATTTATTTTGTTGAAATTGAATATATTTCATTAAGTATTATCTGTGCATCGGATCAATTACATTAAAAATATCTGTCAGGAAAAAACCCCAAAAAAACGACACAAACCCTCACGTGGTAGTATTAATTTAGGGTATGATGCTAATGAGTCTAATAAAAGTCATGAAGGGATATGCACAAGTAAATCCTCATTTAAGCCGGAGTTCAAGCATATCATATGGGCCAGCATGAAAAAAAAAACACATTTTTCTGAATCATAGATTGAAGGTAAGTCTACACAAGTGAACAAACATGATTAAAAACTCCAGAAAAAAAACCAAAATAGCCAGGTTAATTAATTCCTATTTTATTGGCTGGATGTAACTAAGTTCCAGTGTAGCATTTAATCATGTGGTTTTCCTGAAATTCATATAATTGATTATTATGTCCCATATTGTTATTTTTTTAGTATTTAAACTCTAAAGCAGTCTTGGCCATTTATATAGCATTTTAATTCCATGGTATTTGAAAAAAACCAAAACTCAACCATCAGCTTTATGAAAAAATGCAAGAGCAAAATGCTCTTTGGGTCTAAAATAGAGTAATATTATTTGTATTGATATTGGTAAGGATGGTGAAGGGCCTTGAGGGAAAGCTGTATGGGGAGCAGCTGAGGTCACTTGGTCTGTTCAGCCTGGAGGAGACTGAGGGTAAGAGTTACAGCTCCTCCTTGCAATTACAGCTCCCTCATAAGGGGAAGAGGAGGGGCAGGCACTGACCTCTTCTCTGTGGTGGCAGTGACAGGACCCAAGGGAATGGCCTGAAGCTGTGTCAGAGGATGTTCAGGTTGGATATCAGGAAAAGGTTCTTCAGCCAGAGGGTGGTTGGGCACTGGAACATCCTCCCTAGGGAAGTGGTCACAGCACCAGCCTGGCAGAGACCAAGAAGCATTTGGACAGTGCTCTCAGGCACATGGTGTGACACTTGGGAATGATGTTGTGTAGGACCCAGAGTTGGACTTCATAATCCTTGAGAGTCCCTTTCAACCCAACGTGTTCTATGATTCCATGGTTATTCTTTTTATGGTTTTCTTATGGCTTTTTTAGGGTCTTCAGAGAAATTAGGAAAACTATCTTGTTCTAGACAGAGGCATTGACTGAAACAAAATTTATCCATTTTTGTAGACAGAGTAAAAAATGCTTTTGTAGACAGTGTAAAAAATGCTGACTTACCCATCCCAACCCTAACTCCTCCTCCTTCTCCAGTTACCGTGTATGAGAAGATGAGTAAGAATGAGAGTATGAAGTAGAAGTATGAGACTAAAGAACATGATTACTGGCTCAGAAAAAAGAAATGGAGTAAGGAGGGTCAAGGAAAATTCTACAGAAAGTGAGACATGCATTGCTCCACACCCCACCCCTCTGTAGCCTCTAGTCCAGCCCAGAATGGTGTCAGTCACTGGCACACCTGGCACAGTAGAAGCAATGCCCCACATCCTTTCCCTTGAGCCCCAGTCCAGCTCAAGAGTAGCTGGATGACCAGAAACCCCAGCTGGGGATAATAGGAGTGGTGGATGTGGCCACAGGAGATCAGTGCAGCTAAAGCTCATTGCCCTGAGATGCAAGTGGCCACGTCCCTCTTGTCCTTGGTTTGTATGACTGCTGAGACTACTCTGTGACCAAAGGCAGTAGCTGTATCTTGCTTTTCTCTTTCTTGTTCTTCCTTTCACTTATTTTCTACTCCTAATTTCCTCTTCTTGAAATATGGGTAATTTAGGTCAAATGGGTAGAGTTTGCTGTATCAAAGCTTTGTGAAATTCTTTATTTTGACTGAATATTTGTTTTAAATTTTGCCAAATTCTTGATGTTCCAAAGTTTTCCAGTAAATTTGTTTTTGAACTCCCTGGAAACTTTTGTCAAGTTCTCCTTTATACTCATCTCATAGAATAGCAATACCTTGAGGACATTTTTAATAAACTTGACGAGAGAGGACCTGGGCTCGTCAAAAGTTCAGATTAATAAACTTTATGGTAATCTATTTACTTTTAGCCTTTTACTCCAGATAAATAGTTTCAATAGAAGACTTAAACAATGTTGTAAATTCATGTCAAAAAGTCTGTGTAAATCTGTATACTGGAAAAGAGTCAAATAATTCCAATTGGTAGCAAATATGTATCACCATGTTTCTGACTGAGAATATTTGGGGTGTGATCATTATGCATGAATTTTTTTATTACATTAGGAGTTGAAGGGTTTGTGTTAGCAATGTTATTACATGGCATTCTGTATAGAATACTACACCTGATCCTCCATTCCATTTGAACAGTTGAAGGTGACAAGTCTTATTGAGGTTGGACCAGATGACCTCCTGAGGTTCCTTCAGACTTAAATCATCCTGTGATTTGCAATCAGGGCTTAAAAGAAGGAGAAAAAAAGCTAGCAATAGCTTTTCACTAAAATTCATATGAACTTCCCAAATTATGCTGTTGGTTACCAGAACAAAAAGAAGTACAACCAAGAAAAGAGTTGAAAATATTTGCATTCAATGTCAAGTCTGCCTTCAATTGTATGTTGGTCAATTTGCCACTGTTTCTCAAAATGGCTTTTTGAATTGCAGTTTGAAAACAGTGTGAAGCTGTAATTTATTCTTCATGGAATTCAACATTGTGTTTTTCTTCATTTTGCTCTTAGTGAAAAATTCACCCCCACAGCTGATAATTTTACCAAAGTTTTTGGGAGCACATAAATACAATCTTATCAAAAACTACTATTTTACAACAGTAATTATGATGGGAAATGTCAGATCAATCAAAATTACAAAATATTGTGCTTTTCTCTGTTTCTGTAAAGGTAAAAATGCAACACTTTCCACTCTAAATAATAAATGCTTTGATAAGTAAGTGAGGTCATTTTTCATTATAGCAGATATTTTCAGGAAGAAAGAGAACTTTTTATTTCGAATCATAGCATATAAACTTTAATTAGTGACCCAAGAGAACAACCCAAGCTGAATAAAGACAAACTAAAATTAGTAACAGGCTAACAGCTTGCCTATTTCCTTGGGCAACATGTGGCTGACAGATGATGTGATGTTCAGTGACAGACAAATTTTGATCCTCTTTGTAACTTTAAAATTCTATACACTGAGAAAAATTAATAATTTAATTAATATTACCAACAGTAGAATCATTTGACTACAGAAGATATTTCTAATTTAAAGAAAGATAAATAAGAAATGACAGTAATTCTATATTCTTAATCTGATCCCAGTGGTAGTATAGATAATAGCAATTGATGATTTCATTACTTAATTCATCTTTATCACCTGTTTTGATTTGCATTCTGGATCAAGCTCCTCCTATACCCTACTAGAAAATAAATCACCTTTTTGTCCAAATATTATCTTATAAAAGTTCCATTAGCTTGCTAATTTTCTTTAATAAAAATAGACAATATATTTATTTCCTTTTAAGTATTTTATTATGAGAACAGCTGAATTTGCAGATCGGAGAACTACAATCAAATAAACAACTTCAGCTTACTTTATGTAGCTGCTTGATCTTTCTCCTTCTGATGCTTCTCTACTTCTGCCTGATTATATTCTTTCTTTTGAGGTCTCTGTATCTTGAAAAAAAAGTCCTCTTATTATGAGAATTGTATTTCAAGTGACTGCAGCTATCAAAATGCTCTTTGACTTTATGTCTAAGGTACTTCAACACACAGCTGTCTTTTTCATCACAGGAAAACTCAGAAGTAGAAAAGGATTTTGGTGGGTTTTTTCATGTGATTAGTACTATCTATTATTCCTATTTATTTCATGGGAGTAGTTCTTCAATTGCAGGGTTTGTTCTGCAAAGAATAGAGTTAATGAAACCTGGTTTTCTACACATCTGTGTCCTTCATGTCCATCTTCCACTGTAAATAACTCTAAGCCTTTCCCTTAGTACTTTCACATATGTCACTTTCAACAATAAAGTTATGCCATGTCTGCACCATGTCTGTAATAGTATGCATGCCTGCTGGATATCTGAATTCTGCCAAATGTATTACATTATAGCTTAGATCTGTTAGTGTCTCTTCCAGTGTAGATTTATGAGGAATAGGAGTTACTATTTTGATTTTTTCTTCTTTATTCAACTAAAGAATTCCTACTGCATTTATTTTCTGATGTTTTTCTTCCTCTCAAATTTGCTAGTTACACATCAGTAATTAAAAATACTTACCTATAGGCATGTAGAATTTTGTGTTTGTTTGTATATAAGTGAAGCCAAAAAGAAGACCTGTTAGATGGACAGAGTATTGGTACCTCTGGTTTTAGCTTTTATATGTTTCAGATTCTGTACTGCTTTAGTGTGTACTTCTGAGCTTCATATTAGGGGTAAGTAAGCTCTCTTCACAGAGTAGCTAGACAAAACAATTCCTTCTCTAGCTGGGGGCCAAGGACAATTGATCTGAACTTCAGGCCCAAGAGCATAAACAATGATGGAATGAGGAGAGAAAAATAAGAAGGATGGACTTCATAACCTAAATCTATTAATGGACAATTAACACCAATATGCTAATGGACCAGAATTTATAAAAGTGAGACACCCCCACAACCAGTTGTGCATTCTGTGACCATTTTGGGTTCATTTTGGGTGTGGTGCTTGCTCGGCTCTTGTACTGCCCAAGGTGTATCGATTGAGGCCTTCTAATAAACCCCTACTTTAACTCCACCTAGTCTCTGACCCAGGTCAGCCTTCACAAGGCATCAGTAAAATTGGAGTAATACATGAAGGACATGAGAAGAGATTTTTATTTGATTTGAAAATTGATATGAATAAATTTTGTTATCTATAAACATATAACCCTGATTCAGGAAATGCATGCACATGTTCTTAATATACTTATTGCTAATAGTCTTATTTTTGTATAAATTTCATAAGGGCTTTAGTATTTTAATGATTTCTACACATATCTTACTTTCAGAATGTTGAAAATAAGTTTTACACAGCTACCTTTTTTTTCATATCTTACTGGCTCTTTAGCTTAATTCTTTTCTCACAGAAGACTAGAATCTTGTTGCAGGTGAACAAGAGTCCAGATATCCAACTCTACTTGAAGTCAAGGCAGGTTAGTAATAAACCATTTTTTCTTCAATCTTGTATACTTCACATAATTGCTTTGAAGTACTCAAATTGTTCAAATATTTGAGACTCTAGTCAACAGGGTTCAACATAATTTTTAAACGTAATCTCATTAGGTAGAGAATAATTCAGAGTCAGAAATTTCCTTTCTGATCTTGGGCTGTGTCATTACAGTTTTTACATAAAAACAGGCAATGAAGTAACAGTGTAGACCCATCTAGAAAAAAATATATAATTTTTAACATTTGAGCTACTGATTTATGAAATGTGAATGAAAACTTTACTAATCAATGGCTATAGTGAATTTTATATCAGTAGTAGTTTCTCAAGTAAGATTAGATGTCTCTTCTTTAAAAACATGTGTTTTACGTAAAAAAGGGACTGAGTAGGTGTGGGTGCCATGGGACAGAGAGAGAGAAACGGCAAGTGTTTCTCATGGTGGCTTGTGAGAATTTTTAGGGAGTTGTAAGGATGTGATAACTTGTAAAGTAGAAACAATCTGCAGGTGGTGTTTTGCTACTTTGTCTTTCTGTTCTTCTCAAGGATGATGTATGAGGAAGGTGTTTTTGTTACCTTACACACTGCTACTTACCTACTTACTGTGATAAATGGCTAATCAGGGTAAAGACAAATATGAGGGAGGATCAGAGGAATTGGTATAATGGATAGAGGAACAAAAGGAATATTACAATATTCCAATTTTCCAATTGGAATATTTCCTATGGCCATCATGGGCGAAAGCTTAGACCAGAATTCTTCCAGTGAAATTTACCAGGAGGAAACTGGACAAATGAAAGAGGAAGACCAGCAGGAACTGAGCCCAAACAAGTGTGGGAAATTAGAGGCAGAAGGTGAATCCAAAGGTAAATGGTCAGGGATCTGCTACTGCAATGAGAGACACATCTGTGAGGCTGGATGGGAGCCACCATCTGGGTACTGAGTGAGCTGTCAGAAGAGCTTGACAAGCCACTTTATTTATCAGCTATTTGCCATGGATAGCCAGCCAGATCACAACTGACTGGAAGTTTGCAAACTCACCCACAAGAAAGACTAGAAAGAGGACCCAGGGAACTGCAGGCCTGTAAGTGTGACCTCAATGTCAGGGAACATCATGGAGCAGACCAACCTAAAGACCATCATGTAATACATGCAGAACAACCAAGGGATCAGACCCAGCCAGCAAGGGTTTATGAAAGGCACGTTCTGCTTGACTAACCTCATCTTCTTCCATAACAGTGTGACCGATCTAGTAGATGAGGGAAAGGCTGTGATTGTTGTCCACCTGGACTTAAGTAGCATCTAGTATATCAACGTGACACAACATAATATGATTTAATTTATTATGATGGCTGCAACTTAGAAGAAAACCTACTTTGAATCAGATACTTGCCATCAATTTCAGATGTGAGTTTCTGAACTGATTTGCCGAGTATAATGGGACAGGATGTCTGTGAAGTGCAGGTCCTTGTAGGTAACCATGACAATCCAAGAACAGTGATGCATTCCTGTTTTCTTATGTTTGAGAACACTCATGATGCACTCAAAGGCATTTGGACAGTTAGAAAACTGTGGGGTTTATGACACAAAATTAACAAACTAAAACCAGAAGTGAGCATCACACCTGCGAGATAAAATGAAGCTTCCCCTTCACTGTCAGAAGAGACATCAAAATATGTAATGGTCTTGAGACTAATTGTACAGGAGGTCTTTAGAAATAAGTGTAAGGTCCAAGTACTATAGAATGATTACCTTTTTTATAATATCTATAATGGACTCTGGAAGTAGCACTATTATTAGGGAAATTACAGTTTTTCCTATGTTAAAACATGAAGGTGAAGGGAAGTTAAGGTCATTGCAATGATGTTTTTGCTAAAAAGAAAGGAGAAGTTTTGCCTTTTATTTCAAAGACCTTGAAACAGCACTACATCTCACAACATCACATTCCGCAGAAGATTCATCTTCTCCAAGGACAGTTGGTACTGACTTAAGCCAAAACTGCTTCATGGGCAAAATTGTAGTGCTGTTTTTTTCCCTTAATTCTGTTGACTGAACAGTACCACTGACTTACACACTACAAAAATACACATAAAAATGCAAAAATACAATGCTTTAGGCATCATAACCTTTTTCCACTCTTCTGAATCTCCATTTTAAAGAACTGATTTATTTCTGGGGGGCAGAAGCACTTCTGTTTTAGAATATGACAGAATATTGCATCTAGATTGAATATAACCTATTGAAAATGAGTCAAGAGAATAGTGTTGTTTCTGGACCTATGGGAGCTTTTCTTCCTCTACCCTTTTTTTCTCATTTATAGTAATTATCACCCATATTCTAGTGTGCTCTTGTTGCTGCTCTTCAATGCTTTTCTTTGCTTTCCTATTTGGACAGGTTCAAATTTTAATGCCAATTATGAACATCTCCTATTTAAGGGTAAAAGAAAACTCAAGTTATGGGTAATCCAATTCTGAAAGCAGTACCAAGTAAGAAATATTGGAGGATATTTTACTTTGTTAAACAACACCTTCTCTAAAATTAAATATAAATCTAAACTTCATCAAATGCGATTTGTCAAAATCCCCAACATTAGTAATTATAGCATTTCTTAGTTTAACTATTTGTTCTAGAGAGGTTGTTTTCTGTTTGGAGATACTTTATGTAAGAAATACACATCTAATGGACAATTGTGCAGCCCTGGTACCTGTGGCCTTCATGGGTCTTTCATGTAGACATACACTTAGCTTTATCAAGGAAAAATGAAGAGACCAAATCACATAAGCCAGTAAGTTCACATAGGAAGGATGAACCAGCAAGGACTTTCTTTGATAAAAATCCTGGAAATTATGAAACACATCACTCATCATTTGCCTTTCCAGAAATGGATTGAAAGGAATGTTGTTAGAGACAGAAGGGAGGGTAGGGATCAGGGAGAAAAATTACATTTTGTGATGCAAGTCAGAGAAAAAGAAGAAAATATAAATAATAAAAAAAAAAAAAAAAAAAGAAGATGATTTCCTATTATACAAGATAGTGATTCAACAGTAGACAGAAATTAGTTTAAGTGTTGTGACATGAGTAGGCATTGTATATTTAATACATATAGTCTTATTTTTCTCCTGTATAAAATAAGATGCAAATTCTTTGACAGCCTTTCAAAGCCTCTGTGTTCCTTAACTTATGTTGATACATTTAGAATTCAGTTGGCACAATCTGTGAATCTATATTACAGAAGAATTAGAAGCTCCAGAAAAAGCTAAGATCAGGATTGCTAGGGAAAGGCAGTGGTGTTTTCACAATTATGAAGAAGTTACAGGCACAAGTGTCTGCATCCAGAAACCTTAGATGAACTCTCATATATATATATATATATGTTAAGTACTTGGCCGAGTACCCCAACAAACAGGTTAAGCAGACCAGATGCATAAGATGAAAAAGAAAATTGTTCATGTAGACAGTTATGGTACAATCTGCCCTTGGTATTATTTCCTTGGGCTGCTATGTTCCAGAAGAAGGCAACCATCAGAGTGGCCTCTATTCAAGCTGCTGACAATGTTCCAAGCTGAGATAGACCCAAAGAGAGTCTAAATAATGCTGGCTGCATTATTCTGAAGTAACTTTTCTCACTGTATGGAGAGGAAGATGCCACACAAAAGTAACAGATTCAGATTTTAAGGTCCAGGTGCAGACTTTTGCTGTACTGGGCCTTGGATTTATTCAAGGTTGGTGAAACCTGAGATAACTCAAACAAAATATTTTGTCCTGATTATACAGTTCTAGTGCATGTAGCAGGAGAGAATGAACTTTGCATTTTAAGTCCACCTCTTTTTTTTACTCTCTTCAAAAGAAATCTAGAGAAATAAAGCAGGGAAATCTTCAAGCTTTAATTACAAAGTCAATGATAAAATTGGCAGGGAGAAGAGTAAAACTCAATTTTGTTGTCATTGTTCTGGACTCACTTTTTTTTTCCCGTCCTAATTAATTTCACCCTCTGATAATAAAGCAAGTCTTACTCCACCTACAAGAATACAATTACTGGCATATTTCTGACTTCCTAGCACAGGTCACAAAGAAAATAGATCACACCCTTTCCTATGCAATTCTATTTTACATCTTCATTTACAGCTCACCAACATCTATTCCTTCATTGTCTTCAATATTCCTCTCCTGAGTTTTCTGCTGCATTAGTTTATCTAAAGTAACTGCTTTTCTTTAGGTGGTTCACTGCACCTACCAGTGAGGGTCAGGATCGGGGGAGGAGTTTCCCCCACTGAATGCAGGTCTTTAATAAATGAATACATGTCTGGAAGGTATAGTTTTGTTATCTGTGTTGCCCCATGTTCCCCAGCCCTGTATCCCCCCTGCCCCTCGTTTTCAACTCCACTGTCACTGGGATTTGAAGGGCACTGGTTTACAGCACTTCATCCAGAATTTACATTCCACTCCAAACTTTGTTGAATATTAAAAGCAATAAAGTCAAAAGAATGGTGAAAGAAGCCACTAGGGGTTTAAAATTGTAATTGTATTTTATGGTTTATGGCAATTACATTTTGCTTTATACACTAATAGGAACAAATGGCAATATTTTATCAGTTATCCTATATTACATTATTCTCAAAACCAGAAAACCTGATTTACAGAAGCAAAAGCTTTTAAAAGTCAGTATATCCTAGTAAATTCTCTTTGTCTATCATATAAAATATGTAATTTGCTCTGATGGACAAATCCCTTTTGGTTTAATCTTTTAGGAGTTCAGGAGCTCAGAAGAAAATGTATTTGAGCTCAACATTATGAGTCAAAAAATTGCCCACATTAACACATGGAATATAAATACAAAAGTTGCAGGATTTATATTAAAAATTATAAACCTTTATTCACTTTTATACAATAGATGTCCTGTACCTGCCAGACATTTGGCATTGATGAGAGCCTCATCTCAAGTCATGTCACAGATTAATGCTCGAATAGAAGTAGGGTGAGAGATTAGTAGACCAGTGGAGATTACAGATATGTCAACTTTGTTCTCTTCAATCTCACAGCAACCTTATAAACAGGATAAAAGCAAGGTTCATGGTTTTTAATGGTCAGTAGGACAGACATTAATTTATAAATCTCCAAGAGTTCTTTTCTTGGTTAATGGTCTTAATGCACTGACTTTTATGACCTAAATCAATTCTCTCTGTATTTTCTAAAAGTAGAAAGCACAGGAATTTTATATTTCCTTAGATGAGCTTGTCAAAGTAGATAAAAAATAACACAAACCTCAAAAATCTAATTGTCTAGTACATAGTATTTTGCCCCAATCCTAAATTTTATTTATTTTATAGGTGGAAAATACTTTTTATATGTTATGACTACTTAATGGCTTGATTGTAGATATAGATGTGCTTTTTCCAGGGTAACAGAAAACAGAAACTATCTTTAAGGTTTATTTACCCATATAGAGGATGCATACAGCAGATCTCAGAGGAGAACAATGCTAATTCAATATGAAAAAATATTAAAATGTATTTCTTTGGTCTGTGGCTTTCTGGAAATCCACTTGGTGAAAATTTTCAGATCTCTTATTGCTCATATGTTAATGTAGAAAACATTCAGAAAAATATAAGGTCATATTTCCAGTCTGATTTTTCTCTGAATTTTGAATAAAATCAATATGTCCACTTTAGCATTTTTTGTTTTCATCTTGTATTTGTTTAGGGATATTTAGGGATTTTCTTTTAGACTATAAACAACAGTTATGGATGTGTTATTTTTTGACACTGGGACAAGAATATTTGCAAAGAGGGTTTGACCCTCTGGAAACTGTCATTTATTTATCCATTTATCAGAAAAAAAATTAGTGTTACTGGACTGTAAGGCCTTTCATTTCATGTCATTTCCATGCTTTCTTTTGAATGCTCCCCTGTAACTCTGGAATTCCGGGTGGTGTCCCTACAGGGATGTAAGGCAATCTTTTGTTTCTTAATGCTTCTTGAAAGCCAACAAAATTCCTTCATCCTAATATGATCGATATCATCCTAATATGATCGATACTGCTGATATGATGCCAGAAAAGCTTAACCAGGCACCCAGGGGAAAATCCCTAGGCCAGCAGACACTGTCTCACAGGACCCAGTGAGGTGAGCAGGGTAAACTGAGAGAGGATGGTCCAAGCCAAAGAAGTGTCTGGGTCATAGGGGGATGTCATAGTGAGGGGGCAGGTCTGGGGTCAAGCTGGAAAGCCAATCCATAGATCAGAGCTGAGACCAGCTCTTGCGGTGACCAGGCAGGTCTGTAGTGACAGTAGTGGCAGGGATCAGGCCAGCAACTCAGCCCAGGGGCTGAGGTTCAGGCCAAGGGATTCCATGATGAGACAGGGCAAGGCTGTGGCACAGCTGGAGACCAACACTCCTGTGACACTGCTGGTGCTGGGGCAAGCAGCCCTGGGCTAAGCTGAGCTGGAGATCCTGAGTCTGTGGGTAGGGTGTGGAGAGGTCCTTGGTGAGGCTGGGCAGAGGCATTAAAACCTACTGCTCCCTTATAGTCCTGACATATCCAGAGATATTTAGAGGCAAGAGACCTAAATAGGGTATGCATTATATTCTGTAAGAAAGAGAATAACCATTGTATATGTTTCTAATTTTTCAGGAAGCAGCGACATTTTCCAGAGTTTGATTAAGGAAAATCAAGTGCTTTTCATAGTAAATTTGGCACCAGCCTTCCATAAACGGAATGGATTTCCAAATGTCTGGAAAAGCTCAGTAAAACACTTGTTTTTGTTTTCTAGAGAACGGTATTGTGGAGGGATAGAATGTAAGAGAACAGTGCAGAAGGTAATCTCACACCTGAGGAATTGCAGCTGTACTAATCCCCAAAGATTAGGAACAGGCCTGCCCTTAACAGGCCACAGCTGTGTCCAATAAGACCATGAGTGCTATAAAAGTGTGGGTAAGCTGGCTGAGGTGAGAGCTGGGTTTTTTTGGCTGTGCTGTGAGGAAGGTGGAGTCAGTGCTGTAAGTGGATGCCAATCAGGAATCACTGAGATAGTGTGGAACTTTTGCATATAAGGTTGTAACACAGTATTATAATAAATTTTTAATCTACATCTACCCAAGGAAAATATCCAATAAGCATTCTATTTATTCAGTGTGGATAGGGACAATCCTTTGACATACTTTGTGTAACATGGTGACCTCTAGTAATACCCCTTATGGTCAGCAAATCAGAGTCTTGCATTTTAAAAGGGAATTATGCCTGCCTCTTGTAAAAGTTTTTTTTTTTAACAGTGTTCTCAAAACATCAATATTACAGCATACTCTTTGCTCATTGTGATGCCTTGATTATTAAAGAATTTGTTCTAATGAGGGTGAGAAATAAAATAAAAATTCAACGCAAGGGTGAGAAAAGTCTCTTGTCATCTTATTCACCAGGCATCTTATTTGAATGGTATATATTAAACTATTATTTAAATTCTGCAGCAAGTCATTAAAAACAAAGTCACAGGTTCACCAGTACTCTCTTGTCTGTCCATTCAGACTTTATTGACTGTTCCTTTTTATTTTAAAACTGTTTCTGTATTTCCATCCCATAGTCTCCTATTAAAATTCTCAGACCAAGAGGAGCAAGTCTCTAACTAAAGTGAATTAAACAGCATGAGAGTTGTACATTGCTCTTACCAGCATAGGTCAGAGCTGCAACTCAGCAATTTTATGCCTCTCTTGCTAAGGCAGTTCTAACGTATGGTGCACTCTAGAGAGGTGTGGGGATAAATCTTTGTAGTTTGCAACTCTTATTGTTTTCCCCTTCAATAATTTTAATGACCTGCTCTTGCTTAAAAAATAGCATAAACATCATCTAAAATTTAAATCAGTATTGGAAAAAATATAGACTAGCCACCATTTTCAGGCTGTATTTGTTGTATCAGGCTTTGGAATTATGTGGGAAGCATATAAAACAATAGGTACAAAGGTCAAGATTATTCTTACCTAACTTTTGCTGTCTAGCCATCTAATCTAAGATGACTTCCCAGTTTCTCTTTACAGCCATAGAACTGTACAACAGAGCAGTCCCATGAATCCTTAAAGGTGTCCCATCTGACCTATTACAGTTTCTTGTCTCAGAATTAGATTAATTGCTCTATAAAAGGAACTCCTTCTTTCTACTGACTGTGAAGGAAGCTTATAGAGGCAAACTCAGAAATCTTTTTTTTTTTTTAAAGAAGAAGTGATTTTCATCTTACCTTAGGTTTTCAAAAAGTTTCCATAACTTTCTCTGAATTTAAGGATAAAATTAGTGGGGTCAGACACACTTTTCATCCCCCCAGAACACACTGCCCCTTGGCTGTTTGGGAGGAACCTTATTGTACTCATGAAACACATGACTTTTAGGCACACTGGTTTAAAGAGGGCACAAAATACAAATATTAATTTAATGTCTGTATTAGTGGACTGGATTCCTTTTTTGCTTCTTTCATTTCTCTCTAATTGGAATTTAATCTCTAAGTGTATCTGGAAAAACTTTTATTGGTTTTCAGCTTCTTTTGGACTTGTGAGATTTATTGTAATTTATTGTGATTTATTAAGGGTCATTCATACATATTAATAGACAAAGGTGATAGCCAACAGCCAGTGTTTATATCACAGTATAAGCAATCTTTTGAAGTGAAGGCAAGCTGGTGGAAAACATGACTAGACTGCAGTTTGTTGTATAATTTATAGATTTATAGGTTTAAGGATTGGATTCTGGTAATGATAATGGGCTTCATGAGTAGGAAGAAAAATTTGTTCTTAAATTTGGGCTGATTAGATCAGCTCAAAGGTTTGAAATAGGAGTTGTACCAGTGGACATGAATATACATTATGGAGGGCTATGATAGCACTTTTGAAGTGAATACCCATAATTGCACTCAAGAATGTGTAATCAAACACAAGAACATTCATTTTCACATCAGTCTATGCACTTCTATTAATTAAAGCTCTTTTTGAAATGTTTGTACAGAACAAAATCTGTCTTCTAAATGTTTGCAATAAGCAAGCAAACAAACAAATAAACAGAACAAGAGGCACTGACTCGGACAAGGAGTATTGCAAGCAAGATTTGCCAGATAACGGTTTCAGAATCATAGAGTCACTGAGGCTGGAGAATGTTACTTTCTCCAGTTCTTTGTTTAAACAGTGAATATTCTTTATTCCATGAATATAATTTAAATATCAGAATCACAGATTTATGGAATGGCTTGAGTTGGAAGGCCCCTAAAGATTGTCTAGTTCCAACCTGCAGTGGGCAGGGTCACCTTCAACTAGACCAGGTTGCTCAAAGCCTCATCCACCCTGACTTTGAACACTCTCAGGGATGTGGTAGCCACAACATATATAGGTAACCTGTTCCTGTGCCTCATTAAACTTTATGGTAAAGAATTTCTTCCTAACATCTAGTTTAAAACTATTCTTTCTCAGTCTGAAGCTATTTCCACTACTTCTGTCACTATATGTCCTTGTAAAAATCTCTCTCCCTCTTTCTTCTGGCTCCCTCAGATACTGAAAGGCTGCAATTAGGTCACTTTGAAGCTTTCTCTTTTCCAGGGTGAACAATCTCAATTCCCTCAGCCTTTCCTCATAGAAAAGTTGCTCCATCCCTCTGATCAAAGCAGTGGCCCTTCTTTGGACTCATTCCAACAGGTCGATTTCTTTCCTTTGCTGGGGACCTTTGACTTCACTGTAAGATTATGAGAATTTGTCTCAGTTCTAACAAATAAACAGTCAATGTTTTCGAAAAATTGTCATACAGTCAATATTTTGTAAGAAATACACATTGGAAAGACTCTCTTAAAAAGCAATTTACCTGTTTGTAATTCAGATAAATCAACCTAACATTGATACTTTCGGTAAAGCTTCCACTTAGTTTTTGAGGTTTTGGGGTATTTTTTGTTAATTTAAAAGCTTGCAATCCTAATTTTAACCAGGAACTCAGACTGAATTATCCTTTTTATTTGTTTGTTTATTTTTATTGCTAGCTGTATCCAACTTGCTGACCTACTTACATTGTGCATCACAATTTTGCACTGTTCATTGAAGAATCTTATTGTTCTCTCAGTCCAGAAACTAAAATGAATGCAACAAATTGTCTACAATCCAAGCTAGTATACATAACATTTTTAGGTAGATTATCTGCTCCAGCCACTATTCTCATTCTGGTTCATTTTTCAGTCTCAATCACCAGCTGCTGAGAGATGAAGATTAATCTTTCCAAACTACAAAGATACCAAGAAAAAAAGACAAAAAATTAGGAAATGAAACTGTCCACAACTAAAATTGTCTTGCACTAAAATTCTGATGTAATATATTTTAGAAAAAGTAAATATTAGCCTTTCCTTTGGTCTAAAACCTCTTCCCAGAGGAAAGAGGTTGTAGACCAAAGCTTTAAGTTGCTTGCTAAGCTTCTAATGCCATGCAAGACTGAATGTATTATTTCTTTACCATGATACTTTGCAGCAGTTTATGTGCATATGCCTCATTGATAATTAGTTTTGAGGCAAATCTTTGTGGAATACAGGATTCTTTTTGTGAAAAATTTTGATTTTGAAGGGGAAGTATTTGTATGAGTTTCTGTTTTGAAGCGAAAAGAAACATAATTTTCCTATCATAATCTCGGCAAATAATTTATGTTAAGAAATTCTAGATAAAGAGTCAGTCTTTCTCCAGTGAACAGGTATTACTGTAACATTTGGAGATGACAGTTTGCACTGCAAGAACAATTATGAGAAATTCCTCAGCAATGATCTATGTCATCACTTCTCGCTTAATCAATAGAATTCATCATAAAGACACTGATTCAGCACTGTAATGCTTTTGAGCATATAAACAGTACCATTAACTCCAGTAGCTGTAGATGAAAAAATTGTTCAAAATAATGCTGCTGTCACTAATACTAGCATGCAAATTGCATGCCCACAGAGGAAAGACAAAGGAAGCAACTCAGCAGGCAACCTACAAAAAAAGGAATGATCCCAGTCCTCTGTGGAGTAGGGAGTAAGAGGTTTCTCATAGTCCTTCCAGTAGTTTCTTTAAGTAATTCTAGTCTTACTGGACTGGAGAGAGAGCAAATAAGGATGTTTCTGAAGGTTACCTTTTTTTTTCTTTTTTTTTTTTTTTCTTTTTTTTTTTTTTCCCCCCCAAAGTAAGAGCCTTATTATTAAAGTTTCTGTCCCAGGAACAAATAATTTTTTAAAGGAGAAAACTCATCATGTTTAAAACTCTGAATCCAAAGAGGAACTAAGCAAAATGCTCACAAGTGGAGCACCTTCTCCACTGATTTGTCAGAGGGTTTATGCTTGTAGGAATAGTGATTCAACATCTATAAAAGGCCAAAGTTATGTCAAAATGGAGACAGACCACACCTTATAATGACTACTGATTTCATTAGCACAGATATTTCTGGCTAGATTTTCAGTTATATCATAGAGAACTGTATGTATATATTCTAAAGTTATTTCAAACCCTGGAGGTACAATCTTCAGTCCATTCCTCTGCCATGTAGAAATTTTCAAATGTGAAACTGCTTGAATAAAATGTGATGAAACATAAGGTACAGCAATATGAAGCCCGTGTTATTCTTTCTTATGGTTATCATATTTTGATATGTCTATCTAAAGAATTTCTTGTGCATTTGGTATTTTTCTGTTCTAATCCGAAATGCTATCAGTTTCCTTTCTCTCCTGTAGACATAGAGGTGAAGGATGAAGTGAAAAATTCAGGTGGAAGCATAAACCAAAAGACAGGCTATTTCTTTGCTTGTTAAAGCAATGAAAATATCCTTTCAGGTCACACACTATGTGAGTAGGAATAATAGAGTTAATTTTTCTGATTCTGAGTGTTTCTGACATGTATTGAGGTTTAAGGTCCTTTTTTTAAGGAAGTGGAAGCTTGCCTTTCACTGATAAACCACTCTTTACAGTGCTAAGAGTCCTTACATTAAACATGAAAAATACACTTCTAGCTGTATTGCTAGAAATTATTATACTCTTGGGCAGGTTCAACATATCCTAAGATATCATTTAGAAAAAGTTATAACACAAAAATACTCCTTAAGTTGTTTGTATGCCTATCCAGATATTTTACCGTGCTTTCACAGAGCAGGCAGCTAAGCATATTTATCTGCATTTTACAGAGGTAAAGAAACAACTTTAGATTTTGTGTGATAATATTTTTGCCAATATGGATGTCAAAGTTTAAGAGATTGGGTTTTAATACTTAACCTGTTCGTCTCCTGCAATGGAGGTTTAAAACATCTCTGTCAGGATTAGATAGCCAAAAACAGATTTTCTGGCCAAAAGAACCCTGGTGTCATTGTTGCGATCTTTGCATTTTCTTTAAATACATGCAGGCACTCATTCAAAATAGACAAGATTATTTTTAACACTCATTTTTGCATATGTACATGGGCCATAGATGATTGTTAAGGGAAGCTCCAGGTCTGAAATAAAAAATACAAACTGCAGAGCACTTGAGTGGCTCAGGGTAGAAGAGGCAGAGAGGGTGAGAAGATGGAACAGCACTGGCAGAATTTTATGTAGCCTCCAGTTTTATGCTTAAAAGAATAAGGATATTATTTTGAATTAACATATGATATATATTTATCATATTCTGCCAAATGACACTTTCTGATGGGGTTTGAACCTATATAACCTTTCTATTAAAGATAGAAGTCCACTACTGTGGATAGAACCTCATCCTGTATTAACTTGTGTTAAATCTACTCTGAATTGCTGAATGCTTGCATCTTACAAGTATGTAAGTGTTTATACATGTATGCTGGTGTATTTACAAATATCAAACTCCAACTAAAATCTGCTTTAGCAGCCTGAGTTTTTTTAAAACCATTCAAGTTTTAGAAAACTGTTCAGGGAGCATGGACTGCCTCCTAGATCTTCCTGTAACACACCAATTAATAAGATAGCATTATCGAACTCTGACTTTTATCTCTCTTTTGTCTGCCTTGAGTTGATATGGTTAGTACTGTACCTTCTGCAGCACTATCAGTTCCACTGTTCCTCCATTCAGCAATCAGGAACTTGCTCAGTAAAATGTCATAGATAGCAGTAGTAGTTGTGATACAATCTGCTGGTATTTCATCTGTGTTAAGTGCCCAACTGGTTATAAAGAGTGCTTTAACAGAATTTGTGCTGAAGGTCAAGATCTTTACCTATTTTTGACTCTCTGTAAGTAAGAAATACCCAAATATTTTATTAAAAAATATTAATATTGCCAAACAGATTTTTTTCTTTTTAGAAGAGTCATGAGACTGGATAGAAATTTCATTCTACTATAAAAAAAAATGCAAATTATGTTATATATTATAAACTTGTATGGATTGCCTTTTTTTTTTGTCAGAAAATCTGGCTTTCAAATTTGTTCTAAAAATTTGTTCTAAGAAAGAACCCAGGACTTGTGTTTCAAGAATAGGTCTAAACACGTAGTAATTTCTCTAAACATAATTTTCACCACATATAATACAGTTTTACCATGTGTTAAATACAAGGTAGAATTAATTTGGCCTTATTTTGCATGTCTAAAAGTTAGATATCTATACTGTAGTCATCTTCTGTCTTCTTTCATATCTTAGTAAAAAATGTAGGAACCTCCAGAGGTCTATTAATGTAATTTTTATTGCCCACCCTATCATGACACGAAATACCCTCTGGAGGTGGCTAATTGTGTCTTGCTGACTGTCAAAATACTATGTGACATACATCTGTTAGACATTGAACTGTTGGATGACTGAGTTAGGATAAGTCAGAGTATGAACTTTAATTTTTCAAGATAAGATTTGTCTATCTTCTGTGTTATTTTCAGGAAGTCTAAGGGGATCCTATGATCTTACCCTGCTGATCTACATCACACAATATATGTATATTGAAAAAAACCCCACTTTTGTTTCATCTCTACCTTAAGACTGGAGTGGAACAAAAAAATAAGATAATGAAAGGAAAATTTAGACTCTCTCTCCAATAACCCAGACAATGCAGCTACATGGACTATTAATGAATTCTCAAACTAGACATAATATAGCTTGAGAATTCATTAGTCTAGTCTATACAGCTGTATAAAGTATAAAAGCAGTTTAAGTGTTAAGCAGACATGAGAATAGGAATGTACTGTTTTAGGTAGGTACAATTTAATGTATAGTTTCGTGTCCATATATCTTAGATCAGAGAAGCTAGCACCTAATTTCCCTCATTTGTGGATCTCTTCTTTGTAGCAATTCGAATAGGTTTCTAATTAAAATTAAAGCATAACACACCAATCCTGACATCTTTTAATTCATTTCAGTCTTGTTAACCACCAGTCTAGTTTAAAACATTTGGATTTAAGGATAGAATAGATTGTGAATATATTAAATTTGTAATGTGTAATAGCCTGTACGATTTCATAAATTGAATGGAAATATTGAATTGACAAAAGTAAAATATGTAATGACTTGGAAGAAAACTGTGATCTGAATGGCTGAAGAGTATCCCAGATCCAGTTAATAATTTTTCAATCAAGGCAATAAAACCTCTCCATGACACCAATCAGTACTCTACATCATAATACATGTGATTTTAAAAAGCACTTTAAGAAGATAGTTGTAATTAATTCTCAAAATCAAGTTATTGTTCTAAACTGACTATAATTGAGATGTCCTTAAACCTAAGGCTAGAAGAAGATGCCTTGTAAATCAATGTGACAGAAAAGTAGTGAGAACAATTATTTATCTGCAGTGCCATCGTAATTTATTTGTGTTTCTGTTGTGTTTCTACTTATGAGTGATTCCTCTCACATGAGAAATTGAATCCCTACACTGTATTTATAAAGTATCTGATTTTTAAACTTTTTACAATACATGATAAAAATTTTTGAAATCAAGACTCAGTATGTGTGATAAGTAAAAATGAACTGTCCACTATATGTGACTATATCAAGAGAGAGAAAATGTACATAGTCCATATTTGTCCCTGAGGCCAACTGGTACCGACTAGACTGTGTTGAAACTTTTAAACTCTTTTATCCTCTAAAAAATGTCAACATCCAAATTGTTGATTGGGAATGGTCCCCTAGCTGTGTTGACCAATGCATCACACATACAAATTGCCTTGGAAAGTCAAGCTGGATGTATCAAAACATGCAGGGATCATTTCAGAAAACAAGAAATACATGTATTTTTAAAGGGGCTTCAGTTAGCAGTTTTCAAAGACTCAGGAGGATTGGTATTTTCACATTATTTTTTACCTTTCAGATAGTAAGCATGTAATTAATTTACATACATGAAGTTATGGTGTAACAGCTTATTCTTCACTTTGTGCACAAATATTAATTAAAATGTGCAATTCTTGTTTAAAGAATAGTTGAAATGCAAGCCTGAACACAGCAATATTGGAAATTTAATGCATTTTTGTTGATATCTTGTAGTAAAAAGACTGCTTAGTGTTGTAACATACTATGCTATTGAGGCATAATTGTCTGAAGATGTGAATATGTGAACAGGAAAAAATAAAAAAAGGAAAAAACAAACACAGGAAAAAAAAACTTGAACAAACACGTACACACAAAAAACCTAAACCAAAACCCCAGAACTCTGGACAAATTAACAAATTACAGAAAATATATTCATTATATTCTTATTCTTAGGAAGTAAATGATGGAGCTGTGTTGGATTTATCTTCAGAGATAAAACCTGACTTACTCCCAGCAAATGCAGAATGGTAATGGAAGTTATGGTAGTTAAAAGAAAACAGGAAAGACAAACAGATTTTGTGGCAGATGGATAATTTAGGAACAAAGTTAGTTCTAATGTTGTTTCAAATCTTGCTAAATTTGCAGTCAGGTGCTAGTGGAGTGTGGGTTGTGTTGTCATGGGTTCATATTGGAAAAAGAGTCAGAGAAGAAAACAAAGGGATATTGTCATTTATGTCAGTAAATTCACTAAATATATAGAGCTGTTTTATAGAAGATACAAAAGGCTGATCAGTTCCGTTTGAAACTGCATTTGAGAAACAGACAGAATATGATGCAGGTGTTGGCTACTTACCTCCTGAACAAACAGTTTTTCATTAATACTTCAAAACAGATGAGGAAGTCTTATGGTTGCCAATACAACGACATTGCAGAGAACTTCAACTACTCCAACATTTTCTGGATATGGCTGAACACAAGCAAAGCAGGAGAATTCTGGTCTTTTGATTGCTAATACTGTATGGACAGAAGGTGAGGAGTCATCTGCCAGAACTGCTGCTGAGGAGAAACTCTTCAAAGCACAAGAATGGTCCATGAAATTAGATTGGCTTGACATAAGGCCATGGATAAAATATCCTGATTGTACTCAAATGCAAATAGAAAGAGTATGGAAGGAGGAAATAGAAACTTCCTACCAAGAGGAAAAAAAGAATAGGAATTCAACATGAGAGGCATGGATGGAACTAGGAAATTAAGTAAACTAAAGCTTATAGTTGAAATTGGGAATGTGAAAGTCAGCAAGAAGGGTTTTGTAAATACATTGGCAACAACCAGGACAGAAACAAAGATGATGTAGGCATGCTATTACTGAACCTGTGAATTGCTGATGACAGAAAATTAAAAGGCAGAGATACTAATTTTCTCATTTGTATCAGTTTGTACTTGCAGCGTCTGCTGTCAGGCCTCTCATGTCTACTAAATGAAGTACAACTTAACAGCAGGAAAATATCAAGTTAGGGACCATGTTAACAAACTGTACAAACATTCAAGACTTCTGAGAGACCTGTCAGATGCCATTTCAAGGTCCCTATCTGTTATCTTCAAAGGGTTGTATCTGTCAAAGGAGTTCCCTGTAGCACGGAAAAAGACAATTATTATGCCCATCTTCTAAACTGGAATGAAGAGCCAAGGTAATACAGGCTGTCTGTGAAGAAAATGCAGCAAATCTTTTTGGAATATGTTTCCAAAGAAAAAAGTGGTTGGAAATAGGTAGCATGGATTCACTATGGGCAAATTACGCTGGTTCAGTATGATTGTCATCTACACCAAGTTAACTGGCTGAGTGGGCAAGAGCAACAGGGTCAGCTGTAAAATCTCTGTAGTAAACTGAAAAGAAGTGGCCTAGAGAGAGAGAGAAGGTAGGTAAAACTCACTGAACCGATAAAAAACCTGCTTATAAGTCATCAGCTGCTCCCCACTCTCACTTTTTCTCCTTGAGCAGTAGCCCCCAATGTTTGTAATGATGGCTGCATCTGACCTTCAATATTTAAGGGCTATAAATCTTGCTCAGCACCTAAGGGACATAAGTCTTGCTCAACAGCTGAGGGGTAGTCAAGTATGTGCCAACTCAAAAAATGTCTGCCTTGCAAAAAGGGCTATGAGTCAGTCGTCTTACTCCATAAAGAGTGGGCAGTTCAGGGCCTACAGAGATCACCTGCACAGCAGTGTTCTGCACACCAGGATGTCCCCTTGCACAGCAATACCTCACAAGGTTACTCCTGGAGCCTGAGGGAATCCTTATCTCATCAGACACTCAGTAAGTAAATTGGAGTAAGTGAACTCAATCTGAAATCTCAGCTCAGTGATAGAAAGGGTTGCTTGTGCACATGTAGTCCTTTAGGCACAAACAACTGACCAAGCCTGGTGATCCACATTGTCTTGTGTATGTGGATCCAGTCACACCTAAACTCCTCTCAGAATGGAGTTTAGAACCCAAGGAGATCCTTTTTGAATCTCATGCCTCATCACAATTGTCTTCCTGAGGGTTTTACTTGACTGTACTCTATGCAGTAAATAAGTACCTTGCCGTTGAATCTTGTTGAATCACTGTTGCACTTACTATCAAGTTAAATTGCTGCTCTTTATCAATAAACATACCACTTTTTCTCTCTTAAAAGTGAAGTATGTCACTCTATCCACAACAAGGACTTAGTGAAGTTGCAGAAGAAAGAAAGTTTGGGAATTAGTTAATATACAGTCATTTAGAGAGAATTCCAGGAGCTGGAGAAATTGACTGGCAGAAACATCATGAAATTAATCTTATACAAACAAAATCTGCTGTGCTTGGGATGCAATAACACTGTGCCACTATGTGGGCGGATGCTGACTGGACGGGTAGTAATTTTGTACGAATGGATCTGGTGGGCCTAGCTGTCCACCAGTTGAGCATGAATCAGCACTCTGCTTTAGTGAAGGCTAAAGTTTTACTGGTCTGAATTAGGGCAAGCATAGCCAGCAGACAATTGGAAGCAGCTTTGCTCTCCTGCAGGGAATTTTTGAGGCTGCACTTGAAAAGATGTTTCTGGTTTGGGGTTTCAAGAGAAGGATTGAAAAATTGAGCAATGAAGTAGCAGGAGGAACATAAGAAATACAGAAAGGCCGAGGAAGTTTTGTTTATTCAACATGAAGAAGAGAATGTTGAGAGACAATTTGTTTGCTTCATTCATCTACCTTTTATTTGTTAGAGAGAGTGCCAGAATACTGTCCAACCTGCAAAGTACAAAGTTTACAGACCATGGAAATTGACAGCTGCCATAATGGGAATTGTATATACGAATTCACAGTGAGGACAGTCAAACACTGGAAGAAGTTCTCCAAAGAGGTCAGAGAATCTTAATTTTTGGAGGAGTTAAAAACTCAGCAGTAGGAGGTCCTGAGCACCCTCACCTAACATATAGCAGGAGATGAGATCAGATGACTGTCCAGTCTAAAGTACTGTATGTTCGTAGTGAAATATTTTGCTTTCCTTTAATACTTTGTTTTGTTGCCTCCTTTTTATGATAATATATCTTAACCTGCCACATACCCAGCTAGCCATGAGTATTATTATATGACATAAGCTGAAATTTTAGGTTTGGGGTTTTTTGAGGGTGTTTTAGGAATTTTTGAAGTATAATGTTTCTACATTGTTGTTTAAGTATCCTCTAAAAGAGAACTTATGAATTTTCTAGCTTCAAGACACTATACATGCCTAATGAAAAAAATGATCTAGCTTAGGAGCAGCTCATAGGAATCAATGCACTGCAATGTGAATGTACACCATTTTAAACAAAATTAATAGCTTATAGGTTAGACCTAGTTATTCTATAAAAGATGGAAATAACAGCTGACAACCACATTCTATTTTTGGCTATTGTATACCTTCACCCTGTCTCTTGTTCATTGTTTCCTTTTAACATTAGTATTCGTAGCATATTATCTTGAAAGCAGAGGTAATAAAACAATACTACTGTGGTCTTCTCCACAGCAGAGCCCTGCAAGAGATATGACTCTGAGTAATCAGCGATTTACAATCAATCTTATTCTATTGCTTTTTTTCTCTATCTCCCTCAAGGTAACAGCACTAAAGGAAAAAGATGCTTTCAAATCATACAATGAAGATAGAAACATGTCAATAACAGGTTCACTTGGTGATTCTAGAAGTCAGAACACTATAACTTTTTTACAAATATGTACAAGGGAACTCTCTGTCTAGTACACGTAGGAGTGCTTGCTATTAAGCTCTTTAATATTTCCATAATACCTAATTACTGTCTGTTGCTTCTTTTTTCAGCCAGGGAACAAAAAACTCTTTGCCTAGGAAGAACTAGAGCTCATTCCAATTTACTGATGAAGAAATTAAACTTCAGAGACCAGCTATGACTTCCCAAGGTCCTTATGGCAGAAAGGAGGACAAGGAAACAATTTAACTTTGCTTTTTCCCTACACCTCAACTGCCTTCCGTGTCACAGTACAAAGGCTGAGGAAAACACCATAGGGTAATCCTGGTACAAGTTCAGATAGAAAAGGGGTGTCTCCAGGGCACCCTGCAGAGCAGAGTGCTATTAAGATTTTCAACAATAATGAAAGAGACAAAATATGCTAGATCTTCTGACAGAGAGGCCTCCAGCACAATTCCTACTGTACTGGCCAGCTCTCCGGCTTCGGGTTCAGGGTTTGGATAAAGTTGGCTGTCGTTGGTCTGAGCTGGAGGTGCAGTGCTGTGAGAAGCCTATGCTTTCTAAGCTTTAAGAAAACTCAGGACTTCCTTAAGCATTGAAGGGAATCAATCTTACCAGCTAGAAAGTACAGATGGAAAACAAACTTGATCCTTTCCCCCTGATCTGCAAGTTGGTCTAAGAGGAAATATATTCTCTAAGAAGAATACTTCCAAGGATTTGGAATTTTGATTCAGTTTTCTAACTTAACACCTTTCTTAGTCTTAATTCTGAAAAAGTACCAGGGGTTCTCTGAAAAAATTAGCAAGGTTACAGAATTATATTTTAATTAAAACAAATACTCAGTGAAATAGAAATATTTGGGATAGTAATATTCTACAAGGAGCAGATATCTACTAGTTTTTGCTGTAGCTATTTTGTAGGAACCAAACCCAATTTCAGTATGATTTATTTTGTCCCCCACTTTATGCTGAAAGTCTACAGCAAGTTTGAAGTGTGGAATTCATTAAGTAGATATGTTAGAATCACTTCACAAACGTGTACCTTTTGGGTCTTAAATGCTAAAATGCATATTCTTGCTTAAGAATTCCAGGGTACATGCCAGAATTTTCTGCGTGCAGACTTTACATTTCTGGAATAACAGGCATTCTAATGCGAATTCTTCTACAGCTTTGTCAAGACAGAGAAGGCGGAACATGTATGAAGATCTGGCTCTTTCTCCGTGAAAGAAATATTTGCTAATACTAGTTTATAAGCATCTATTTTTGTGCATATGACATTTAAGTAAAAATTGATTACATTAGGCATTCTGAAACAGCATCGAACTGATTTACCTTTCACCAGTATACCAAATAGAAAATTACCTAATTCCTTGTAATGTTTTTTAACATTTTCATAAACTTTAACATTTTTATGAACTTAATGTAAAGACTTTTAGAGTAATCAAAGGATTTAATGCCGATTTTGTACAAAATAAATTTGAAGCTCAATGAAGAATATACAATAAGTGATCATTATATTTAGTTGAAAAAAATCATATTGAGGCTCAAAATGCTATCTCAGTCTTTGCATTCACCTGAAATAACTAGAGTACTTAGCTCTGAATAATCACTCTGCACATTTGCTTCAGGATGTCAGGTACATGACAGTGGGATAATGAAAAATGCAGAAATAGAACAGAAAACATAGCAGGCTTCTACTCATGAACCTCACACTGAAATTAAAGGAAAAAATCAAATTTGTGCTGATAGAGCTACTAGTAAAATCATGTGCACACTGTAAGAAAGATTTTTGCATAAAGATTATACTAGAATCACTCTGATCTTTATTTCAAAACTCAGCTATGAATGGCAGTACTTTTTCATCTTCTTCTATTGAAGACAAATTCCACATATTTATTTTAGTAGTATTAGCTCATTTGACCGGTTAGCACATTAGCAAAAACAATTGCACATGTATTCTCTTAAATCAGTGTGAAAAAGACAGCATCAAAATACAGGTTAAAATTTTTATTTAGATAATTAATCAGAAACATCATGGAATGGATTGAAGGAAGAGAAAGTGGTTTGACTTACAGACACAAAGCTTCATAGAAGTAGGGAAAATACTTTGAATATACGTTGCACTTCTATTTATGAACTCCAGGTTATTTTAATACCTAATGATATAATAATCAAATAGTTTTGATTGTAGGGAATCTACAATGGACAGGGACACTTTCCACTAGATGAGTTTGCTCAGAGCCCCATACAACCTGGCCTTGACCACTGATAGAGATGAGGCATCCACAGCTTCTCTGGGCAACTTATGCTAGTGCCTCACCCACCCTCACAGTGAAGGATTTTTCCCAATATCTAATGTAAACTTACCCTCTTTCAGTCTGAAGCCATTCCCCATTGTCCTGTCAGTACATGCCCTTGCAAAAAGGTTCATTGGGAAAAAAAGTACAGGTTACTTAGACAAAAATATTTTATGATGTTTGCAAAATAAATAGAAGAGAACCCAGTATTTTTGTGGATACTATTTCAAAACAATTAACTAAGAAAATTATAAATATATTTTCAAAATTAATAGAGCTACACAGTCATAGCTATCTGTAAGTACCAAATGGTGACTCTTCCATGCAGCTATTTAAAACCATATTATGTTTTCATGTTCAAGACTTACACAGTTATTTCAGATTTTGCATAACTTATTGAAGATTTGGGGATTATCATGTTCATTTTGTGGAAAAAGGATATTTCCCTAATGAACACATCCTTGTTCATGCTTGTTTAGCCAGCTTACTGGTAAATGGATAAATAAGCTTTGAAACATTTTTCACACAGTTTTGTCTAATACAAAAGAGTGAAATATAAACCTCTTTTTTCCTAGTTTATTTTCTCAACTTATTAGTATATTAATTTCATCCACTATAATTCTTGTAATTTTGTCTTTAGATAAATTTTATTGATCTTCTGAAAATGAGATATTTTTATTGGCAGTAGTCGAGATTTCATGCCACTGTCGGTATATGTGACTGCATACTTTCATCAAGCAAATCATTTCATTGCTATATGTGTGCTAAATATTTATAGAGAAGATGGCTAAAGGAAAGCAAAATCACCTGCCTATATCATACACCTATATGATTAACAGCTTCCAGATTTTAAAATAAGGTAGATACATTAAGGAGGCTTATTAAAGAGATTGAGGCCATTATGTCTAAATTTTATCAGCTGGACTTGGAAGATCTCCAGTTTGGAACATCTTTATTGCTAATTATGTCCTGGGTGATCAAGTTTAACAACAGAAGAAAAGATACTCATCAACCCACTGCCTCTAAGTGGCTCACAGAGATCAGAGAAACACAGGCAAATGGTTGGTTTATGAAGTTCCTCCAACAAGCCTGTCTTCCCATTTGCTTCCAGAATTTAGATCAATGATGTGCTTGAAACAGAAAATAAGATTCTAGAACAGAACAATTCTTCAAACAGAGAAAAGTGCAGGTGTATTTATGAGTCGAATTAAATAAAAATAAACTTATGCCTCTGCATTTTCACAAGGCAGATCTTCTACTTCAGTCTATGAATCTGTGAATCACAGAATGTGACACAGTCATCTTTTGGTACTTAAGAAAATTTCCTCATTTCTAAGGCTTGGATCTTTTATAATGCAAGAAAGTACATTGGTCTCAGGAATTTCCTAACCTCATCATGTGCCAAAAGATCACAGGTCACTCTATTCCTTTCACTGCCTCTGTTCTACTCTTCAGAAAGCTGTTCCAATAGGACATGGGTGTTGTCCATAGTTAATTTGAAAACAGAAAATGAGGTAATGTAAATATCTATTCTTCACCGCTGCCTACCCAACAATCATGCAATACTTGGTCTTTGTACCCTAAACACTTATGCAATCTATCACACGTTCCATTTTAGCCCCAAGACTAAACACTGTGTAATGATGAGGCCTTGCGCCCAGGAGCAGCACAAATTCACAGACATTTTTTATCAACAGATTGTTAGGCTTTTGACTGTCCTTCTTGGACCCAAATTCCTCTAAAGTTTCAGACAGCAATTCAGAGTAGACTGGAGCAGAATTGCCAGAAAAGTAAGGAAAACTCTGGGCCATGGACTCTTACATTGCTTCAGATAATACATGGAAAATTCCAGGATACGGAAGATTCAGATGCTTTAATTTGCTGCCTTGCCTTACAGCTTGGGATCCTCTAGGCAAGTATAGCTCATGTCACTTTATCATCATCTTTCTCTTGTGCCAGGAAGACAGCTGCTACAGACACCACTGCTCACAGCTTAGTCTTGAGCTAGAAAAGTGGCATATTACCTGACATAAGCTGGGTCAGAGGACTTCTCTGCCTCACGTCCAGTATGTGAGTGAGTGACTGGAAGCAATGTATCCTGAAGTATCCTGGTAAATTAAAAGGGGGCAATTATGGGTCTGGGAGGGTTGACAACATAAATAAAATGGTAAGATGCTGAATTTTAGCTCAGATGATCTTCCACACTTTTTCTGAGGTTTTTTTTTTTGGTTCTATCACTCATCAAATATATTCTGCAAGTCATACTTTCTTAATTTAAAGATAGTTAATATCTTAAAGTAAATCTGGATGCCTCTGCAGATATGCCCAAGGATAGGATGGAGAAACAGAAATAAATATAAGATGGATTCAAAGCAACAACCCTGCTTAATAGATGTTTAAAAATATGCCAACAGAAGCTTCAGCAAATTTTTGTTTACATGGAAAGCTGAGTATATTCTTCTCTGTTGTGGCTACTTGGGAATTAATAAATTTACACTAAACTTATCTGGAATTTCTGAGTGACTGGGATGTTTTGTTTTTTTTTCTCTGCACCATTTTTTGATAGGATGATAAATACTGAAGTATCACTCTGGCACTTTATAGCCATTGCACCAAAAATAGCAGGAAAACAAACAAGTCTGAAATAGAACAGTGTATCCATGGAAACTGTGTACACAATGGTGTTATAAATTTTATGTGGAATCAGAGAAAAAAATTAGTGGGATGAGGAATAAAACTCCAATTTCCACATGCCTACTAAGTGCAACAACTATTATTTAGGAAAGCACACAGTCCTGCAAAATGTAGGGCATCATGTTAAATGGATCACACGACCTGATTTTCATTTCCTTTTGTCAATCACAGAGAACTGACAAGCTGCATAGCATGCTAATTATTTCCCAAATAAGAATTATCAGTATCAATGCAGAAAAGTATGTAGAGTATGCATATAGATACTAACAAATTTTCTTTGCTGTGTCTCAGCAAAATCTTTATATGTATTAATCCAGATAAACTTGTTGAGATAACACACACAAATGCTACCACCTACTTAGCATTCTCCCAAATGTCATATTTCTCAAAAGAATAAAAAATATTTATTTTAGAAACTAAGAACAAGTGAAATTATATCAGGAATTAATAAGAAATCTGTAAAAAACAGGGAGCAAACAGGGAGTTCTAAGATTAAAAATAAAATCAGAGCTTTATTTAAATTTGATTCTTTATGAAAAGTATAAGGATGTAATATAAAAACCAATGACTATTTTCACTTTAAAATAAAGATGGGGAAAAAAAAAAAAAACACATTAACTCCAGTGTGGCATTTGCTTAGTGATTACACTTGTGAGATTACCTTGAAAAATACTGTCATGACTCTGGGGACAAGTCACTGCTGATTTCCAAAAATATAAATATAAAGGAAAATAGAAGTTATCTTTTGATCTGTGACACCCTGTGAATTTAATTTAAACATGTATGGTTTTTAATATTTTGCTTTTCCTTTTGCTAAAGAATATAGAAAGATAATTTGGCTTTCAGTATCACACTTTGAGTAAGAAATTTTGTTTAGAAGCTGCAATTAAATAATTCAAAAATAATTAATTTAGAAGACATCCCATTAAATTATAACCCTCCACACTGGTTAACTTGGTGCCAAAATGTATTGTTTAATTTATCATTCTTAGTATTTTTAGAAGGCCTCAAGGCAGGGAATGAAGCAATAATAAATAGGGAATAGTGGATAATTAGAGAAGGAAATGTGGAACAAAATTACTAAGGGCTTTAGGTGAAGTTCATTATTACTATTTAATAGTGCCCAAGAGCATTTGATCAAATTATGGATCATGTTTAAAAGTGGGCTGAGAAAAATCTGAGTGGAGGAGAGTTTTCTAACTACCACTTTCAGAATTTTGCAGCAAGTTTTACAGAATTTATCAAGGAGTAAAAAAGCAAAAGCATATTGACCAAACCTTCTATTCTATCACGCATAATGCTCTAGTGAGATTTGAAGAAGACAGAGGTTCTTCATTCCCTCAGATATTGTTCAAGATGTGAGTATTACATGATTAAGCAGTAAAGCACTTCAAGAATGAGTGATAAGGTGACACATTGTAAGTAGAGCCCTTAGGGCTTTAAAGCACAAGTTAAAGAAGATTTTTTTTTTTTAAATTCTCCAGGCTGTTTGCTTTTTAGCCACATCTTAAAAGAAGCACATTTTTAACACGGATCTTTCAAGCTGACTTGAGCTTTTAGGGCGGATTTTTTTCATTCCATCATTTTCCTTATGCATTTTTACTATTTCATTAATTATAGTATAACAAATATCCAAGAAATATTTTTAAATACAAACATTTGCAAAATTACAGAATTCACCTTTTCACTATTCCAAAAAACCAAGATCCTCTCTGACATTTGTCAGTTGGACGACTTTAAAGAAGGAGAGAGCATGAAATCTATGATACACAGCAAATAAGTGCATTTAATTTAAGCAGTAAGACTAAGTTTAATATATAGAATATTTTTACTCATATTTAAATATGTTTTCTGAAAGTCTGCAACTCTGATATATTAAATAATTTTAAAATGTTTTTTGTCTTAAAATGTTTTTTGTCTATGCTTAAATAAAAAGGAAAGAAAGGGAATAAAAATAAAGAGAAAACCCCTTCTGATCTGTACTCCATAGTAGAAAAATGAGGGAATACAATAAGTATATACTTAATTATTGCTGAAAATACTTAATTATTGCTGAAAATTTTGCTTCCAGGGGAACAGCTACATTTTCAGCTATATATTCTGACTCAAAGTAAAATGATGCCGGTTAAATATAAAGAATTTTGTGGGATGGAAATTCTAATTATTCAGCAGTTCTGTTCATTAGGAAACAGATATCTCCATCTTTAGACATTTGATTCCATGGACAAAGCAGTCTGGACATCCTGCTATTTTTTTTTGTTTCTTCTTTTTCTTGGTTTCTTTTTTTTTCTTTTTCTTTCCTTGTAAACTTTGTTAAGAGCAAAAGACTCAAGCTGGTTCGCTTTTTAACTAAGTTTATATGACTGGGAAAACTGTTTGATGTGTTTCATTTGATGTTCTGGAAGTTTATAAAACCACTGGCACAGTTTAACAAAGAATTCTAGTGATAACAGCACTGGCAGTAATAGTAAGGATGAAGCAGAATTCACAATGTATGAAATGCTTAATTTTTACTTTAACCAGACAAGCAGGGTGTTCCTATCTCTTTCAATATGGGCATGACTGACAATGAAAGCTAATTTTCATACAAAGCTGTGATATATTTTCACAGTTTGAGATAGCATGATGAGGTAGTGGAAAACACCCCAAGGATTTTCACCCAGATTCACATGACAAGATAGAAAGCCTTTAGATTTGGGAGGGTCAGAAAGTAAAAAAAAAAAAAATAAAATAAAAAAAAAAAGGAGAAATCTAGTTTTCAGCCAGGGCAAAGAAGTCAATTATTTGGATAGATTTTGCACCTAATTTCTGTCACAATGATTATTGAGCATTCTATAAACCAAGCTACAGTATGGAGAAAGAGGATGGAGCAGTTTTCCTTGAGACTGTCCATGATGAAGAATGTATCTTATTTATGGATCTCAGACAGACAGCCTGCAGCTCTGTCATAGACAGTCTTGTGTGACTTGGGCCTCCTCTCTTTCATTTCTTCCATTCAGAGGCCTTCTCTGATCTCTCTGTTGCACTCTGCAATGCTATTCACAGCCATAACCTTGAAAATGAATTATTTACTTTGAAGGTTGGCTGTGTTATCATGTCTCTAAATCCCTCTACAGCTCGTCCTACTGCACATGTGCAAGTAGTTATGTCTGATTGACCACAATGGGAAATCGTATCCCTTAAACCCTTATTTCAAAAGCATACCCTTTCTAAATAAAAAACTGGAAGAAAATATTTAAGCAGATATCTCTGAGTACTGCAAGGAAAAGGTCAGATGAATCTAAAAACCATTAAAAAATAGCAGTACATACTGTCTATTATTCTTTTAGTCTTACTACCATGAAAATTCTTTACTTGTCTTTTTTTTTAATTTGTTATTAAATCATATTATTAATCCATTATCAAATTCACCTGTGTGTTCTTCTGTAGTCTTTGACAGTGTTCACCTATAAATCTTAGATGTCATGTATATGGCTCTTTTTTTAAGAGCTTTGTGAACTCCAGAACAGATTTCAGAAATACTGCCACTACTGTTTTGCACTTAGAACATCTTTTAAATGAACATTACAATGGAATTTAGGATCATAAATTGAGCTTCACAATGACTTTCAAAACCTGAACTATAAATTCCTGTTCTTCTATATTTTGAAGTATAAAGATCAGAAAACTGATCAATTAAAAAAAAAAAAAGTTATTCACAAGAGTTAAGTGAATGTTCTAGTATTTTTTCAGAAGGAAAAGTCACTGCTGCTTTTAAAAATCAAGGTGAATTTAAACATGAATTATTAATCTAAAGATACAGACAGTCAGTTTTAGATATAATTTACATTACACATCTTGGGATATGTAACTGTTACAGTCTGTTTAATAATTAGGTCAATAGAAAGACAGTGCCTTCCAGACAGGAATAGGTTTGGGTCAGCCTGTGAGGTAATTCATCAAACTTGGTACAGTGCCTCCCAGGCAAGTAACTATTCACTCTGGTCTGGAGGAGAAGGTGGAACGTGGATATGTCTCCCAGGTAGAAAATTAAATGGGTCAGCCTTGGAGGCAGCCCAGATAGGTGACTGTTCAGCTTTACTTGAAAATGGATTAACATCCTAAGGTCATTCCTGAGTACATAACTATTGGCTCTTGTTCAGATGACAAGCCATTATTCATGGACTTCCTTCCATTTAAAGGGCTGCTTATGGCAGCTTATCTTAAAAATAGATTATGAGACAGTTAGCCTTTGTCTCTAATAATAAAATCCTGTTTGTGAACACTAGCATATGTTTTACCAGGACATAAGAAATCACTGACCCTGGTGATTGTATTTTTGCCAGGGATAGTAAAAGACATTCCCTCAGCTGGTATTGCCACAACTGAGACCACATGTTAATGCATAAGGAAGATGCAAAGTATACTGCTGGTAAATGAGCCTTTGGCAGGTGTGAAAGCTTAGAGAGCATATGCTTACCTGGAGTACACATGTTCCTGATGTGGAAGAGAACATCAAGAGCTTCATATATTTAAACTAGCCTTTTATTCATCTGAAAACCAAAAATAGTATATTATTTGAGGAAAATACACTGAAAATTCACACAATTTTTAAAGTAAGCCAGAGTCATAAAAACAGAGAACACAGGCATAAGAGACTTGATTAAACTGGGTAGGAGGTCTGGGAGGAGAGATGAAAAGTAGCAGATTAGTACACAACACAACAAGGTTCTTTATTCCATTTCCTCTCTTTATTTTTTTGTAAGCTCTTGTCAGTATGTTCTGCATTGTGGCTGCAAGATAATAACAGAGAACATGTTATTATTTGAGGAGAGGGAGCCAAGTGAAGAATAGAGAGCATCCAATAAATTAGAAATTCTGATAGGTCTTGCTGAGTGCCAAATGGCATATGCGTAAATTAGCAACACTGAAGGAATTCTGGCAGTGATGAATCAGAGAAAGGGCTGTTTTTTATGGGAAGGCCAAGAGAGATCAGGTGGTCTATGGTGCATTAATGATGCTGCAGGAGATAGAAAGTGGTAAGGAAAAGTGGAAAATTTGGATTGGGATTAATTAGGAAGATGCATATTTCCTGTGTAACTCATGACAAACTACGATATTTTCTATTGAAAGTTAATATTCGGGGACATATGTTAGGATATTTCAGAGTGATGAAGCCCAGATTTTAAAAGGGACTCTAGAAAAAAATAGATGTTCAAGGAAAACTACCACAAACATTAAAAATTAATATTAAAGGCTATAATGAATCGGTATCTTATGGAAGACAGCTTACTCTAATGTCTGTTAGGATTTTATACAGTGAATATTTAATGTAAATTATTAAGATCTACCTCGAGCAGACAACAGTTCCCTTTTCAAGTGAATGCTTTCATTATTAGTTAAGAAGATATTTCATATATTTTGTTCTTTGCATGGTCCTAAAAAATCTCAAAAACAATACTAAGGAGGAATACAGGACAACTCTATTGTTTCACTTTTTTTACTTTACTTTTTCCTGTTGCCAGCATTATATTACCTATAATGTGTAAAATGGATTTGGGTTACCTGACTGCCGTTCTCGTCTTGTGCCTCAGCATTTTAAGTCTACATTGTTTAACCAAAGGATGCATGTGGCACAGCCATGATTATGTATCTCATCAGTAAAAGAGTGAATCTTTAAGAGTGGGATTAAACTCACTGTAAAGGTCTAAAGTTTACTGTCAAGGTCACCAGCAGTTCCCCTTTTTTAATCTAAGAGGACAAATAAGCACTACCAGAGTGCCATTCATCAGCTGTATTTCAGATTCTGTTTTAGGCAGAACTACACCTTAAAATGGCCTTGAATTTCCTAAATGACTGAAGATTTACTGTTCAAGTGAAGGTCAAATACCACAGGCTATTTTAGTGGATGAAGAGTTTTTTGTTTGCTTGGGATACTTTTGCCATAACCAAATTTTCTTGGAAGTCTTAAAAATCTTCTCTGAAGATACTAATAGTTATTAAATAATCTCTATTATTAAATAATCTCTATTATTAATTGTTATTAAATATTCTCTATTAAATAATCTCTTAAATTACTCTTAGTAATTGTTATTAAATAATCTAAGTAATGTCTAAAGCAGCAACTTTTCAACACCATAAAACATGAATTCAGAATTCACATGTTCTTACATATTTGAGAAATCTATGCACCTGGTATTAATGTCTTCAGACTTTGGCCATCAGAGCAATGGGATTGGGAAGGTCTGGTACTCATTTATAACATGGATTAACTTCTAGCACTTTTTAATAAAATCAGATAAATTAATAAATCAAAAAGAACAGTATGACTGTTGTCATGGCTATAGAATATGATGGTTACTAATTTCCTTTGTGGACAAAATTTAGAATATGGAATGAGCTATGTGCTGCTTGCAGGCGAAATCCATTCTGTATTTGATTTTGATGTGTTTTCAATTGAATTATTTTCTGTGGTTCATTTAGCTTCAAATAGAAATAAAAGGCCTAATTTTAAAGCAGCTGACATTATGGAACACCTGATATTTACAGACAAAGATTATGTAGTTTTGTGCATCCCTTAAAGTTTTGTGCAAATGCCCTTGCTTTGACTGTGAGAGAGAAGAGGGCTTTTATGAACATCTTGTTTCATCAAATGAAGATCAGGCAAAATGTGAATATTTGTTTTTTCTTGTGCAAGAGGTTTTGAAATCCCAAATGTGTCATGAAATCCCAAATTGTGTCATGAAACCGGTTTCTGCAAAGTGATATCTCCTATCAATCCATCTTGTCTCTGTCAGATTTCAAAGCTTTTTAGGAAAAGGTTAAAATTATAATTTAGGGAATTATATCAGTATTTCCTCTCTAGTCTTCAAAGTCACAGACGGAATCACTCTTCCTTCAACCACAATTACTCCCAGAGCTTTTCTGACGGAGTTCTTCTTCCTGTATTGATTCTGACACGTGGTCTTCCTTGAAGATACTATAAATTGCACAATACGTGAATGTGGCTACAGTGTCCTACTCTGCTCTGTTTTTTAAATTCACATTATCTAATGCCTACAGGTAATAAGGAAGTAGATAAACCTATTAATCAGTAGAATTAAATTGGAAAGTAGAGGTTCTGTGGACACAAATATCCTTACCTCTACCGACAGACTTCCTTGATAAGTAGGCACTCAGCAGAAATCTGTGAGCCATTTATACTTTATATTGGCATGCCATTGCAATCAGTGTTTTACTCTTTCAGTGTTGTGAGGTTCATCTTCACATTGTCCAGGTTTTTGCCACGTTTCCACTGAAATACTAACCTTTGTTTTTATGACTATGGCACTACAAAACATGCTCCTAAGTTCTGCTGAAGAACAAATAGGAGCATGACTGTCAGTGAATGAAGTGCTATGAAAAAATAATAAAAACAGCAAAATCAACCAGAAAAATAAAACAAAAACAAACAAAAACAAAAAAAAAAAAGAACCAAAACCGAAAAAAACCCCAAACAAATCTCCTCCACTACTAACTCTACTGTAATTCTCTGAAGGAAAAAAAACTTCAACAAAATTAAAAAAAAACAAAAACACCTGTATGAGATGATGAAATACATCTGGGAAAACATAAGCATAAGACAAAATCAGTGCAATGATGATTTGACGCTTGTAGATGTGCATAGAAACATGGTTTAGTGATGGTTGTGGCAGAGATAGCCTAATGGTTGGACTTAATGCTCTTAGGGATCTTTTCCAGCTTTAACAATTCTATGATTCCTAGATCCCACCCTGAAGCAGTTTGAGTTTCCTCTAAATGTCTATCATTCCATATTTGTTCTGCATACACAACTTTCATTAATGAAAATTCCAGGGCTTTCTCTGAATGCTGTTGTGCTGCCTAGGCCCTTGTGCTGCCGAGTCCTGTGCTCCCTGTGGGCCTCTTCCCAATCCCTGTCCGTTGGCCCAGGAGCCCCATTTCAGCTCAGCCCAGATGTACCATTCAGTTCAGATGCACCATTCCTTAGTGGTGTTGTAGGCGTGCCAGACTCCAGATCCACCACAGCTCTGACCTGGGCTGAGGCGGGCTCCACTGATTTGGGCCCAAACCATGTTCTGACCTAAATTCTGCGTTCCTAAGAGCAGCTTGGGATTTCCTGTCACAATTGTTGGCTGTCTGTTCCAAATTCAGCTTATAGACATAGGAAGATGAATGCTCTGTGATGAGTGAATAATCTTATGATTTCAATAACACTAGGTTATTGAAAATAACTCCTATTTGAAATAAAGAAGCTCATTAATATTGAGTTCCAGGTTTCATACACCTGAAGGCAACTTTTATGCAGCTGAGGCAACTAAGCAAAGAATATTGGGATGGATTTACCTTGCCTCGCTTCAGGCAAAAGCTGTGTGCCTAGTTCAATCAGCCTGTTTGTGACTTTAGATCTGTTTCCATAGTTCTGTGAGAGTTTCATTTCTGACATTTGCCTTTGGAGAGATCCCAATTCAAACTGCTGCTTATCTGAGAAAGTTCAGTGCACTGGAATAAATTTTTACCAAAGGGTAGAAGAGAGTAAAATGACCATTCTGCTTCACCAGCTCTTCAGAAAAGTCATGTCATGAACATAATGGTTTGTTTTTAATCTGCAGCTAAAGCCAAAAATCCTTATAATGGTTGAAAGTGGTAAGAGCTTTACATCTATGCTCTGCTGCAGCATCACAATGAACTACTGAAAAAATTAGATGTACACCCCTGACACATCTGTCACAGTTCAGGACCAGTGAGAGTGTAGAGACTAAATAGAGCTGAACACCAGAGCATTTAATCATGCAGTTTTATAAATTAGATGATTTCCCAGAACTTCAGTAACCATGTGATCATTCCCCCTTTGGCTCTCACAGCCTGCTAGGATGCAGGGCCAGATGGTGACATGCCATTGTGGCCACCCAGGCTGCATTGTAGCAGCCTGGACACCTTGCCCTGTCCCCAGAGTTATGTGCCTCAGCCAGCTGATGGTGCAAATACATCTGGGTCATTCCTACCTTTGTTTAATGGGGACTGTCCCACACAAAGTCCCCATTGTGACTGTTACTTCCCTTTCTGCAGGGCCAGCAAACCCCCTTGTCCTTGGAGGAGGAGGAGAAGAAAAAGCAAGATCAGATATCTCCATTCAAATGTTCCAGGCCTCAATCAGGAGCAAATGCCTGCAGCAACATCAGGAAAACAAGAACACAGCCTTTTTCATTTGGCAGCCCCTCTTATTTTGGGTCAAGCCAGCTCCACCACTGCTCTCTGTGCATTTTTCTGTTCTATATCACATCCTTGATGCACTGACATCAATTTCTCTTTAGCAGGTTATAAGCTTTTTTTTAATGAACTTCCTTTTTTTCTGGATTGTTCTTCTATTCTTTCAGGATTTGTATTTTTTCCACTTAAATCTTGTATGCAAAAATACAAATCCACACTAATGTTTCACAAGTTTTCCTATTTCCTTTATAAAGTCAAAAACTTTCCTGAACATAATTTTCCCCAGAATCCAGAGTTTTCTATATTCCCCTTCCAACAGGGGCATGTATTTGGGTCAAATGCTGTGTTAAGAGTATTTTTCATGCTCCTGTGAAGGGACCAGATATTAGTCTTTCTTGCTCCCTTTCCCAAAGCCATCTGTGATTCATGTAATCACTTCCTTACTTCTGACACCAAAGGACGGTGCAGAAATTTGGATACCAATGCATTTTAACCACAGATAAATGCACTCTTTTAGGACTTGTTTGGGAGTTAGAGAACAATGAAGGTTTGGCAAGTTGGCATTGAAGTCCCTGGCAAGCATTGTGTGATCCTGGAGCTGGGCCATAGTGTGCCTAGGCCTCTTTTTCATCCTCTTACTGGATACCAACACTGGTCTGATAAAGTAGAGAGAACGAGATGCCTGATCACCCAGTTGTGCATGAGACCTGGTTATTGCCATCACTGGTGCCCTAACTCTGCACCCCTGGGAGGTTCTCTATGTGTTTGCTGCTTTCTCAGAGACTGATGGGTTATGCAGATCAGAGATGCTCCTCTAATCTTGAAACAAGACTGCTTCCCTTTCCTATGTTAATTCACTAATACTATACTAAACCAGGCCTAACCCATGCTGCCTGCTGCAACCTCATCCAGAGAAAAGTTTACAACAAACGGTTTTAAAAATGCATGTTAAACATTAACTATTTTCTCATATTTCTTAGCAAGTTGTTGCAATGTTTTAATTATCTCTTTATTAAAAAATTTTTACTGAAACTATTGTGTGAATTTCTTAACTTCTGTTTTCAGCCTTTCAATTTTTTTTCCAACTATTGTTTCTGTTGAATTCATCAAAAAATATTGCCAAAGGTAACTTCATCAATCTCTAAACCTGTTTCTGAATAAGCTGAATATTTTCTTATATTTCTCACTCTAATAAATCTTTTAGAAGACTATAAATCCTTTTGTACTTTTCTAGACACCATCTAGGAAAACTGGGCTGAAACAGAACAGATGTCTTCATTAATGTCAAAGTTTCAGCCTGATTAGTTTGAAGAAATGAGAAGAATTTCTGAATTGCATGAAGAAATTTAATGGAGTGAAAACCACACAGAGGTAGTTGCAAGGTAATATACACAAAAACGTATTCTTTAATATATTTTTCTTTTTTTACACTATTTATTGAATAGAAAATCTGAAGTAGGATTATGGACTATGTACCAGGTATATTCTTCTATGATCCAGGGACCAGGTTTGTCCCATTTGCTTTAGTCACTGAGGCATAACAATTAGTGAAAGATCTGGCTGAGATTTTTAACAAACTTAGACATCAAAACACTATTTAACACAGGTATATTTACACTGGAGAGAAAAAAAATGTTCCTTATGTCTGTGTAAAGAAATAAGGTAAATGCACTCATAACTTTATTTTAAATATGAATAAAATACATAAGTGCATCTAAGCGTCCTAGTAGACTTGCCAACTCTGCCAGGATCCAAACTTCCATGGGTCCAGACCCACCCTATTCAGCCTTGTAGATAGATGTCACTGTGGGTAATCATCTGCTGCGAGTACTGTGAGCCAAGCAATCTGTGCCCTTGGGACATTCCTGAGGGAGCTCATCTAACAGGATGTGTCGAGGGGCTGATCACTGGCATGTAGTTACCTATGCTGCAAAATTGCCAGCAGAGTCCCTAAGATCAGCAGCTTCCTCCCAGTCAAAACTGAGCCAAGGATCATTCCCCATAGCAGTTTGAGCATAGCTGATCTATGTAGGAAGGAAAGAGAGTTTAGTTGCAAAGAAAACCACTCTGCTGTGCCAATTAGCCTGAGGTCCAAAGAGTCCCTGGACTATTTTATTTATTAATATAGCCAGAGTCTTAGTGATGGAATTCGCAATTGTATTTTTCTACAGACTGTTTTTAGTAACAGATCTTTCTCCCTTTTTCTCATCTGAAATAACAATAAATATTTACAACTTTTAATAAAATTATAATGAGAAAAATCTTAAACTTCTCAATGAACCTTACCTGCTATTTGATTACAGAATTATACATGGCTGTGAAGGTCTTCTGAGAATTATGTCCTTATTAAGAAATTGGAAACCCAACTTTAATGGCATTTTCCAGTACAAATAGAACAGATTTCTTCTTGAATAAAAATTACACCAAACCTCATAATAAGATAGAAAACACTTGAACAAACCAGAATAAGCACCTCCTCAGAACTTCCTTGAATTGCATTAAGTAAAATGTCATTGTCCTGCATACAGTACATACCACACAATCATTAAAATCTTTTAAAATTAAGATTAAAATATGGGTTCACTTAATAGACAAAGTGAAAAATTGGCATCCATTTGCTATGAACTTACCCAATAGAAATAAATTAAACAAAAAAAAGCTTAAATCTGAAAAACGTCGTTAAATAATACAATATAGAAATCATTCTTTCATGATTATCAGCAAATGAAAACAATTCAATCTCTAAACTCTACAAGGCATTGTATAATCTACTTTTCTTTTATTTTCTTCCTCTTCTCTTTCTTATTCCTCTCCCTCATCTTAACTTTTTCTTTTTCTCCTTCCTTCCTTCCTTCCTTCCTTCCTTCCGCCACTTCCGCCACTTCCGCCACTTCCTTCCGCCACTTCCGCCACTTCCTTCCGCCACTTCCTTCCTTTACATCTTTCTCTCCTTCTTTCTTTTTCCATTTCTTCTTTCTCTCCATTTCTCAATACCCTTTTCCCTCCCCCATTTTCTCTCTCTATTTCACTTACTATTTTTACTTTCTTGCCCTACTCCCCCCAGTCTCCACTGTACTGAAACTTATTCATTCTTCAAATTAGTTTGAAGAATATGCAGTATTTGCCCTAGGAGTTCCTCCAATAATCATTTTTGTTTTCTGCCTCTACAAAAGACAGATCTGTGCTCTCTGAGCAGATGGAAACAGTCTTGGGAACTAACTTTGTGTATGTAAACTGAGAAGGTGAATGTTGTTACAAGAATGCATACATTTTCACTTAAAATGGTCTTAAGAAGAGGATGTTGTTCTACAGTGGCTGTCTCCTGACCCTCAGACACTGAGGTATGTTGTTGGTGAGCTATACACTAATGAAGTTCAAGGTGCCAATTACCGACTTGTTAATTTCTCCTTTATTGATGAGAAAATGTGTCTCATGTGAGGAGTTTCCAGGTTAGCACAGGGCAAACCTAGTCATGTATTTTGCTACTGAACATTGTTTCCAGAAAAGTATTTACTCTCAAAATATGCTAATAAATTTTAAATGATCATCAAAATGGAGTTGCTTATTTTAAAATTGCAAGATGGGTTTGTATAAACAATATCAAAATATCTCTTTAGAGAAATGTATATAATTTTTTTAAAGGAACTTTAATTAATTTGCTCAGATTTCATATCCACGTTTTTTACTCTGGAAACACTTGCCATAACTTTAAGTACAAATATTAAAAATTCTCTTTATTTTGGTGGAGTTACAGATTTGTCAAAGTGTCTACGTTTCTAGAACCCCAAAAGACAAACCACACAAATCAGAATGGAAAAGTTTCAATTTTCAGTCAGATTAAAATCTTCTTTCTTCAAACACTACAGAGGTACACTGTTTGAGAATCTCACTCTAAAGACAATTAAAATAAAATATTTGTTAGGGAGAAGAAAAAGACAAATAATATATGGAGAAGTAACACAAAAATTTCCTATGGTAATATTACTTGCAGAGAAGGGATGCTGTGTTTTTGTCCAGCAATATACTGCTGACGGAAATTTGGCCCAGTCTGTCATTTAGACTGACCTTACAAATGTGTAGATGTGCAATAAGAATATAAGAGAAGAATTTGCTTTTGCCACATGAGGAAAAGTTGGTTAGGTTTTGGGAATAAAAGATCTTGAATTTCTTTCCCTTGGATAGAATTCAATTGAACTGATTTGTATCTGGCAATCAAAAACCTAAGTCTGAGGCAATCACTTCTCTTTGAAATCAATAATGAGAAGTTCACACATCTGGAGAATGATTTATCTACCTTATCTAAATAAATCTTAAAGCCATAAGCATCAACCGTATTAGAGATGTGTGTTTGAAGTGAAAAAGACATCCACTTGAACTGAAAAAAAAGGTAAGTTTATTTGAACCTAATTGTTTAAATTACAGTTTAAGACATCTGTGGTGCACACAATGCCCAACTTTGCATGGTTACAATTTCATGATTTCCAATTAAGAGGTACAAATGCTTTATACCTTCACCCATCAATTCAAAACCAGTTTCCCTGAATTATCAAACTGATTCAAGGCATGTCAAGGGGAACACAGAACTGCCACAACATGGCTCCCTCCACATCTTTCTTCTTGGCACCAGCCTCACCCCCATGCACCTTTTAGTCACTCACCTAGGGTTAGGATTATGCCTAGGGTTATGGTTCAAAATCCAGAAAGCCCAGAGCTCCAGGCTCACTGCAGCTACAAAAGGCATGCCAAGAGAAACACAGGAAAACCAAAACATGGCTTCCTCCACAGCTTTCCCCTTTGCACCAGCCTTAGCCCAAAGCTGCTTGTACTGCCCTGCCTAGGGTTAAGGTTATGCCTCAGATCAGGGCGTCTTAGATTCATTATCTTTAAGTTGGATCATACGTCATTTCCTTGGCATACTGTATTTGTTATTGAAAAGGTTAGCTTTTCAAAACTCTAATTATTCATACAGAACATATGGAAAATGCAATTTACACAAAGACAAATATTGTCAAGTATTTTTATTTTCTGTAATGGATAGCATATTTTATGAAAAAACTTAATCCAGTTGGGTTAAAAACTGGGAGGAAGTAAGTTAGAATAACATACAATCATGGAAAATTAATAAAAAGGAAAACAAATGTCATCAAGATAATCGGTTGCTGTTTTTATTAATAGTCTAGATGTTACAACATGCATATTTCTTTATATCCTTTGAACTATGATGTGGCAAATCACCCCAAAGTGCTATTTGGCGTATAGCTTATTTTCAAGAGCTCAGTCTTTGATTTTGTTTGCTAATTTAAATAATTTCATTGACATATGAAGATGTGTGCTTCTTTTTGGAGACCCTAAATAAACTGTGAGACTAATCTGAGGCGTACTCTGATTCTGTATTATTAACTTACACATAAAAATATAATTCAGCGTACAGTACAGGTTTCTGCTAGTAAAAACTAGAGGCTGTTGAACCATGAGTTTAACCTTTACTCAAGTGCTCTGTGACAGATGGATTGGCTGTATGGTCCCAGTTCTCTGCTGACATACCCATAAGTGGCAATTAGTCCACCTCTTACGTAGTTTCAGCTGTTCTGCACTGACAGTGATAAACAATAATAAAAGCTCTACTGGCTTCAGCAGATTCATACCAGCTGAAACTATGATGCTGTGTTCCCAGAGAATTAACATAATAATAGCTACTGACATTTCAAGTTTATAATAAGTTTTTTAGGAAAAACATACTATGAGATAAGAAAAAAAAAAAAAAAAAAAAAGAGTAAACATTTAAATGATGTGACCAGTTTCCTTAGTTTATACATTTTTAAATAGGTTCAATGTGTTTAGGGGATTGAGGTGAAGTATTATGTCCTCCTTTCAGCTGATTCACATTTGCACAAACATCTTTATACATTTAATGTCTAAGTCCTGTAACATTGCTGGAGACATCTCTGACTGTGTCAGAAGAGGAATTCCAAAAAGCAGTATCAGACTCTGTGGGGGGATAGAATGTAAGAAAATAAAGATAGTGCAGAAGGTAATCTCACACCTGAGGAGTTGCAACTGTACTAATCCCCAAAGATTAGGAACAGTCCTGCCCTTAACAGGCCACAGCTGTGTCCAATGAGGATGAGCACTATAAAAGTATGGGTTAGCTAGCTGAGAAGATAGATAGAGTCTGTTGATGAAGAAGAAGAAGGAAGGAAGGAAGGAAGAAGAAGAAGAAGAAGATGATGATGGAGATGGAGGGAGAAGAAGAAGAAGCACACGTTTTTGAAAGAGCAGCAAAATCTTATCAAGAATATTTCACAATCTTCTGTCCTGAGCCTTTTGCTTTAAATTTACTCTTTCCATGTTTCTCTGACAGTTAAACACTATTCTTTGATTGTTGGACACTAATGCTATTTAGTGGTTACAGGAGCTCACAAATATTAAGGAAGTTTCTAAAACCACTGGATGGACTGCAACTTTCACAAAATATGCAAGTCTGTCCACAGAATTCAATTTTCCCTTGAGGATTGCTTGAAAAAGTTATTTTTTTCTTGTAAGCTGCTAGTTATGAAAAATGGTACCCAGAAGAGCATCTATTATTCAGTTTTCAAGCAAAAAAAAAAGAAAAAAAAATCACCTCAGTTGTTTGACTGACTCTTCAGCCCTTTCTTGGTAAAGTCAAAAATGCTATAAATTTAAGGGCAGTGGTTGCAATTAGTTGATTTTGATTTGAAAGCATTCAATAAATAGTTTATGCTATGCCTGGATCACTTTTGATGATCCTGTTTAATTTGAGGAATAATAATTCAATATTTGAAGATAGATAAAAATTTGGGTATTGCATGCTAAAATAAACTGACACTTAAAAATTAATGATAAACTAATGAGATGTAGTCAGCTCTTGATAGTGGTGGAAAGATAGTGGCAGTTCATCATGCTGATATTTAGCTCCTCAGCCCCCTCTTGCTCCATGCTCTTACCTTCTCTTCCCTCAGCAAAACTGGAAAATAAGATATTTCTCTACCTGTCTTCTCTTTCACAGATGTTCTGCAGCGTGCCCATTGTCTGTCATCTCCCCACTTCAAAGGTGGACAGTCATTTTGCTGTCCATGTAACCTCACCTACTGTGTGCATCTGGATAAGGGAAGGTAGGTAGCTGCTGCACAATGATCTGTCCTGAAATGGTTAATGTGGCCCTGGAACCCAGAGCTGTGGCTCTGAGACAACTGACTAGCTTCCTGTCAGAAATATACTCCCTCCTCACCTGTACTTTCATCTTTTGACAGAATAAAAGCACCACCATTATTCTGGAATACCAGGCAACATCCATTCAACAAAACCCCTATGTATGGTTCACCACATACAAAGTCCTTGTCCAGCTAACCTCAAGGGCAAGGACAATGCTGTTTGTTTTTTCCCTTGCCTTTTTTGTCTCTGAAACATGTGTCCTTAAACTTGTTATTTTTTCAAGTTATGCTGTGCACCATGTTAAAAATAGCAAAACATTAGCTCAAGTAAGAAGAACTAAAATCCATACAAATAAGTCTTGGATGCTTTTTCTTCAGATACCTGGAGTTTTTCAGATTAAATTGCATGTCCAACACATACATTTTGAAAAGTCTTGCAATATTTGTATTAATGATTTTAAAAAATTTTCTGGTTTTTCCCCTTACTCATATGATTTCCCTTCTTGGTTATGATAGAGTCTTCTCTGAAGTACCTCTAGGCATTACAGTAAGCCAAGTGCAGTTGGTGAATTGGAATGGAGTCATTAACTGGAGTCAATTGCCTGCACACAATTATCATGTAAATTACTTACTAAAACTATTTTACATGTTTCCTGCTTAAAACTACATTTAATTCTACATTCTTGACCTTTCTTCTATTACTTTGAGTATAATTTCTGATGACTGACAACAGGTTTTTAAGCTACTGATTTTGTTCGTTGTCAGGATGGCCATTTTTGTGCTTTTATTTTCTCACCAACTTGGACTCTGAACAACCAATATTTCTTATGCCTCCCACCTCATTAAACCTCCACATTCTTAAGGAGAAATCACCTAACATAATAAAACTCCGAAATATTTAAGCCAAGTCAAATGGTTTATTTTGCAATATAACAATAACAATCATTGCTTACTCTGGGATGGTGCTGGTGAGATGTTGCTGGTGAGATATCTACATGACATATTATTTTTATATTAATTATATCAATAGACATTCTATCCCATTTAACTCTTATTCTAGAATTGTCTTGTAGACTAATTGGTATCTCCCTCATTTTATCTCCATATACTTATTGACAACTGCCCTGTTTCTCCATCAAATATTGGTGAACTAAAACTCCAGTTTTCTACCTTTTCAACATATGATATATTATTAATTCCTTCAGCACTTTAATAAGTCTACTTTATAGATAATATATATATGTTTTGAATGGCGTTTTTCTGGACCTTGCACAGTTTTGTGGTCTGGGTCTTATCATTGATTTTAATGGATTTTCTTTTTTTTTAATATATTCACAAGAACATTATAGAAAACATTTATAGACAACTAACTTTTCTCCCTCCAGTAGAACAGTTTTTATGGTATTTCTCCAACATTACCTTTGACTCCTTAAGTTTTAGTGATCCCTTTGCTTACTTTGTATAATTATTTAATGATGTCATTTATAGGGGGATATTTCTCATTATTTTTCTTTTGTTTGTCTGTCTGATGGCATAATGCATTTCATACATGTCGTCCTGACTGTTGCTATAGGCTTCTGTTGCCATTCCACTATCCCTTTATATAGTATATAAAGTATTCTTATATATATATATATATATAAGAAATTTCTTCCTTTCACTTTTCTGAGCTTCTTACATTAACAAAAAATGAAGCTTTCTTGTCAACCACCTTCTCTGTCTTATTATCATACCTGAGGATCTTAGCAATGGTGATATTGTCTTTCTTTCCACTGACCATTTCATAAAATATATTAATATATCATATTCATATCTATGACTGATGAACAGTTACACAGTCCTTAGTGGTCCCTACCAATTCCAGCCTTCTATGCTCCATTTATGTCCAGACCACCTTGTCTGAAACAGTCTTTGGGTATTTCTAAGTCATGAGATTAAACAAACAATTGCCAATCATACTGATTAAAGATCTATAAATCTTTGTATGTTACTAAAATTAAACAAAAAAACCAAAACCTTAAACTTACACCCTTAGACCAATATAAATGGAACATTTCAGGTACTTGAAATGCAAAACACAAGGCCCTCTTCACTTGACAAATCCTGCTCCTTCTATGTCCAGACTTGAAACGTTGCTCTATTGGGTGTGTCTGAGATGGAGCTTGCTTTCCCCAGAGCAGCCCTCAGAGTGTTGTGCTTTTTTCTGGTGGGTGTAAAGGTGTTGGCAATACACTGCTGTTTGGCTGTTGCTGAGCAGGGCTGGCACAGCATCAGCACTATCTCTCCAACATTCCACCCTCACCAGCAGGCTGAGGGTAGGCAATATCTTAGGAGGGAGCATAATCAGGACAGCTGACCCAAAGTGACCAAAAGGATATTCCCCACTCTATGATGTCTGCTCAGAAAAAAAAAAAAAAAATCTCAGAGAATGGAGAAGGAAGCAGGGAAGGAAATTAACTACTACTCTATCTTCCAGAGCAGCCACTAAAGTTCTGGAAAATAGAGAATGAAACTCCTGGGTTTTTTTGTCTTATTTGCACATACTTCAGTTTTTCTTCATTGAGCTGCCCATATCTTGACTCATAAGGACTTTTTTCCCATCTTATTTTCTCTCCCCACCATATTACTGAAGAGGGAAACTATCTAGTGTCTTGGTTGCCACCTGGCATCCAGGTCAACCCATCACAGTTGTGTAGGAGTCCATTTGCTTCTCAGGACAAAGACATTTGATTGATTCCAGGCTTGTACTTCTGGTTCCATCTTCCAAGAAACTGGGTCAAGTGCTTTTGTGTGGCCCATTAATGGAATGGGCCTGTTAACTGTTACCATTCTTGCTTCTCAGACTCCAGTATCTGAATATCTTGCTTCCATCATTCTGTTATCTCAGAAAGAGAGATATTCTTATGAATAATCTCTCATCACCTTTTTCATCTTCTTCAACTTTTCCTTTGAATTAGGGTGAATGAAAATAACCTTGCAAAGTCACTATGTAAGAAACTCTTAAATCAGTGAGAATTCTGCAGAAATAAAAAATTACTTAATCATTCAAATGTTAATTGGCTGATGTTAAAAAGTCAACAGGAGGAGCTCATAACATTAATTTTAATCAGTTGTTTAATAATCCTTTAAAACATTGTCTCTTATATAAAACCTGTTTGCATAAATCCTGTTGGTCTTTGGGCACAGGATATATCTGAATATTACTGAAATAAAACATTTAAAACTGAACAAATGTGATAGATGTCTCTTGGGGAGGAGCAGCTGGACCTCTGGATGTAATTGCTGTTAGAACTTACTGCCTGAACTAATTGACCTAGCTTTCCTAGGCTCAAAGGCTAGATTAGATTAAAAAATGATTTGTAGTCCAGTCACTATGGAGGGTAAGAAAACCACACTAATTTGTGGATTATGTGCATATTCACATACTGTTTTTCCTCATTATTTATTCTTGGTTATTGCCTAGTCTGAGTATGACTTTAAAAACTAATTTCATTTTTACTGCAGAAAGTTTACTCTTTTTAACTGGCTTCCCAAGATGTTTGGAGAAGTCTGCACTTAACTTTCTACCTTGGACACAGCTCTGAACCAAATCCACTGATCCAAAAATTAGTTTCATGGAGAAACACACTGATGAGAGGAGTTAGAGATGGGAAGAGTCTATTAAGGCATCCTCTAGGCATTATAATCATGCATACACTCACTTGAAGAAAATGCCTGGAGCAGAAAATTGCACAATATAGATTTATAAAGTTCCTATGTGTAGCAGTAAATAGGCAGGATTTAAATTTAAAACTGATAAAAGGATATACTTTGTTGCACATGCATAATTAACCTAGAGAGCTCATTGCCACAAAAATATCACTGAGGCCTAAAAGATTAGCAGAATTTTAAAAAGGATTAAACATTTATATGGATAATGAGAGCATTTACATTTGCTTGGAATTAGAATTATTTCTTTGAAACAAAAAGTTACAAACTATCTTATTTCAGGACATAAAACAAAACATAGTCATCAAGAATATGAGGAGTTCTCCCCTCTCAGTAAAATTATTGCAGAGTTCATTTCATCTTCTTTATGAGCATGTGGTTCTAGTCCCTGGTAGCAACAAGATACCGGACTACACACCAAGACTGCTTGATCCAAAATAGCAATTACCAGGCTCCTATTGACTTATGGTATTGACCTCAAGACCTTATGGGGTACTATGGTGGATAAAGAAAGGCTTTATCATTCAGATTTGTTCATTAAGAGATAAAGGTGGCATGCAGATATAGAAATGTTTCATAGCAATCTCCTGTTTCTTCTGCAGAAGGGAATGCTTCTGGGTAGATGCAGGGAGTATCTAATGACTGAGTGGCACAGAAATAGAATTATTGGCATGAACAAGTTAATGACCAATTAAGTACAAAAACAAAACTAAATTAGTTGCATTGGTACCTAATTTAAAACTGTGATTGTAATCCAGGTAATGGAGCTCTGCTGGAAGTGTTCTTAGCACTCCCCTAACAAAAAAGTCATTACTAACTGGCCTGCTGCTTCATATAATTGCTGTGATAAGCCATCACAAATATAATTGGCTTTAGCTAAAAAAAGATACTTAATGGTAAAGCAAAAAGTATAGTTATACTTTGATTTATGTATTTATATCAACCTAAGGAAGATAATTAACACATTTAGTGTCCAGACAGTTTTGCTAAGCCAGAAAATGTAAAGAAATTATCTTAAACAATCTTTAAGAAAAAATACCATTTTCCATTAACTGTGTTCCTTTTGAACACTGAAATTACTTCAATGAGCACATTTATTCTGTTAAATCCAAAAGGACTTCAGATCAATTTCTGTACTCTGCTGGCAAGTTTTGCTATTACAATACAGTCTGAGAAGCTTTCTAGTCCTAAACAGACTCTGATGAATTGTTTATATTTCCTGTGCTTTCACAGATGCCCAGTATCATGCTCTATTCACTTGCTCTATTCAAACAAATAAGGATTTGAGGTAATGATAGATAAATACTTCAAAAACATGGACTATGAATAACCAAGAGAAAACCATAAACCCAGAATTTTATTATCTTTCTTGAGACTCCCTCTCCCCTCCACACACTACCACCCTTTCTTCTGACGCTTGTTCGAACAACGAAATTTATCAGTGGAATTTTCCCAGAAACACCCATTTTTAAATGAATATTAAGCATAGTCATGACAACTTTATTTAAAAAAACATACACACTGAAAACTTAATTACAAAAAATTGCAGTCAGCCAGTAAAGAGCAAATTGCATGGCATGTGATTTGTGCATCCAATCAAACCTAACCAAAGGGATTTTAAAAACTCAGTTTAGGCTTCTTCAATTAGCAATTTATCTATCTTGTGTATTCCTCTGTGATCACAGACAAACACACATACTACATGTGCTCCTTGCAGTTCCAATGGCAAATTGTATACATTAGTTTGCGTATTCGGATGTCAGAAACTGCAGTTTCAAATAAATACATTAATAAATGCATACACAAATAACTAAAAAAAGCAACATACCACATGGGGGGAGGGACAGAAACATTGCAAATATATGATTTACAGCAAAAGGCACTTATTCTATTTACCTTCATTTATCTAGCCCTGGTTTTATTGTTCATAGGAACAAATCTATAGAACAAATTGAAGCAAAATTCATAAGTTAAGGTTTAGAAAATAAACTTATAATGTGATACTTTATTTCAGTTGGTTGGTGCCTTCATTGTAAATATTCATGCTTTTTAATTGCAATTTTATTATTTTAAAAAATATTGCTGCATTGTTTTGGGGAAAAAAATTTAAGTCATTTTTTCTACAGTATTCTGTAAAAAATCTCCAATATTATTTTGAAGCAGAAATTCAGAAACCTTAACTGTGTTTTTGTAGATAATAGTTATCAATGACATCTAAGGCTTTTTTAAAATAGATTTTTCTGCTAGAAATTCCTAAAATTCTTCATCATATCCTGAAAGGTACACCTACCTTAGCAATTCAGTCTACTCTTGCAAACTCCTTGGAGCATGTTGACCTTCGAGCATGAAAGAAGTTCCACTGACACTAATGGATTTTGGATCAAACCATAAAAAGAGCATCCATCCAAAGTAGCACCCCTCATCACCACTGTACTGTATCTGTTAATTTCCTATATCATTAACACAAAGAGCCAACCATTCATAAAGGTTACAATGTCAGTATGAAGAAATTCAGGAGTAACTGCCTTAAAAATGCTGTGTCTTTGGAAATATATGATACACTGAGTAAAAAGTAGTCTGATCTGTTGTTTCATCCCATGTATAGTATGATAGCACAAGTTGTTATTTATTTTCTTTTTATACAGAGAATCAGCAGATGATAGTTAATGACTGATTATTTTAATGTATATATATTTTAAATATTGATATTTAAAATATAAAAAATATTGACATACAACTGAAGTTGGACTTCTCTACTAAGCATAGAAACACAATAGAGGAGAAGATGTCCTAATCCCTGAGGCATCCTAGTATCCTCATGGGATGCTTCTCCTGACAAGAGCCTGCCCTAGCATGAGCTTTCCACAGGTTGCAGCTTCTTTTAGTACATGTTCACCTGCTCTTGCCTCAGGTTTCTTATGGGCTGAATGGGGATCTCTGCTCCACTGTGGGCCTCCATGGGCTGCAGAGAGCAGCTGCTTCACAGTGGTCTTCTGCATGGCTGTAGGAGAGTGTCTGCTAGAAAAGCAATGCCTGATAGCTCCCTATGTGAGAGGAACAAATAGGTCATCACTGGCTGAACTTGAGGATCTTAAATGTCTCTTCAAACCTTCATGACTCTATTATTCTATAATATGTGTTGCCAACTAGCAGAACAGTCATGTTCAAGAAGTAGAAACTTCTGTTTTCTGAAGTAATATTTGACAGATATAATGTGAACCAATAATCTCTCTCTTTTTCTCTGTCAATTTTAAACCACAACCACTTAATTCATTTGCTCATCAACAGCTCACCAGACTCTGTGTAGCCTAGTTAGAAGTAAAATTGTCACACAAGAGGTAGTGACACTGATGAAATTTTGATCACTGCTGTATGTTATGTCTAAACAAGATAATTAAAAAAAATAGCCAAATATCAGTATCACCCTAAAAAGTCTAACCTATTTTTGGTTGCTCAAGCTTTAAAATAGGTTAAACAATTGTGTCCTTTCTGTATAATAGTCCAAATATAAAAATCCATGCATAAATTTGCATTTTCAGTTTCATGCTTCATTTAGGTATACAGTATTTTCACCCACAAAAATCCATGATCTCTAGAAATTGTTTCATGGACACCAATTGTTCTCCTAATCTTATTTGCTGACCACAAAAAGCTACTAATGCCCTTATGAAATGTGTTATGAAAAAAGAGAGAAAGAAATACTGCCTTTCCAAAATTTGTATAATGTGATACTTTGTCACTTAATATTGTTGTCTAGGTCCATAGAAATTCAGGAACTCATTGACCTCAATTTTTTTGTTACAGTGCTTCTCAGTCCCCAGGGTGTTGTTTATTCTCTTCTTCATTATAATCTAAAATAATTTAAAACTGTTTCTGACCTAGCTATTGTGGGCTTTATTGGGACAATGATGCATGAGAGAATTCCAGCAGAATGGAATGAGGAACAAGGATTGTAGAGTAAGAATAGGTCACTGGGAGGGGGACACACTAGGAATTACATGTCCCTCTAACAGATGCATTGACTTAACACAATGAGCAATGTAGAAGACTAAATAAGAAAACCTTGTTTTATACTGTTACGGTTTTTTTGCTACCTTTCAAAAGGTGATTTTATTTTTACTTGCTAAATTTAATCTCATTAATCAATTAGATGTTTACTTATTAGGCATGCATTTAACAGATCCAAGGTCAATGAAGGTTATCTACATCACAGTATATGAAACAAATTCTCTTCTTTCAAAATAAAAAGGGATCTAGTCTTTATTTTCTATGAAGAAAAATAAGGTATTGATGTTTGTGTTTTACATAACTAAAGCAATTGGGAGAATGTTGTTCATGGTTCTGTATGTCTGTGGTGTGTTGGAAACATATATACCAAGAGGCTGATTACAGTTTTTGCTGTTTAAAACTCTAAGTGTTCTTGCACTTGAATGAATTTGCACAATTTAGGTATTGCTCTAAATTATGACTCTAGGCTGTGATTCCCCAGGGGATCACACTTTAGCTGGGAATTACCCAAACAAATCTCATTCCATCTCCAGCTTGCAAACAACATGATTACATCGCACAACAGGAAAATATGTGTATGCTATGCTAAAGAAAAGCAAAAGCTACTAGGAAAGGCTTCTGAATTAATCTGATGTGCAAAACAATCTTGTTTTCAGTAAAATTGCAATCACTGTCAACAGCAGAAAATCTGATTCCACAAATTCAGCACCAGTGCAAATTTTCAATTTGACTGAAGTATGCAGTCATTTGGACAATATATATGTCCTTTGCGTCTAACCTTTAGAGATTCAGCAATTCATTTTGTGGTGAGTTTACAGGTTTATATTTTTTCTTCTTTTTCTTCTTTTAGTATAGCACAAATCTTAAGCCACTGTAAATATTTTTTTTTCTTACAATTTAGTTGATTCTAGCAGAATTTTTTCTATCATTTTTAAAGGATTGAAGGTGAGTTGGCACAATAGTCCTCCTTTAAGTAACTTCAAAAATTAGGCTTCCCTCTTCACTGCTTCCCACTCCTATTCTTTCTTTTATAATTTCAGGTTTAAAACACCAGGCTCAGTGATATTGAGCAGGTTTTTTCTCTCTCTTCTTCTATATTTACAAGAAGATCAATCCATTATTTTCACTGAATACAAACTGCTATTATGAAGTTCTAACTAAGACTGAAAATGTTCAGCATATTGCTTCAGGACTGGAGTTTCCTCCACGGCTGCCTGAAGCATTTCCAGTTTACATACCTCTCCCCTGCATTGTCTAAGGGCCTCGTAATTGTTTCAGTATCCATGAATTTATAATTCTTCGTTGTCTTTCTCAGATGCCACAGAGCACAAAACGTGTGGAGTGTCCAATTTCTTATTTTTAAAATAAATTGAGAGGAAGAACATCTTCTTCCCCATTATTCACCTCCACACTTCCAGAATCAAAGCCTTTCATCAACAAAAAGCCTGAGCCTCGGCTATATGATGTGGATTAATTGAAATCCAATACTTTCTGATGGGCTTTTGCCAGAGTGTGTAGACTCTTGTTTTTGATGTTTTATTTTAAAGTATCGTGAGATATCCTGTGTGCATAACTCTGCAAAAATATTGCTGTTGTTCTTGAACCAGCATTAGGCTCCATGGGTGCCAAGCCATGATAAGACATGGAGTTTCCACAGTTCACTGCTCAGAGTAACATTTTCATAGGTAAGTATGAGGTTTCTAAATGATTCAAAGTTACCAGCTCCCTGAAAAGTGACTGATTGCCAAAAAAAGCCCTCCTAGTAAAGAAATATATATTGTCATTAAATATTTTATAGTTTATGAACTTGTCCAGTAATGATTTGATTTCACGAGCTTGAACAATATAAAAATTGGCCATTCCTTTTTTTTAAGAATATTGAGTTCTTCTAACATTGACATTGCATTTTTCTTTATTTACATTATATTTGTCATTTCAGGTAAATTAAGTTCATATTAGCTTTAACAAAGAACAAGATTAAGGAATCATCTATAGTTCTTTCCTTCTGCATTCTATTTTCCAGATATAGTAGAAAATTCTTTTGCTATTGGTGCAATCTTTTCTAGGTAATTTTTTTTTTTTTTTTTGTATAAGTTCCTCAGGGCAGGAAACTTTTCTAGTGCTTGAGTAGATCGATGAATTACAGTGCAACTATAAGAACAGATTTTGCATGTTTTCTACAAAATATGAGAATATAACTCGCCATCCTGAAAAAAAAAAAAAAATGACTATCCAAAAATAAAATCTGAAAATCTGCAAAATATTGAGCAGATATCCACTGGAAATGCATCTATCAAAAATGTTTGTCTTAGGCCTCTGACTACACATCTGAAATGTACACAGATTACTCCCAAAACACTATAGTTTAATGGGGTTTTTTGAGCACTCTCATTACAGTCTTCTATACAAAAAGAGTCAGAAAAGATAATATATTGATGAATACTTCCCAGCCTTAGGAAATCTTCCTGCTGTACAGATGAACACCATGAAGAAACTTTCTGTATTTACATCTCTGGTGCTCCAGTTAGCCCAGTTAGAAGATGGACTCTGTGGGACAAAATCACATGGAGCAGCTTTGTTGTTGCTCTGAGCCACATCAGGACTGATGATGATGCTCAGGCAGCTTTAGATGGGACAAGGAGTCTGCAAAAATCATTGGCACAATGCACAATTCACACAATCACACAAGAGCCAGAATCTAAAATTTCCATATGGTAAGTTTAGTTTCTTTTCTATTAGTGTTTGTTTTAATTGTTAAAAAAAGAAAAAAACTTTGTTTTAATTATTGCTTAATTGAAGCAAAACAGCAGACATTCAGGCTTGCATTTTTATTGGTAAATTGAAAGTAATTGAGATCATAGCATATAATCCATGAAAAGCGAAAATATTGAAATAACCAAGAAAGTTATTTATTAAAAGCTTTTCACTGGCTAACTCTAATAAACTTCAGAAAATGTGAATTTAAACTGCTGCTCCAATCATGAACTGAACCCTTGTCTTGGCGAAAAATCTTCTTTTCAGATATTTGTATCACTTCAAGAAATTAATATTCATTAGTTACAGTTGAGATGTTTCCCCTAATTTTGGAGGTACACTGTATGGGTTAATAGACATTTGCCTGATTCTCTACACATGGGACCAGATGCTTTTGGCTTTTATCAGGTAACATTATGAATAGTACAATAACAGGCTCTATTTTAAGTCCTTTTTGCTGTGACTGTAAAGCATTAAATAATGTAAAGTATAAAACTACAAAAACTGCAAGTGCAAAATCATTCTCTGTCTTCAAACCTTCTAGAAGTATCTGTAATTGAGCTAAGTATGAATGCAAGTATTGCCATACATATATCCTTCCATATTATAGAACTTTTGAAACAGATGAATAGTCCTCTTGTATTTCTGCCAACTTTCTGTGACTCTTTAAATAAAGCTGTAGCAAACACAACCTCACAGTCTATTCCAAACACCTGATAAACTTAAGCTTTATGATATACTCACTGGTGCTACATCTGCCAGTCTTTATTAAAACAGGTCAGTCACTTGAAACTGATAAAAAGACACAAGATCTAAAAAGGAATGTAGGTAGAGCTGGCTCTGAAAAAAATATATGCATATTTATATAGAAATATTTTAGGTATATACATTCAGTATTTCAAGAATCAAAGGAAGAAATTTATTTTCACCTGAAATCTAATTCCTTCGAAAAAGAGAAACAAAAATCATACTCTGAAAAGAAGAGATTATCAGGCAGTAAATTATGTGTAAAACAATTGTGTTCCCAAAGAATACTCTCTGTAACAGCAGTATAACTGAAGTGTAGGCTTAGTAGGACTGGAACCAGGTGAGGGGGAAAGTGGAGCTCGGCAATGAGACGAGTGCAAAGGACAGAGGAGCAAATATAGCCTTGTTGTGGCAGTACTGTGCTCCCCTTGGCATGCCTTTTGAAGCTGCAGTGTGCTTGGAGCCCTGGGCTTTGTGGTTTTCAGAACCCTAACCCTAGGCAGAAAGCAGTAAAAGCAGCCTTGGGCTAAGGCTGGCTGAAAGAAGAAAAGTGTGGAGGGAGCCATGTTGTGGCAGTTCTGTGTTCCCCTTGGCATGTCTTTTGCGGCTGCAGTTTTCTTGGAGCCCTGGGCTTTGTGGTTTTTGGCGCCCTATCTAATGTATTATCAGTTTGTTACCTTAATATTAATTTCATAGTGCTATTTTAATCTGGCCAATATTTTTTCCCAACTCTTGTTTGTGTTTTTATTTAAGGTCTATAATATCTTGATTTCATATTACTAGTGGCACTTTTGAAAATTTAGGGTTTATCTTGAGTAACTTTCTTATTAGTGTTTAGTTTTATATATTTACAACTTCCTATCTATTTGAGAATATGCTCATAATTGTTCTAATAATTGGCATATACAAGAATTATATTTAGGAATATTTCTTTATGTTAAGTTAGTCTAGCCATGATCTAAAATTAATGGAATTTTTACACGGCTCATTTCCTATATAAATTATGTGGCATGATTTGCCATCTTTGTGAGGTTACTAACTTTGAGGACTTGGCAAACATCTTGAGGATCCCTCATCAGTGTTTTTTAATTTAACGGACACTGTTAAATGAACTGCTTTTTGTGACAGTGTATCTCATGCTCCATATTCATGGACAGTATTATGCTCTTGCTGAAAGCAAGGTGAAATTGGCTATTTTCTGTACCTGAGTTTCATAACCTGTGTTTACAATAGTAGGCTTCTTTAGGTCACCTAAAGAAATAGAAATATACAACTCCAACTTTAATTGAACTTAAAAAAAGTAATTGTTGTATAAGATAGTCAGATTGCATCTACCACTGTTTTATTCAAAAGGATAGATTAAGCTCTATCTGCATTTACTGCTGTTTGTCCAACAGCAGTTACTAAGTGTGTAGTGTTTGGTCAAATAAAATGTGCCTATTGCTGCACTACATAATGGAAGCTTGATATGCTCCACCTGTACATACCCATAGTCTTTTGGAGTAATACTGCTGCACAGACATTAACAAGGAACAATATTGACTTCAGAGATGAAATTCCTTTCCAATTGACCTGGCAAATCACTCTTTCTCCGGGAATGGATTCTCTCCATTATAAAATATCTCTTACCCCCTGCATGACATCTCATCTTGGCCTTCTTTTTCTGGAAGAAAGAAAAGCTAGGTTTATTTTGCCTCATTTCCCTAGAAATTTTCCCTCACCCCACACATGTGTCTATAACATATAATATTAATTTTTCTACCAAGTGCTCATCCTTTATCTTCTCTGACTGTAGGGGATGTACATGATTTACCAACACTATTTTTGATATCTAAAGTTATCTACAAAAATTTCAATCATGTTATTGATTTTGTCACTATGGTGCACCTATCTGAGAATTCATAAGATACTGTCCATTAATATATTTATTGATTTTAATATATTAATGCTATTTATTATAGCATTTATTAAATGTCATGACATTGATTTCAACTTTGTACTCTAAAGGATCAGGCTATGTTTTATAAACTTTAATAGATAAATTGATCCTAAAAAGAGTGATGATCTTAGTCATCTTTGTGCCTTGGATATCTTTAAAAAGAGATTCCTTAACTGACAGAAAGAAGCAGAAGAATTGAATTATGTTTTCCCTTATTTATGTTCAACAGCTTGATTATAGGCTTAAAATCAAAGGCAGACTTGAATGTGATTTTCATATTTATGTTTGTGCTTGACTTTGAATTTTGTTATAGAAGTCACTGGAAAGAAGCAATAAGGAATATCACAAGGAAAAGCTAAAGTCACTCTCCTGACTCTAAAATATTCAAACAACCTAAGGCTGTAAACAGTTTTTTTCCTCTTCTTAATGTGAAAGAACAATTATACAATGATGTTGTAACATAGGCTTTATAAAAAATGTATTCAAAATTAAGTATCTGAAGGCTGGCCCCAAATGTCAAAAAAGCTTAAAATCTCAGAAGATTTTGGATCATGCAAGATAATTTTTTTACTTTTTAAATTGTAACATTTCTTAATTTTTGAGTCTGAATTTTCATGGTGATATTTTCATTTCCCATGGATATGAAAAATCTTGTACGTATGAAGGTATGAAATAATTTCCCATAGCATAGAGACAGACTATCATTAACTTACTGAACTTCAGGTAAAGGAAAAAAAAAGGCTTAAGAAAAAAGAAAACAACAAGACTGACACTGTTTTGTCTTCAAGCCCAATTATTGGGCTATTATATATTAAGAGCAACATAATTATGAATTGCAGATCATGCACTCATATCATAATGTCTGAGATATCATCTGCATTGCATGTGATACTGACCTTTTGCATTTTATCCATAAAAGCTAAAGGAGACATAAAATGCAAAAAAGGAAAGGAAGCCCCATCTCCAGGCTTAGGGGAATAGTCTTCGTCGTGCCATACACAAGAAATCAAGCACTCAGAACAATGAATAGGAAGTTGGTGGAAGACCTTACTCCCCATCAAAGTTTGATTTAAGTAGAGGTTTATGATTTTCTTCATGAAAATGAGGAAGTAAAAGGTAAAGCAAGCCATTTAAATATTGCAAAAGTATCATAATAATCATTGTTTAGTCTTGTGTTTGACAGGAACCTACATGTTTTGATAGCATAGGTCTGTGATAAACTTAGAGGGACCCCACTGAACATGCTTGAGATTCCTGCCCTTCCAGGTGAAATATTAAAGTGCAGTGGTAACCCACTCCTGGGTGAATCCCTGAAGTACAGTTGGAGACAGCAGGTCTGGTGATCCTCTAGCATGGACTGAGTTCTGCAGTGCCTGCATTGTATTTTTGTGCTTCTGCACAGGTGCTTGGTATCTAATGGTTGTCAAGGTAACAAAGATAAATTTACTCCTTGCGTTTAATTTCTGGTTCTGCGGTTGTTTCTGTGTTCTGCCTGACACTGAGGAGAGTCTCAAAACCCTTTTCCTGCTATGAGATAGAGCATCCCCCAAAGACATATCCATGAATGAGGGATCCTCAGAATGACATTTTTTGATTGGCTGTTAATAAAGACAATTTACACCAGAGATGCATGTCTTTAAGTCAGTTTCATTCCAATTAACTTAGACCTCTGAAACAGTCTGTATTGTAGTTAACAAAAATCCCTTTATATTAATGGAAAGATACAGACCTTTAAGAGGTTGTGATAATCCATTTTTAGAGAGACACTTGAGTCATCTTTTGTTAGTGCCTGTATTGCTACTTTAACCAAGAGTGAGCCTAAACCAGATAATTATCCTTTGGTTCTCTACAGGTATTGAGGCAAAAACCTATATTAGATGTATGGCCATCTGAACAAGTGTCCTTGTGTGTCTTCCTGTTTATCTTGGTATCAAAAAATACTTAATTACTTTTGATGATGTGTAACAGATTCAGAGAAATCTATTCAGAAGAAAAGAACAGTTCAGAACAAAATCCCTTTCACTGCCTCCTTTTATGTGGATTAGAACTTTCTTTTTGAAAAAAAAGTGATTTGGGGTCTTCCGCAGATAGTATTTATCTGTCATTTTGACATATCTTGTGGAAAAACATGAACTTGGACATTTATGTCACACACAAACCTGACATTTTTTAGCTTAGTGATTTTTTTCTGTGTGTCTGCAGGTTCTAGGTGAATAGATTGTAAGCGGTTATGGAAAGGGTCTGTGAGCCTTCAGTATGGTTGAGTTGCATAGGTTTAGGTACTGCCAGAGAACATATGAATACCTAGTTATTGGCCCTGTACCACATTTCCAAGGCTATTATATGAAGAACCACTGTTCTCTCTAGCAGCTTAAGCTTTCCTTTTCTGAGAAACCCATAAATTTAAAGGTTTGAGCACATTTTAGTACGGAAATACATTTAGCAGATAATTATATACTATTTGGCAAGAATTTCCACTCTGAAGCTGCACTATTAGGACAGCATGCTTTCATTTGGTTTAATCGCATCACTGCTACTACAAAAGGTCAGAATGGAGCAAAACATCTCTTCTATTGCTCCACATTCCTGACACATATGTCCATTAAAAAGCCAGCATGCAGGAGAATGCTGTTTTTGTGTTATGGAACAGACCTGTTATATTACAGAGATTACAGCTAGTGAAAATATAATATTTTCTCTAGAACATTTCGGTGTACATGGATTTCTACTCTTTAATAAAGAAAGTAATGGAAGAGCTAAGGGTCTTAGGGTTTTTTTTTTTGTTGTTGTTTTTTTGTTTGTTTGTTTTTGTGATATAGCAACATCTATTTTCTAGACTTTTGCTCTTTGGATTGTATTTTTAAACCTCATTAAAAATATAACCCCCAATTTTGATAGTTTGGTCATATTCAACATATTTAGTACATATAGCCATCAATAGTTGTGAAAGCACAATAAAATGAGAAAGTACTGTGCATCAAAAGGCAATGAAAGCTAGAAGAGCTTTTTAAAATTCCAGAGAACAGTATATCCAGCATTTTAGTACTAATTACATTTTTCTGGCTTCACATTTTAGATCTTAACAGTATGTATATGTACAGACAGTAGTTCTGCAATGTTTGTGACATGTTATAACCTTGTGTGACATCTCTTTCTTTCCCAGCATCTGTCTTAGAATAACTTAATGAAAAGCTTACAGATGACACAGCCCCAGACATTTTATCAAATTACATTCAGAACCAGGTCAAGATGTCCTGGAATACAAAGCCCATCACATTTCTAAGGTTATATATATGTGTGTGTGTGTGTATATATATACACACACATATATCCGACTGTTATCCAGCATATGGGATGATTTTCTTAAGCCTGAAGACATCCAAAACTTTTACGTGGTGATGGCTGATTGAACATGGTGAAAATAATTTACAGCCTCTGGAACCATAAATGGAGGCTACTCAAAGGACCTGCAGCATTGGAAATCTATTTTTACATCCTACTGCCCTGCCGTGTGCATTATCCAGTGCTCTGATTTGGGTCTTCACTTGTTTTTGATGTTTATTACTTCATTGAAGCATCATTATTTCAGATGAGAAAATTACTCTATTTGAAGAAACTTTTATCTTGCCTCAGAGGAAAGAAATAATTTACATGCGCATTTTGGAACTGTAATACAAGGGAGAATCTAGCATTGTTGGTGAGTAAAGACTGCCTTACCAAAAGAGGTTTTAACTTCAGATGTCTGTTTGCATCAGGAGAGGGCTTGAGTTCTTTTGGAAACCACAGTAACTTCACACAATGTGGCTAAGGATATATGGTTTCAGCTTCTCAGGAATCTGTAATTTTCTCTTTGATTCTATATGTACTTGGAATAGGGTAAATGTCTATTGCGTGTTTCATTGCATATTGTCTCTGGAGTCACTGACTTCATTGTATAACTTTATTTTCTGGTTAGTATAAAAACATCAGAAAAGACATGTGATTATTTCTTTACATAAAGCTGTGTTCACTATCAGAGTAGCTAGAATTTACAGACAAATATGAAGTACAATTTCAATAAAGAATTTTTATTGCTTTTTCCTTTGCCAAATGGTTGTAGCTGAACAAAGTACATGTAGCATATGAAATACACTCCTCAATGATATTAGACTTCAAACTACCTCATGATTTGGAGAACAAATCCCAGCACACAGTTGCTTCATTGAAGGAAAAGCAGATCTTTCTTTTGATATTTTAGCAATCATATATTGAAAATATGCACTTTGCACCTTATCAAATCTATCATTCTGGAGCTTATAGTGAAGATGAAAAGTAAGGAATTTAAACATAGTTACAGAGTGAATGTAAAGCACATAGCATGCCTTCCATATATATTATGGGAGAGAATACTGTTCTCTCTGTAACAATAGCACACCTTGAAAAATGGCTTCCAAAATTATCTAGGTCTTTGTTACTGGCCATTTCCTTCAAGCAGATGCATTTTAAGAAGTTTTACTTGGTTAGACTTGCCACAGAGTTTTTTACATTTTGTTAAATGCAGTCTTTAGTTCAAAATAGCAAAATCCTTCTGTATGCTGCTGAATGAGATGCGCCATTTACCTGGCACACTGATGTGTAAATGAGACTCAATGAATGGCAGTAAAGTTTTTGTGATGCCTGTAGGATATATGTGGTCAGAAGACAGTTACATAAGGTCATTTGGAAGGGAAATATTATTAAAATGTCAGCATAAGCTGAGGTAGCTTTGCAGTACTTATGTCTCTGATAAATATCATAATAAAGAATAAATAACTCACAATCAAATAAAGCTACATTCAGACATACAGCTGCTACATCTCCCATGAGTGTTCTAGACCTCAGGCATGCCTCAAAAAACACATGAATCTGGTTTCAATGGCTCCTTAGGCTCATGGCTACTCTTCTACACTAGAGAAGCTGGCATATTCTTGGATAGTCTGGTGCACAAATTCTTACTGTCATTTGTAAAGATGCAGACTCACTCAACAAGTTCCTTACACAGACTTAGTTTTTTTAATATCCTGAGGCAAGTGCACAGGAGGAAAGTGACAACATTATCAGGAGGTTAAACAATGAACTTTTACTGGCAAACTTTAGAAAATAATGTTACTTGGCAAATTTTAAAGCAACATTCAGTTGAAATACAGCATTTCACTGACTTAGCAAACTCTAACCCACACAACTTTAGGTTACCTAGATTTTGAGTAATGGAAATTAGGAGAAGAAAGAATGAGAGAGACAGAGAGAGATAGGGGGGTGGGGGCAGAAGAGAGAGAGAGACAAAAAAGGGGGCAGAGAAAGATTCATAATCACTGCTTGAATTCCAGCACTACCTTAGCTACTAGAAAATAAAAACTATGTACTGTGCCCACATATGCCTTTGTGCAAATGCATTTATCTTTTTTGGTCTCTTAGGGCCCTCCAGGTGGACTTTCTGGTGTGCCAGTGGCTGACAGCCATTCTGGGCTGGACTAGAGTGTCCAAGGGCACGCTGTGGAGCAGTGCACCATCCACTCTCTGCAGAGCTTGTCATGGCCCACCCCTCCACACTCACACACTTCAGTTGTTTTCAGCCAGTAATGATTTTTTCCATCTCTCACACCAATTTTTATAACATCTCTGTAAATGTTCCCTCTTCCTTCATTGTATTTTTCATGGTCATGTTAGAAATTTATTCTCCTTTTTCTTTGTATTTTGTCTTTTGTATCTGAATCTGTGGCTAACGTGAAATTGTTCTGTGTGAATACCATCTCCTATAGCTATCACTGCAGACTTTAAACCCTTTAACTTTTTGAAATTAGCATTTTTATGTCCAATATCCATTCTATGTCTAATGATTTATCAATATGATGTCATCAGCTTCAGAATAGAACTTTGCAGAATCTTTTGCTATCTGAATTAAAGTATTCCTCTGGGAAAAAATCCAAAAGTTTTTGGTCCATTGTGTTTGTAGTTTTCTTCTTAAATCAGAGCACTAGGGATCTCTTCATATATGGTACCTCTTTGATTCTTCATATCTGTAGACAAGCTCACTACCATGTCTCCTTTTTTGATTAGGGAATGAACAGAAACTTCTGAGACAGTCACACCAGTACCAACCCATGTGAAATCCCACTCCTCTTGCATTTCCCTCTGCTTGTCAGTGTCAAATATCATCAGGCAAAGATCTATGGGCTGGCAAGTTCTTAATCCATTTAACATGCCACACAGGGATAAGATCATAGTGATCATATTCACTTGCTAATGAGTAATATTCCTTGCAGAATCCAAAATGAATGACATTTTTCATACCACATCTGAAGTCCTTTGAAGAAAGACAGAAAGTCAGTTACCAATATTCAGTGGCATAAATTATATGGCTTTAATTTTTTATTAGTTAAATATTAGCCAGGGCTGATATCTCATTGGCTGACATAAGTCATCCTGTTTTTTTGAAGTGTTAATCCAGCATTAGCTTTCTTCTCATTCTGTGGTTTCCCCAGTGCTGTAACACTAACTAAAAACCAATGTTAGTGAGTCAATATGGTATTCAGACACCATGTTCAGAATCCTTTCAAGTAGGTTGCAAAAACTGCTAGTTTTGGAGGTACTGTAAGAGCTTTCCTTAATTTACTGAATATCTAGACCTCAAAAGCTTCTTTATCACTGAAATATAAAACAACATTTTTAAAAAAATTGCAATTTAGATATAAAATGAGTGTTAGAAATCATAGCAACAGTAGTGAAGTTCATCAAATACATCATCTTCTGCACTTTCTAGATATTTTAAAACTGAGCTTTTATTCTCCTGCTCTTATTTTAACTCAGCTCTTGACTTCATACTGCTGTAAACCCACTTCATATCTACTATAATAATATAAAAGTTCAAGTGTTAAGATAAAGCAATTCAATTAAAAGAAATATGTGGTGCAAGGTTTTTAAACTCATCTTGACATATTTAGGTGCAGAAAAAAAATTTATCTCCAAAATATTCAATTTCTAAGGCAAATTGCAAGAACTTGGTGAAGCTATACAAATCTTAGAACTATTTTGAGTATATTCTCAAAAAATTCCAAATGTATAAAGTTTCTTTTTGTGCCTAACAGCAGAATTGGAGTGGATTATTAGTATACCATTGTATTCCCTAAGACTGTGTTCAGTTCTACAACCTTTAATAAGAATAGATTTGCATAAAACACTTTTCATGAAGACATCTTGTTTTGGAATATTCCTTCTTCTTTTAAGATATTATTAATTGTTCATCTTAGGAAAATCACAGGTTTATTTAATAGGACAATCCTTCCTTCTTTTGCTGTTAATTTCTTGCTAGGAATTAATATCCTTATTTTCCAAATGAGAGTAATGATCTACAGTCTGATGTCCTACACATCTAAAGGGACTTGGCAAAGTTTTCATATTCAAGAGATGATTGAAGAAGCCGTAAGCTATGTCACCTACTTCACATTAGGTAAAGATCAATGATGCTGTATAATGCCAGCCAAGTGTTTTCACTGAGTGACAGGTGACAGCAGCAGAATAGCAAAAAAATATCTTGGCCAACGCACAGTAATGAAATACGTGGCAAAACTGTAAATTGCTGCCTTTGTAGGCAATGTGATTAGTTAGGTATGTATTGTAAACATTTTTTGAGAATGAAAATTAAAATATTAAACTGTGGTTCTTTTGAATTTTCTGAGTAATAAGCAATTAAACTGATTATAAATAAATATCCTGGCCCTATTTGGCATATGATATGCTACATAGCGTGAAATAGTTTGGTCCAACATGTCATATGCTACAGATTGCATGTATGAATGACACTTATTTTCTTCTCTACATAAGCCCTCTCTCATAATGAAACAGAAAGCATTGTTTACCAAGAATTATTATAATTTCTTTTTCAAATAAATAACGAGGAAAAAAAAAGGACAGAGATGGGGAGAAAGAAGAAATTAAAAAGAAAAATATTATTTCCCCCTTCCAAACCAGATGCAGCATGCCTGGTAGCAAAGCTAAGGATTAAAGGTGTGGCAAGTGGGATTTGATTTAAAATATAAAATGACAGCTAAAACAGTGTAAATATCACTGAGAGTGCTAAGATGCCCTAGTATTTCTCAAAATAGCACCTAGACAACTAATACTAAAAGGAACTCTGGTAAATTTAATTAAGACAGGGACAGGTTGACATCTATTCTATTTTAACACATAATTTGATTAATGGCTCCCAAATTATAATTCATTGAGTAAATTTGAAAAAAAATATGCTGAATTTGACTAATTTCTTCATCTTAAAAAAGGGGAAAATTCACATTTCATATTTACTCATTAAGCAAGTGCCTAAAATATTTGGTTTCTAGGAAATAGGAAACACAGACTCAGGTGTGTTATCCAGTCTGGTTCAGAAAATGGATTAGATTTGAGGCTGTCCATATATTAATTGAAGATACCTAATTTTTTTTCCCCAAAATGTAGGGGAAAAAATCAGGGACACCTTCAACTAGATCAGGTTCCTCAGGACCCCCCACATCCAACCTGGTCCTGAACATTTCCAGGGATGGGGCATCCACAGCTTCTCTGGGCAGCCTGTTGCACTGGACAATAAAGTTGAAGAAAACGTTCTATTTTGGTGCCTACAATGCCTAAAAATGATTTTGTGCGCAAGATATATTTGCCTGAAGATAGTGCTCCATCACTTGAAATGCTAACCAAGAGATGGGAATACCTGGAATGTGATATCAGGGCTTCTAGCAAACATGCCCTTCTGGAGGTGTTCAGGAGGCATGTGCCTGGGTTATACAGAATGGTGGTTTAGGTATTACAGGGGATTGCTGGACTGGATAATCTTGAAGGTCTCTTCCAGCCTTGATGCTATGATTCTACGGTTCCATGATTCTGGCTTCTATGATTCTGGGATCTTCCCGTCTGAATAGTGATCCAAGAAAAGGGATAAAAACTAATGAGTGCAGTATGACAACTTTACCGGCATCATTAATAATATTAAACTTTTTCTAGATAAATGGCTTCTTTCTGTAATAAATACTTTTGATTAAAAATAATTCTTGATCAAGAAAAATCCACATGGAATGGGCCTGACAAGTTGTAGCCTTTGCAAACTCAGTAAAGAGATTATGGACTTGTCAAACTGGAAGTACGATATTATGTGGCTACAGAATTAGAGGTCAGGATTCTACCCATGACCTGTCTCTTTCTCACCCATTGAGCAGAGACTGATATTTGAGGCAAACTCACCAACACCTGTGGACTGCTCTGATAATGCAGAATAATGAAGAACTGATTATTCATCCTTCCATGAAGGACATCAAACTGCATCGCAAGTTGAATAGATTGAAGCAAGCAGTGTGCTGGTAGCTATGACTTGCATGTACCAGACGCAAAATAAATTACCCATATAAAACCTATGAATATTGTCAAACAAGACTAGCGCAAACATGTTTCAGGTGCTGACACAGCACCAGATTTGTCATTGAAAAGTCAGCCTTCCTTGAGAAGAGATATCTAAAAGAATATATTATTTTATTTCAGTTTGGCAAAGTGCTGAAGTGACGGGTTATTTAGTGTGCATTTTCCAAGATACAGCTGTTGAATAATTTTTGGAAAGTTGTTTTCCTTGGTAGTCCCAGCATGCTCTTCTGAGGCAGACAAGCAAAATCACATTTTCACAACTTTACACAACTGAAGCCACTAGATATATTGCAATGAGACTCCCACCATAAACTACAGGGGAACTTGCATTCTGTTTTTTGTATCAAGAAATAAGAACACCAATAAACATCTTGAAATAACAAATTAGGAAAAATAGATTGCCTTATAAAATATTCATGCAGTCCTTTCATGGGAAGACAAGTCAGTGATTTGCAGAAATTAAAAGGAATTCATATTCCTGAATAATAATAAATTTTAAAAAAGGACAAACCTAGACATTTACTCTGTAAATGCTTCAATGTAAAAACTGCATCACTCTCCCTACAAAAAATTGATCTGTGCAATATGGTTATGAACAAATACAGAGGTCTAAAGTAATAGTCCTTTTTTTGTTATGTTATAGGAAACTAAGAGAACTTAGGGTAACCTTGTACCTCTGTTTCTTTCATGTTGTAAATCCAGTAGCTTATTACACTAATACATGAATCTGAAAAAGGAAAATCTGCTAGTATTATAAAGAGGAAAAGGGAAAGCTTTCAAAATTAAATGATGCTTCTAAACAAAACTATTCATATTAAGAACAGAAAAAAAAAAAAAAAAAAAAAAAAAAAAAAAAAAAAAAAGCAGTATCTGGTACTGTTTTAGGAATGACAATTTCTAATAATTTTATTTATAATGGTGATTAAAAAAAGTGTGAAGATCTTTGAACTCTCTTTTGTTACTTTATTTCTGTGTCAATAAGAAGTGGTCTTGGTCTAACAAAACTTTCTTTTTGTTTTCAGAATCAGGATTTAATAGTGTCTTCTAGATGAAGAGCTGAGTGTGAAGAAAGGCACCTAATTGTACAAAAGTAAAGGACAGAGGTCTCACTCTCACACTCTCTCTCTGAAAATAACCTGTAAAGTCTTTATATTTTAGTTCAATTTCTTTGAACATTCAAGAAAATATGGCCATGTCAAAATTTTGCTAAGTAACACATCCTGAGTCAGATTAATAACTTCAGTTTTGCCAGCTTTAAGACAAAGGGAGGAGTTACAGCAGTTCTTTGGAATATCCATAAGAGGATCATCCTGGCTAGATGAATATGTTATTTGTGGCTTGTTGACAAAGATAAAATGTTTTTAAAGTAACAAAGGCTTTTAGATTATTTTTTAATATTGTTTTTGTTGTTTCCATTGACATAGGTGGATGGAAGAGTTAACAGGAAAGCCCAAGAAGCCATTGAATATAATATGGACTGCATTACAGGCAGTCCATAAATGAATAATTGAGTCCAGGTTTTTATGTCTGTATTTGTGCATAACCATACACTTACTGGTCTTCACAGTTCCATGATTTTTCTAAAATTTCTTAATGGCATTTTTAATAAGGCCTTTATAATAAAAAATATGCAATAAATTTCCCAAATTGTTTAATAATAGCTTTAAATATTCTTGCATTAACTGATCCTCCAATCAGTCTACTTCAATGTGCTGACTTTTCCCCTTTACATTTTTTGAAAATATTTTTTTAGAATAACAGGAGATTGAAAGTTGTGGCCATTGCTTAAATATGGAATACTTTTTTTGACTTTAGCAAAGAAAATGTCACAAGATTAGATGTACTACTCCATCATCCAAAATCACTTGATTTATACTTTTGTTCATTTATTTATGTCTTGCATGAGTTACAAATGATACCTCACCATCCTTTTGAGGAAAGACTATTGTTTCTTTATAGTTTCTTTACTGGGCATTTACCTTGTTATATAAACTTTCCTCTAATGAAAGGAAAGGAGAAAAAATTAAAATCTAAGAGGGAAGCAAAAAAATGTCTTACTATAGTCTTGTTAACCAAACCATAGACAAAGCCCACTGGTTATCATGATAAACTAACTCTTATTTTATCTTGTGACATACATTCAGGTAAAACAATGTGTAAAATCTTAACATGTTTTAAAACCTTTTCTTTTTAATAGACTATTATTTAAGACAGAACATCCTAGTGTTTCTATGGATATCAGAATTTCTTCCCTGCCTTAGAATTGAGAAATTTTGCAGAAAAGAGCTGAAGGATATGCTTCTATGATTTTGTTAATGTCTTCAAAACTATACCAGATCAATGACCCATCTGGTGTCCAATTCATAGAAACCATGAGCAGAGAATCCCAGAGAATCCACTACATGAATATAACAAGCATTTTCTTCGAGCTTGAAGTGGTTTATGCTTCAGATATTTCCCGGGCCAGAGAAAGTGTCCTTGGATATATCTTTCAGAAGGTTTTTCATGAATGAAGTTATTTAAATTAGAAACACTACCCATTTAACCATTCATTAAATAAAAGGTAAAAGAAAATAATGTAGGGTATTTGTATGGTAAGGATGAAGTAAAGAGAGATAATTTTTTTTGTGTTTGGGAGCACCAGAGAAAGAGAAAAGGTTAAAAAGATAAATTCAAAGGCCATATTATCAAACACATATTTTCAGAAACACAATACAATTGACAAAGTCCAGTCAGGTTTAGTGTCCAGTAAATTCACAAAAAAATTTAAGATTAAAGAATAATGTTTCAGGGAAGTATGTCTTCAAGCAATTATAGGTAAGTCAATAAGGCAAAATCAAAGGAGTAATTCACAGTTCTCCATACATCTCAGAGGAACAGTCCCAAACAAATAACTTCACAAAAACTGTAGATTCTGTATTCATCTTATGCTTCAGTGTTAGACAAACTGTTGAGATGAAAGGCTATTATCTTGTACAATATGCATGATTTACCTATATGCTAAATTTCTGTGGGTTTTGTTGGGCTTTTTATTCATTTTTTAAACAATTACTTTAATAGAAATATTTACAATTCAAATTTCTCTTTTCATCATTTTTTAACTTTAGGGTGAATTTTATCAACATGCAAATCAATAATTCAGAACTTGCTAGAGAATGAAATATGAATTTTATAAACAAGAAAAAATGAGGTATCTTCAATATGCAGGCAGTTTTTTCTCAGCTTCCAGCTCCTATGAATATCACAATAATTTGAAATAGCACTTTAAAACAATAATTACATTCATTACAGTTTTTATACCCTAGATGCATGTTTTCCATGCATCTAAACTTGCTTTTGAGATCTACTTTCTCTTTTGGACAGTGTGTTCTTATTAACTAAGGCTCTTAAAATAGAATCAACCAGCTAATTGCCAGATATTTCAAAGTAGACAGATGATTGCAAAAGCAGACAAGTGTGTCATGAACTTTCCAAAAAGGTCTGCCCACTTAGCCATCAATGGATTGGATGAAAGGTACTCAGAAATCAGCCTGTAGCTGGACTAATCACATCTAGCTCTGACCTCCTAAAGGGAAGATGTCTGTAGTCACTGATGAAACACAAGTGTTTAACATCAGTGGGATGATTTATGGTTTTGAAAGGGGTCAGATTATGAAAGGAGTCACTCTAAAATACCTCTCTGCTTTACTCTTCTCCTTACTCTTGACTGTCTACCCATGATGGACATCAGTTGCCGAAACATTGGAGTCAGGTGATGTGTGAAATCTGCTGGACTAGCCAAAGTATTCACAGAGGAACAGAAGGAGAGCTTTGAGAGGCACCTTTTTGCAGAGGCTGAAAGCCAGCTGAAAGCCAGCTGATATATATTAGATCAACTCAAATGACTTTGGGCTCCTAAGGTTACCCTAAGGAATATTCACTTTTAGAGAGGGATTAAACTCCAGATTACAGGCAGCTTCTAGTATTTCTGAGCTCCTTCTTTAGTCAAAGGATCCACAAACAATACATAGCCCTTTATTCAGTTACTTTCACAGGGGTCTCTATTGCCGTTTGAAATAGAGGTATTCCTGCTGTCCTCTAGGTGCATGGATGTTTCACTTGCCATTACCAGGTTCTTTGGGTATCTTGAATATCCTAGCACTGTTGAAGTCCTGATTCAGTCAGTTGAGTAGAGTCTTTCATAACACACACCACTACAAGATACCTTCAAATACTAATTTAGATTTAAGAACTCTGTTTAAATACTTCCATAGCTTCAGTTGTAACAACTTAAAGTTCAGTATTTATGAACACTGGAAAAAAAAAAAATAGCAGAATGATGAGGATAAACTTTGTTAATGATTATCTTAATAATTCTCAGCTGCATTTTGGTAGTATATGAAGAATATTATTTTAATTTCCTCAGGCGAATCAGTAATTTTTTTCTTAAATACCTTAATGGCTAATCCTTAAAAATTCTTCCTTTTCCAAATATTCTGCTAATTACTTCTTTAGGAAAATCTACATGTCATTTTGCAGACAAACAGAGGCTTTTTTCTCTGAGTCTCAAGAAAAATTCTTGCCTGGTCCCAGACTGGGTAACTGAAGTCAGTAGGTCTATAGAATGGTGTGGAAAGTCACTGTGTTGGCAGTAGGAGGCGAATAAAGTTGATTTCAGGGGTGGCAGAAACCTCAATGGTTATCATGTCTTGGTCCATTATTTATGTCAATTTGACACTATTTCTATAGGTTAGTCTGAACCAAACTTCCACCCTTGCACAAATTCTTGCCTTTCTCCACAAATATAATCAAAATTTTGAGACATCAATTCCCAGCCATGAATAGTGAATGAGATCTTAATTCTATTTTTTTTTCTGTCTGAGAACCATTTTTTCAACAGACCACTGCATTGCAGGGATTAGAAGTTTTAAATATTTGCAGTTACTTGAAAAATAAGTTTGCACAAATTTATTTATGCTTTATTACATTTTAAGAAATGTTACACACTGATTATGTTACCATGGAAAATAAAATATTTGAAAAACAGCACAACTGTTTTGTCAAAAGTAAAAAGTAGAGCAAAACTACATTCACAATTTCTTTCTCCTGAGCAGTGAGTGCACAGAGAAATGTGAAAAAAAAAAAAAATGCAGGCCCTTTGTCTTTATTATGTTTATGGAATACATTGTGGTAGCAAGAATTTTTTTCCTTATTAATGTCATGCAAGTGAACAGTAGCCCTCAGGACTTTTTCCTATGATGTTAGCTGAATAGCTGAGAGAAACAAGTTTTGCCCAGGTGAAAAAAGGGTAAAAAATTAAGACTTATCCTTTGTTTTCTCAGTCCTTCACAAGGCTCTTAATGAAAACAAAATGTGTGAAATGGATACAATGAGCATCTGAAGGAGGGACAATATTTAAAGTAAGAATTGCAAAGGATTTTTGAGACATCTTTCACTTCCATATGACTTTGTTCTCTCTGTATTGCATCTTTTTATATGTAGCTAAGATAAGAACAGAATTCAGGGACCCCGAAAGTAAAAAATCCAAAGCAAAATAAAATATTTCTCAAAAGCTGTCTGTAAAATAACTGCTGTAATCCCAATTTTTGGTTAGTACTCATGTAACATACTATGCAGGATCTACCAAGCATGCACAGTTCCAGAAAAGGTATTATCAGCTTAAATATATCCTTTCGTGTCCCACATAGATTTTAAGGGAATGTTTGTCAGATGGAATACTTTCCTGAAACCAGTTGCATCCCACAATATTCTCATTAGATTTTTTTATAAGGGGGCACTCCACAGATGTGAAAGATTATGTCTATGAAATTATATCACATAATGCAAAAAGAGAAAGAGCAGGATCACGTTTTTATCCAAATAGCTACTCTGCAGTAGTAAACCAGTGAGCAGTAGTGGGGCGTGCACATTGGAAATCATTGCTTCCACCATTGTGAAATACTGGTTATATTGAAAAACCAACAAAGCATAATTCATACAAGGACACATAAAGTATATTTGCCTATTTAGCACCTGTCAGAGACTAAGTTCATAGGCTTAGTGCCCAAATGAGTTCATTATGCATTTTATATTTTCTCTCCAAACAAATCCTCGTTCTATAGATGGTGGTGTATATGTATATCAAAGGGGTGAATTGAAATATTTGGTGTTACGAATCAAGTGTCAAAAAGTGGTAAGACTGTACAGTCTAATCCAAATGTAGGTAAAATTATTTTTTAATTTTTTTTCATTCTGATCTACTATATAGGGTACTTACCTTACTGTAAAGAGTTAATACCATTGATTTTATAACTACTCCTAAATTAGATACAGGTATAATTCCAGTACTGAACCTCTGACACAGGAATAAAGTGGTTATAACATTTCCAAGAATCAGACTAAATATTTGTTAAATGTTTGCACTTCTTGTAAAGGATGAAAGTTTAGTGGGTACCTTCTGCAACTGATGTCTTCATGGGTGGGGATAAATTTAGCTTCCAGCAAAAGAGTCTTTTAAAATAAAGAAACTAATATTAATTCTAGTATCGTTATGCATAACAGTGGAATTAAAAACTGAACCCTTGATGCACAAACAGAGCTATTATTTGTGCCACAGAAGAGCTCATGGACTGAGAAATATCTATTTTAACAACATTAGAAGTTAAAATGTCTGTAAATTGCAAAGGTCCTGTTCTCAATTTCAGAATTCAGTTTACACAGAAGTATAATTTACTATTCTTTGCTTGCTTCCAGAGATGGAGGGCATTAATACTGATTTTATAGGGATTTTGGAATGAGTGAGAGTGTTTTTCCCACAGCAATGAAAACAACTGCCAACATTTGGCTGATGTGATTACTTTACTGTTGTTTGGATTTCACTGTACATATTTACAGTGAATAATATGTTAGTGCAGCTATAGCCATTCCTAAGTGTCATCTTATTATTTGAAATAGAAGTAAAAATTTAAATAAAATAATTTTTCCTTTGAAATTATAAGTGCTTTGTTTTCTAAAAGTAATGAAACAACTGAATTTAAAAATGTCATAGAAGATGAAAGCTGGTTAAAGGACTCTGGATATAGCCCCTTATTGGAGGAAATTCTGTTGCTAAGCAACAAAACATGTAAAGTGTTAGGTCCATATATAAAGCACTGGTTAATTAATACACTTAGTAGATAGTGAAAAAAGTCATAAATTGCACTTGAAAGGCTGTATTAAACAACTGGGTGAAACATTTCAGGTAGCAGCTTCAACATTCTCTTAAAATTGGAGCCTAGGATCACACTTCCACAACTTCCAGTGGGAATCTAAAGCTGGACACTGCTGCAGATTTCAGTCAAAATTTATCTGTGCTGAATGTCTAACCTGATAAAGGCTTACTGTCTTGCTTTGAAAGAGAAATCTGGCTGCTGTGAGTTTTGAAAAATTAATTCACAAGGATTGCTTAGCTAAAAACAGAATTAAAAATATACTACCTGATTTTTGATTATAAGTCAAATAAGTGAACTAAACAAAGGTTGTGTTTTTATATATCAGTTTCATATTCTGCTGCTGAATAAGCTGAAACTGCTGCAGAATATGAGAAGAATGGCTCATATTGTAATTTGACTGAGTAATTCCAGAAACATTTTAAAAGGTTCAACTATGTAGGAGGAACTTAAATTGAGTGATCTTGAAACATAAAAAGATAATAAATTAAATACATTCTGGAAAATTTTGGTTTTACCATATCAAAAGACACACAGAATCATGAAAAATTAATCAAGGAAGCCTTATTAGAAGCCCTGTACAGAAGTGTGATTCTGCTAAACATTTACATCACTGCAAGTTCCATAACGTCAGAGGAAAGAAGATAGAAACAAAAGGAAAAAATACTAAACATAATTGTTAGTGATGGGTAATTCAAAGATCAAAATGCCAGAATGACATGAAAAGGAAAATGTTCTCAACTAGAAACCTTAGTCGAGATAGGACTGCTTCAGATATCTGTATGTGAAAAAACCCAACACAATCCAAAACCAACCAACAAACCAAAATACCCACAAACCCAAGCTCTATGTATGAAAAATTGTTCTTGCAGCAGGTAGATACGTATGAGGTCTTGGAAATGAGTCAGGCCACAGATACTGGGGAGGGGGGAAATGTTCACTTCTGCACAGACTTTTCCTGTAGAAGGAAAAAGATTATCTACTTTGGATAAGAGATAGTCAGGAGCTAGTTTTTGCGATTGATCACCAAATATGTACAAAATATGCCTAGATTGTCATTACAAAATCAGTGTAAAAAGAAACTGTGATCAACTCCACTAGCAGGCTACATAGCCAATGCTGTGCAAATTTAGAGAACATTGGCAATTCAAAATCTCTTGGAGAATTTCAGAAATGAAACCAAACACCTGTTGAGCAAAGTAGTTTGAGTTTTGATGTTTTGAAGTAAAGAATTAGACTCTGGATGGTATTAGACAGTTATCCTCTGATCTGAGGTCAAAGGAGACATAAAATATGCCAAATTTTCAGAGAGCTAAATAATAATAATAGGAATAATAGGAATAATAGGAATAATAGGAATAATAGGAATAATAATAATAATAATAATAATAATAATAGTAATGCCATATATATGCCAATGTATATCTTCACAACCTCTACTACATCTTACCTGCAATTTCAGGAGACACTAGCTTTAAAATTTTTACTTATGTTGTCTTCTTCAACGTGATTAATGAATATTTAAAATGAGCTTATGAAGGTATATATCTATGACAAAAGTATTTATTATTTTGATTAAATTATATTATCTTGTAATTTTATGCTTAACCTCATAGATTAATTAACAGATTTTTCCATCTTTATTTTAAAACTTTAATGGAGGTTGTCTCAACAAAATTATCTTAAGAGAGCAAACCAGGAGCTCTGCAAACACTTGCAGTTATACTTTTTCCGCTGTATAGAAATATCCTAAATAACATGCATTGGCTTAAAAATGAACTACATCATCAGCTGAATTGGCTGTTTCTACCTTGCTAGAATTATGTTTATTTTGTGATTGAGACACTTGGGAACTGAAGGGTGGTGGGGGCAAATGGGGGTGGGGGGGTGGCTGTGTGTGGAAGGCAAATTTGAGATAAGCAAAGCTTGTGTTCCCTGTCACTGGAATCTATACCTAGTTTCTTCACCCTTTTGAAATAAGCTCACACTGCTCAGTTCTACAATCCTTATGCCTGCTGAGAAGCACTTAATAGTGAGAGGAGGCTCCTGGGTATCAATGAAACTACTCAGAAGAGCTGTATTACTCAAGCTGAGTAAGGGCTGCAGAATCTAACCCACAAGAACAAGCCCTGAAAGATGTGCTGTTAAAGCAATTAGAGCTGTAAGCAGGATAGCTCCCCTTCCGGGATTTTAGTGTGAAAATAAAGGTCTAATAACATTTGTTTTCATCATGTTGACTTGCTGAGCCAGTCACAAGGAAAGACATGAAAAAAAAAAAGGAAGACTAAAAGTTCTCCTAGCACTAAAAATAGTGCTAGGAGAACACAATGGCAGAAACTATCCTAAAGCTTCTGGGAGGGAGGACACTGTTGACTAAATCAAGCAGTGTGCTCTCACTGCTAATAAATAGTACAGATTTGTGACTATCCTTTGGGAGACAAAAAATAAACTGCAGGTGGGATGATACTTCCTTTCTGGAATATCTCTCCTTATGGTTCCATTTCTTTTATTAATATATCTGGTATTCAAAAGTGTACATTAATAAACATAAAAATTAAATATTTATTAAATAATTGCCTATTCTTTCTGGTTTTTTTTAACAATGTTGCTCTCACTCTTTAGTAGTAACTTTAGTTTACTGTATTGCCTTACATGCTTATTAATATTCCATAAAATGAAAAAGTTAAAAAAAACAGGTCCATAGGGATTGACACCTTGAATGCCACTAACTCAGATAATATTTACAAGATATTGCCTGCTTTTAAATACTGACATTACTTTTTATATATACACACATATATGTCTATAAACACTATATATATATGTATATATATTCCCAGAAATACCTCCAAAGATTGATCCTTATCACATTAAGCTATGTAGGTGACAGAAAGAACATGCTTTAAGCTATGGTATCAGAAGATTGAAAGTTATTATTCTGCTATGAAAACCACAGAAATAGACGACAATATCATTTCATGGCAGGGAGGTCCAGCAGAGCTAATAATAATGATTTTGGATCATACTTTACCAATACATCAGCACATGCTTTCTGATTAAATATGTGAAAATCTATACCTCAGCAGCTTCTTTTTTTTTTTTTTTTTTTTTTTTTACCTTTGGAAAATGTAACTTCTTTCAATAAATCAATGAGTGTTTGGTGGAGATTTTGTTATGCGAACCAAGCAGAATCTTAAAAAGGGAGAACAATATGTTAAAAGAAATTTGTTCTGAAAAAAGAATGCTTTGATACTGGAGACAAGCAGCACAGCAGGAGCTTAAACAAATGAAAACAACCTTGGTGTGTGCTATTCTTCTCTGGTGACAGCTTTGTGGAGGGCATCTAGCTGTTAGAGAGCAATTTAAGAGAAGGATCTGGCAGCATGTAGCATCATAGTATCACAACAAAGAAAGAAAATGAGATCTTGCTCTTTTTTTTTTTCCCCCATGAAATTCATACTGATAGTCTCTGTTTTCTGTGCTGAATGCATTTATTTGGTGCATGTGTGCCGTGGTGTAGTGGGATATTTTTGCAGTAGTATGCATTAAATTTACACTCAAGAGAAGTTCCTGCCCTTCTGGAATTGCTCATATAGGTTTGTTTTTTCTTGAGTCACTCAATAAAGAATTTGTGGTTGGACAGATTGAATAGGAGAGATACATTTCCCAGTGAGGGAAAGTAGCTTCAGAGGCAGAGACACAATGTTCCTTCTTTTTACCCTGCAGCAAGAAACAGTGGGTGACTCAGGGGAAATGGTGAAAACATGGGCATACTTCTTACTGGAACACTAATAACATTCTCCCATTTTGCATCACTCATTTGCTTGATGACAGTTGTTTCTCCTCATGTGTTGCCAATCCTCCCTCTGTGCAGGGGGACACAGTGTAATTCCCTGCAAGAAGCTGTTTATGAAATAGTAGGGATGAAATTTCTTCACACCTTACAGTTTTTCACATGGTACCTTTCCAAGGTCTTTACCACCAGGGACCTCTAGCATAATGCAATGCAGGAATGATTTTCTCCTCTCTTTCTGTCCCAAATAATGTTACAAGTATGCTTCTTTGCTGCCTGAACTTTCTTTTATTTGTTGATTTCCTTCTTAGCTTGTTAGCAGCCGGTGTCACACTGCCCATAGAATTGTTAGTCCTGCTCAAATACATTTTTCATTTAATACAAGACACCTCTGTTCCATTCCTATGTTACAGTTAGAAAAAGAAGTACCATTTGTAAAAAATTATATACCACATCTGTAAAAACAAAAAAAAAAAAAACTTTAGATGTGTTTTGAAAGAATCCAAGACATACAAAGCCATCTCTTTAATAATGCTGATGCTATCAGTCCCAATGATGCTGTTACAAGTTTGAGATAATAACTGAGTTTATTGTAGGTATTGATTATATAATTCAGTCTTATAATTTCTTTACATGTACAATTTTATCAAAAGTTTTATGCACTGCAGTTTTTTTGCTTTACTTTTTTTCCCTAGAAAAAACAGCATTCAGAAAAAAATAGAAGAATAACAAGTTCCAGCTCCAAAATTAATGGGAGACTTTAAAAATTCCCTTCATTTCTCTGCAGCTGGCATAAGAATTTTACAGGTATCTTTAATAATTAGGAGAGTTAAAAAGGAAGAAAACACCAAATACATGCAACATAAACTTCAAATAGGGAAGGAAGGAA
>JAHXMQ010012338.1:70145169-70248894 GCA_020466415.1 Ammodramus savannarum pratensis
AGGAAGGAAGGAAGGAAGGAAGGAAGGAAGGAAGGGAAAGACTTGATAAGCTACGTTTGTTTCCCTAAAGACAGGCAGAAACACAAATGTGGAGGTGGTATGTTCAGATTTCATCTTTGGGGAGAAAAGAGGATAGGAGAAGGGTTAGGGTCCTACTGTTAATTGGGAAGTGGCTGTAAATGTCATGAAGCATGCTGCATCTTAAGTATTGTCACATTCCCTAGCCTCGAAGCATTTTACTTTAGAGCTTTCAATGCAATGGCTTCTGATCTGCTAAAAACACTGATATTTTTCCCTTTACAACAGAATGTCCTGGAAGAAGACATATCATTTTGGCTGCATCATGATTTTTCTCAAATCTCTGTATGACTAATAGGACCAGAAGTTAAAATGAACTTACTGGTTTGCATTGTGTTTTTTTAAATCTTCCTACAGCACTATACAACACATTATATAAAACATATGAGCAAACCATTTTTCATTACTATTTATATTTTCTTACATAACTCCTAAAACTGAGTATTAGAACCAAGGAATACTTAAGTATATTTAGGTGTTTAGATCAAGAGCCTACCATCTTAAGGCTTACATTTAGATGCATTATGTAGTAGAATAAATTTTAAAAAATTTTAGAAGTGTTTAAAATTAAGCATGATTATTAGATTTTGTGAACTTAGAGATTAGATTTTTTTTCACCCCCAGGTCATTTTGTATAGCTCTACATAAAAAAATAATACTGATAAACACACAAATAAAGATTTCATTGCTCTGTAAACTGTCTATGAATGTTCTTCTGAAATCTTAGCAAGGAAGAGAAAGAAGAATCAGACGCCAAAAAAAGCATGTCCACCTGCATTTCCTCTTTTTTGGTTACATCTAATTGTTTTTTTCAGTGAAACAGGAACAGGATAAAGATGCCCTTGGGAAACCATTTGACTGCTGGGAGGAAGGAAAAAAAAAGCCAATTTAAAGATTCCTACCTGTTTCTGTTGTTATACATTACATTCTAGATTAATCTAGAAAACATGCTAGGTCTGAAACATAAAACTTCAAATATGTGATACCTTATGTCTTCCAAACACAATGCCTACATAACCTTAAATATCTGATTTTTTTTACATATTAATTAATCTTATTGGATTGAAAAACAGCAGTAGTATTTTAGATTATATTTTTATATAATATATTTTATACAAGCAATATTTAAATAGAAGTTATATATACAGAAATAAAACTCAAGTGGTGTGCTGAAAAATGTCACTAGATAGTGAATAACATGATGATGCCCTCATATTCTGTGGGAAAGAGTATGGCTCTTGAAAATCTTTTCTTTTATGTATTTGTCCCTGTCCTGCTGGTATTTTTAATGCTCAGGGAAAGATTTTAGCACATATCATATTCCATTTAGAAGCCTTTCTGTTGTGGGCTATAGTCAATGATTTAGCTAGTTTGTTGCAATGCTTGGCAGAGCATCCTCAGGCTTATTTTCACAGCTAAGCAAGATTTTGCTAGATGGTCTCTGAATTCACAGTCGTTTTCAGACAACTCAAGAGGGAAAATTGCTGATTATTTGGAAAATGCTGTGGTGCATTTATTGAGTTTAAAAAGCAATCTTTTCTTAGGATGATGTGGATAATTTATGTAACTCAACATAGCTAAAAATTTTAAGAAAATGATGGGGGGTTTTTTAACCCTTACAATATGACTGCAAGAGGCTAGAAATGAGTTCCTATCTGCTTGGACTTGACCTTAGCAATTTTAGACTATGTTAATGTTTAAGTATTAATGAATTCTGATGCAGCTTTCAAAGCAAATTCAATAAAAATCTGACTCCTAACAGATTTGCAAAACAGACAGTGTCCAAGTAATATATTTGATTCCAAGTCACATTTCTTGTTAGTTCTGTTCCTGAAATGCATTCCTTTTTTCGATAAAGACAATCCTATTTTTGTTTTAATTCATGACACAGGAACTGGTTTTAAGCTAAATAAAAAATCATCTCTGGCAAGCGCCATTCAAATAAATTATCATGTAGCACAGCCACAAAATACATTTTGTTCTTTACCTGTTCTCCCACATCCTGAGTGCTCTAACCACTGTGCTATAGCACGAAAGAAAGGCATCATCCTGTGAAAAAAAGAAAAATGAGATACATAAAGGAAAAATAGAGAGAAGCAAGTAGAGTGAAAGGACCCTTATGGACCAACAAGAAAGCTATAGCAAAGAACTTTTGTGCTTTAATCTAGTCTCACTCCTTCCTAGGAGTTAGATTAATATTGCTTTCTGTGTAAAGAATTGTTCATGAGGGAAAAAGATATTCACACACCTTCAGAATTAAATTTTGAAGATTTAGGGAAATTAGGAGGAAAGTCTGATTAATTTTGGCTTGCTTTTTACTTTTTTCATCCTTCTCTTGGAATATTTCTGCAAACACTGATAGCCTAAACCAATATATATTCTGGACAGCAATAAAGAAAAGAGTGGTTTTTTTCAGACCTAGAAAATCAAAATCTATTTAACTTCAAGGTCTTTTTATGAAAGTTCATCTTGACTCTTATGCAATCTTTTTCATTCTGCTTAATGCTGCATTTCCCTCCATTGATATTGCTGCGCTAAAGTTCTGAAATTATTCCCTTGAACAGGAACCTGTATTCAAGCCTTTCATGCACTGGATGTGCATGAGGCAGTACATGTTTTCATGGTTGTTTGTCAGTGCTGCAGATGCATGAGGGTTTGTGTATTATGTCCAGGAGGTCATCTCATTTCAAGTTTTCAGTGTCTGTAGATTTGTTTCCAATGAAATCCAAGGACCTCTCAGGGTAACTATTGCAGTATTTATGGGAAGGTATTAAACTTCTGAAAAGGCAGCTGAAAACAAAAACCCCCAAACAAATAAACAACAAAAAGATTTGCATGGTTAACTGTAGAAAAGAGAAAACTTGGAAGCCATACTTTGCTATTGTTTATACAACCCCCCCAAGACTATTTAAAACCTTCTACTTCTAGAAAGCACTTGTAATGAGAAGTCTGCCTAAAATTCTTTTTTGGAATATTTGTACAGTCATTGCACAGAAACTGACACTGTCAAAGAATAAAATATCCCCTTCAGCACAATTGTATTTTTACTCCTCCAAAAGATTCCAAGCACTACATAGTCCATAATGCCTATTTAGACCATTCAGAATTTCTGAATAGACTACAAAGGCTTGGGGTTTTTGTTTCTCTAATAAACTCAAATTCAACTGATAACACAATTTTAAGAGTTTTGAAAGTTTATGGATTCACTTAAAATGATTAATGTTAAGATAATAGTTGTGAACCTAACCTTTATCAACAGTGAGCTTTCATTTAAGACAGGCTTTTATTAATCTGATTTCCTTAGACATTTTTCCTGTTAAGCTACAATGATCTAAATTCCTCTTCAAGCCTTCAAAGTCAATTATGTCATGTCAGGACTAATCCTTGACCAGGTCCTCAGTTATCTAAGGTATGTGTTTTATTCACAGTCAATGTGTCTAGAGAATGTGACAAAGTCTTTTCAATTCCACTGCTGCTGGCAGAACAATAAGATCATGCTTTAGGTCATCACTTAATAGTAATTTTAGTCACATTCCTACTGCTTCCTCTTTTATTGTTTTGCTTTTGAGTTACAGAGAGACAATGCCTTCAAAGGAATTTAGATGTTTGCTTCATTTAATATTTATCTATCCTGATTAGCATTACAAACTAGGGGTTAAGCAGAATTGTTGAAAGACTATTACCAAATCTCCTTCCTGTACCAGAAATCATTCTAAATATTATAATCAATGTCAAGGTGAAAGTAACATTTGCCAGGTTTTATTTTTCAGTATATATGTGGGTATTTTTACTAGCTCAGAAATAAAAAACAACTTTAAAATAATGTGTCTTGTTCCTCTTTCATTCTTTTTACAATCTGACTTCCTCAGGCCTCAGAAGCTATCCCAAAATTCTTCACTCGGGAAATTCCTTTTATTGTTTTATTTAATAAGAAATAATTATAATCTTTTGGTTTGATTGTTTGCTTTTTAAATTTAGGTCAGGGTTTTTTTAAAGTATTCTATTCATTTAATTGCAAAAGATATATTTTTTCATACATTGTCAACTCCATTTAATCAAATCTATTTTTTCAGAGAAAAATTAGTTCTTCAGTTAAAATTTCATCAGGGGTAGAAAATGTAAAAATAAATTGATCTTGCATATTAATGTTGCACAGTGGTTGACATAAATGGCAAATATAAATATACTGTATCTTATTAAATGATAGATGGTAACTATTTTAGGGATCATTGATTTAGATGAAAAAATTTTCTAAACGCATTAATGGGTTTAGTCCTCAAATTTTAAATGAGAATAAATTGTGTTATTATTTTCTTAGGCAAAGCTGAAAATATTACTAAGCAGATTATACAGTCTATGAAGCCTGCCTTACTTCTGTGATGCAGAAGGGTGCATACAGTTGTAAATATTTTATAAGCAATATTTATTCCTGTTTTATTTCTTAAAAGCTGCAATATTTTTGTTTTATTCTTAGACTATAGGAGCATTGTGAGATATTACTACAATTGAATAAATATTTCATTTTTAGCATGTACCTCTTAACTACAGACTTAAATATGATGGGAATTCACTGTCAGGCAGGAAAAATAAATTGTCATTGATAGTTCACAGAGATAGAGAATAGGTATAATGTTACAGGTTTATGATTAGGTAATGAAGATTATAATGATATAGAGCTAAGAGGGGGAAGTCCCAAGACCAGAGAAGCTTTTATATACATTTAACCTCTCAGCCCTGTGGTTATTTGAAATGACCATCTGAATTCTTTGAGAATTACTCATTTCCTGCAAGATTTCAAATTTAGGATTTTTATGAATACTTTCTGCTAAATTTCTGAGGGATTTTTTGAATGTCAGACTACCCCAATGCTTTTTCAGTAGGCATAGTATGCCTGTACTGTTTGCTGTAGGCAGTTTTCTATCATAAGTCGGAGTTCTTGTCAGCTTTAGGAAAAATGGAAGCCCATTTCTTTATTCTGTGGATGGAATTAAAGAGTTGAGGTTCATTGCAATGTTACTCTGTTTGTCTACAATAACTTGTTCTCTACAGTTCACTGAAAATGACATAAATTTTGCCTATTTTGTGATAGATTTCCTACCGAATGCTTAAAAGCATTGAAGTTTCTTCATGTCTTAGTTTATTCAAATTTAATTTTTATAAAATATATTAATGTCAACATTTTTCAACAAAGACCTGAATCTTTCTATGTTTGAATTAATTGGGCACCCCAGTGCAGATGGCTGGAGCTGATAACAGTATGATGAGAGGTACAGATTTAAGAGATTTGGACTGTTCTTTACACATGGATAACTGTACTTGCATGACTGAGGTTAAGGCTGAGTAGTGTCATAAAGCCAGTCTTTGTGATCATGGATTTATGAGCAATAAAGACTATATCAAAAATATTAAAACTGGTCCAAGTGAAGTGCCTCAAACAGCAATTTTCAATGAAATTTATCACATGTGACCTGTAAGTCATGAATGTGTTTTTGGGCCTCCATTCTTCATGTAACAGTATTGAATCAACCCAAATTTCTTGAAGTTCAGAAGAAAATAATTTGGATTCAAAATTCATTTTTAGAATAATTTATAACATTGAAAATGTGATAACTGAATAATAGAAGTTATTAATATCTGAGTCGAACAAATACACTGTTGTGGTTCAGGAAACATTTAAGATTTTGTACATCAAGGTGCCAGAAATATATATCTCTGTCTCATGCTTATCATTCCTGTTAATAACAAAATCAGGAGTAGGTACTCACATATAATTAGCACTTATCTGGTGAGGTATGTCCATAGTAATAATGAAGATAAAGCTAATGGGAGATCAGTAAACAACTTTAGACCAAACAGCCATTTTAGACAGTTTGAGGATTAAGGCTACATGTCAAGGAACAAAGATAAAATAAGTATGGACAAAAAAGACACTTCAAAATAATAGCACATCATTTCAAGGTGACAGGGTCCAAGCAGGGCTGCAGGGTGGGCAGAGGGACCGTGCTGGCACTCAGGGGATCTGCCAGTGTGTGTGTGCTTGTGAACCCAGGGAGTGTGGGATGTGTGCTGCACTTGTCACCCTCTGCAGTGCAAAAGGAGGAGGGGACATGTCCCTGTGTGCCTGTGCCTGCTGTGACCCTGACTGGGGGAGCTGCTGGGGGCTGGGCCTCCTCTGTGCTTGTCTGTGTCTGTGTCTCTGAGATGCGTGCTCAGCTTTGCTACTGGTTGAAGCTGCAAACAGCAAAGTGGCAGCTGCATCCCTCTGCCTGAGCACAGACCACAGGGCACTGGGCAGGAGTCCTGCTGGAGGAGGTGGCTGTTCTTAAAATCCTTAACATCCTCATCCAGTTCTAACCATCTGTGTGGTAGGTTGACCTTGGCTGGCTGCCAGGCACACAGAACTGTTCTCTCAATGCCCCTCCCACACAGGACAGGGGGAGAAAATAGGATGAATAATTTTGTGAACATAAAGAAACCTAAAGAAAGAGAAATCATTCAGCAGTTATCATTGCAGGCAAAACAGACTTGACTGAATAAACTTTGTATCACCCAGCAATGTGTGCTCACAGCCCAGAAAGCCAACCACCAAAAAGCTGCATCAAAATCAGCGTGGCCAGCAGGTGGAGGGAGGTGATTTTGCCCCTCTGCTCTACCTTTGTGTGACCCCACCTGGAATGCTGCGACCATCCCCGGGCCCCCTGCTATAAGAAGGGTGTGGATCTGCTGTAGGAGATCCAGAGGAGAATCACAAAGATGAACAGAAGGCTGAAGCACCTCTGTAAAGGGAGCTGGAGTTCTGCCTGGGGAAGAGAAGAATCCAGAGAGACCTTTGAGCAGCCTTCCATTGCCTAAGGGAGGCCTACAAGGCCCTGGAGAGGGACTTTTTACAAGGGCGTGTAGGTAGGACTAGGGGGAATGGCATAAACTGAAAGAGAACAGGTTTAGGTGAGATATTAGCAAGAATTTCATTACTGCGAGGATGGTGAGGCAGTGGAACAGATTCCCAAGAGGAGCTGTTCCCTGGAAGAGTTCAATGCCAGGTTGGATGGGCCTCTGAGCAGCTTCAGAAGAAGGTGCCCTGCCCACAGCATAGGGTTTGTAACTAGATGATTTTAAGGTATCTTTCAACCGAAACTATCCTATGATTCTATCATCCTATGACTTAGAGAAAATTAATTCATTGCCATGAAACATAGTACTATGGTGAGAAACAAAGATAAAATCAAAAGAAAAGTACTACACCTTGAACTTTTACTGAAGCTGAGCTTTACCGCTTTACCCCCACAGAGAGCCATGCAGGCAGATAGGGAATGGCGTTTGTGATTACTCCATAACAGCTCCTCTCTGCAGCTCCCTCTTCCTCAGACTTTCTCTCTGGTCTGATGTGGCATCTCCATGGGCTTTATCTTCCTCCAGGACCTATCCACCAGCTCTGACATGGGAGCCTCAACAAGCTGCAGTTTGCTCCATCACAAATCATGTACTGCAAAAGCAAAAACCTGCTTCAACATGTCTTGTTAAAAAACTGCAAAGAGACTTTCTGCTCTGGTACCTGGAATACCTCCTCACCCCTTTCTTCTATTTTTAAAAATTATTATTATTTTTCTAGAGGACCGTATATGTTATATTAATACTGGAGTTTCTTGCATGGGGAAAAAGATTGCTGCTTATTGGCTATAAAGACTAGTAACACTTGAAAAACAACATAACAAAATTAATCTCTTTCTTATTGAATTTGTGTGTTGTGGTAGAGATTAAGGATACGTTATTTTATTACTTTTCTACCAATAGCCCACAGTGAAAACTAAATCATTGCCACATGTGCCTATAAATTAAGTAGATTTCTGAGTGCTTCTTTCCACCAGATTTAAATGCTTTAAATCTGAAGACAAAGGCTTATTTATACCTTTTCAGTTAAAGAATCTGAGTTAAAAATCTGCAAAATGCAGACATCAAATTTTAGGAAAAATAGCCTTGTATTTTTTCCTGTTCTCTCTTCCATTTTATTTGATTTTCTGAGGTTTCCCCTCAGAAGTCTAGAGAGAGTGAGAAGTTTCATATAAAAAGGTATGAAATTTCAAGCAATAGAGAAAGGAACGCTGGGTCCTAAACAAATTTTACCTAACACCAGATACTTACCTGACCCAGGTCTTGCAGGGAAGAGAGGTCAGAATCTGCTGCAAGGCCATTACAGCCCTCAGATGGATTCATTTGAGCCTGTTTTTTCTTATAATTTCCTTTATATTAAAAGGAAAATATTGCATTAAAATAGAACATTAAGTAGAAAAAGGGTGTTCAGAAAGCACAGAAAGCTAGATTAAATATTCTGGGGAAATTTCACCCCATGCTGGAACATGTGACTGCAAATATTGCCTGGAAGAGCAAATATTGCTCCAGAGATCTGTTATTTTTGATTCTGGAAAATTAGATTTAAAAAAATAGAAAAAAAAAAAAAGCCCCACCAAGTAAATAAGCAAAAATCAAACTAAGAAGGGAAACTTCCTCTGAAAATGTGAGGTAATTCAGTCTTCATGTGTCTATGCTACTCAGCACATCCTCTCTGCCATCTATCGAGTGCAGGAATTGATAGGGAGTGAAAAAAATCATCCTACTCCACCAACTCATGAGTAACCAACACAAGTTGTATTGTCACTGAAAGAAAACTGTGAAAGGGGATGCATTTCTCCAAATGTAGGCATCTAGTGCTGCATGAGATGCCCTAGGATATTAAAAGAATTCACATAGAGCTGCTAGGTGTGACATGAGACGTTGGTACTGCTGTGTCCTTCTCAAGTCACAGAAGAAACCACAAGGGATACTCCAGGGCATACTGGATAGTACTACATATTAATGTTCAGGAAAATGAGTGGTTGTTTGGGTTGAACAAAGGTTCAACAGCTGACAAGCTGAGGGAAAAAAACATCAAATAAAAATTTTGCAAGACTTGGGAAAAGTTTATTTTATAAAAGTCATCCTCAAGGTCTATTTTAGGAGTACATCATAGCCTACATTTTCAAGAGCAGAAATCAATATCAAACCTGATCTTTGTGCTTTTACACACTGTACGCAGAAAACATATTTTTTAATCTAATTAGGCATATAACAGTGCAAATTTTTGTTTGATCATTTGTTTTCTGCTGTTTCTATTTTAATGCCTTTTTTCTCTTTCTGTGCTCCTATTTTGGGGAACAGTTCACATTATTGTCTTCCAGAACAGGTGTAGACCTACTCATTGACTCCTGGCAGAAAAGTTTTAGGATATCAGACTGGCTTTATGAACTAGTATCTTGAAGTTGGCAAGGAATCTTTCATTGTTGCAGTATGTTTGAAGAATTAAAAGGCATCATCAGAACTATCTAGCCTATGAAAACTATGAAACTAAGCAGAAAATAAACTTAATGCAATTTTACTCTAACACCACTTTCTTCTGCTAATTCCTTTTAGTCTGAAACCAGAATTATTCAGCATTTGCTTTTGTGACTTCATTGGTATTTATACTCTGCTTTTAAAATGATTGCTTCACAAAACATTTTGGATTAGCAATGAATTATATTATATTTCACCACATGTGAAATGCTGGTTTTATTGGACAGTCAGCAACATCCTGTGCACATTTATGAATTTTTGCTTTTGTGGTTGGTCTCTATTAATAGTTGGTTATATTAGCAGATAATAACAGAAAGGCCCTTTCCCAAAAATCTCTTCACATATCAGGTCCTGTAAGAAATGGCATGCACACACTCACTGCATTATGAAATTATTCTTTTTGCCTTCACACACAAAGCATTTATAAGGGTCATTTATCACTGTTTTGCAAAAGTCATGCTAGTGCAAACTGTGCATCACATATAATTTCTTCTTGTAAATAAATTTCATAGGATTGTAGAATTATAGAATTGTAGACTGACTTAAGTTGGAAATGATCTTAAAGATTATCTAGTTCTAACCTTCCTGACATGTTCAGGGACACCTTTCATGAGACCATCCAACCTGGCCTCAAGAACTTCCAGGGGTTGGGCATCCACAACTCTGAGCAACCTATTCCAGTGCTTCACCAACTTCACAATAAAGAATTTATTTCTAACATCTAATCTAAAACTACTCATTTTCAGTTTCATTTTGTAATAATTCATCTTAAAATCAATTAAGCATTATATTTAGGCAACTTCAAAAATATTTTTTTTTTCCCACAATCTGCCAACACTAAGAGAACAAGAGACCTAGCAGATCATATGAGGTGTCTAGACATGACATGTAGATGGGTTGGTATGTACTAGTTTTAAAAAAAACAGTCAAAATCTCATTGCTGTATTTTCCCATTTGCAGACTGAATAAGAACATGATAGTTTTGTTTGTTTACAGAACACCTACTTAGTACTCCAAATACAGGATGTTCTTAAATTAAAGAAACTATGAGCTTAAAAAAATTTTCTGCATTATTTAAAGGACAGCTTTGGGATGAGGGTAACTCATAATTTTCACAAGTAAGTTAGACCCACGAATCAAAGATGCCAAAATCACATGGGTCATTGGTAGTTAGAGAAGATACCTCATGTGACTAGATATCCATTTTACTTCTCACTTTAGTTTAATATCTTTGTTAATTCAGTTATGAATAAATAAAAAGGCAAAATGGAACAAAAAAAATAAGATGCTGTTTAGGGAAAAATCAGCAAGTCATCGTTAGCTCACTGATTCATGCTTCTTTAATGTTTCACTGTAGTATTTAGCTGATCCATTTACAAGGAGAATATCTTTACAATTTTGGCATATCGCAGAGAAAATGGTTGCAATGCAGAGATTTGTGTCAGAATAACAATTTTTGGTCAGAATAACAAGTTTTTGTCAGTAATACAGATTTGCATGTAAAGAGACCCAAAAATTAGAGTTATAGAGAGTAATAAAAACTATACTTGTGAGATGACTGTGGCTATTTGCCGAGTGCCCACTAAAGCTACTCCCCTCCTCAGCCTGACAGGGGAAGAAAAAAAACCAAGAGTCTCATGGGAAAAGGACTCATAGGAGAGATCACTCAACAATTACCATCTCAGGCAAAAGAGTATTGACTTGGGAAAATTAGTTTAATTAATTGCCAATCAAATCAGAGGAGGATTGTGAGAAATAAAAACAAATCTTACAGCACCTTCCACCCAACTCTTCCTCATTCCCAGGCTCAACATCACTCAGGATTTTCTCAACCTCTTTGCAGCATAGTGGTACAGGGGGATGGGTAATAGGGACTCTGGTCACTTTATCACACTTGTCTTTGCTGCTCCTTCTTCCTCAGGGGGAGGAGTTCTCACACTCTTCACCTGCTCCAGTATTGTAGTGTGTTCTGTTAGTTTGTTTAATTGCTCCCCCATTTTCTGTAATGGTTCTGCCCTCCCAGTTTTTCCTGCCTTAGCCTTGTCAGTTATTATGTTCCCATGGCAACTTCCGCCATGGTATTGTCTGTCATTTGGTTACCTTGGTTACTCCCACCACTGTTACTGTCAATCCTCTTTGTTATATAATTTCCCCTCCCCTGTGTTTCCTTATATGTGAATTCATTCTTCTCCCTGGGCCCAGTCAATCACTCCCCACTCCACCCAAGCTTCCAGAATCTTCTTCTACCTGGGAGTTATGATTGGCTGTGGCTCCAGGGCCCCTCCCTTATAATGTAGCTATTGGTTTCTCCCCAGTGCCTATTATGTTAAGTCCACTCCCCTACCTTCCCCTATTGGTCCTTTGTAAACCCCTCCCTGAGATCCCTCCTCCCCTTTATAACCCTGTTGCACCCTTTGTTTGAGGTCACTCACTGGCTGACACATGTTAAATACCAGCCACGTTGTCACTCCCTGGTTCACATGTTGGGTTCTACAATAAATCTGACAAGTCCTCAGCGGGTGTCCAGACTCTTTACTCTCGTCGGCCAGCAGCGATTCTGTCCACTGTGAGCACAGCCCGAAGCCTTCTGACGCCAAGGGGTGCTCACACATTTGTAGTTGGGTGTTGGCCGCCCTTGGTCCGGCCGCTAGCCGGACACCTGACTTTAAGAGGCCACACCTCACTGCGCTCCAGTGTGGGGAGTTTCTCCCACAGGAGATAACACCCTATGAGTTTCTCCAGTGCAAGTCCTTCCCATGATTGGCATACTTCGTGAATTGCTGCAGTGTGGGTCCTTCAAAAGGCCACAGACATTCAGGAACAAACTCTTCCAGCGTGACTATCCTTCTGGACTTTGGGCTTTGGAATATCCAAAAAATCTCCACAGCCAAAACAAAAAGTATTAGGATCTTTAACCTGCAAATTAATTCACTGTCTCACCCCTACACACTCATCTTTAGCATGTTTAATTTCAAATTACTTCCAGCTGCTCCCGCTGCAAATATACAGGTTTCTAAACTGTACACAAATAAATCTAATACATGGAAGGAACTTAGAGATCTAGAAGTTTTATGAGTATAGTTTTAAAGTTAAATGGGATAGGGTGAAAAAAATAATGTAGAAGATGGGCATCATGAATCCCATCCTGGTATTTTAACTCTGTGATTAGTCTTGTATTTTGACCAAAAGTCTCTATGACATGAGTACTTGAGAAAAAAAGTTTGAAGAGTTCTGTGAAACAACATTTTCCTGAAATTTGCTCTTGGATTGTAACTTCTGCAAATGTCTTCTTACTTAAATTTTTGACAGTAAAAGAAGACTTGGTGATTTTTTGGCTTTCAAACCTGATATAAACCTCACATTTATTATGCAAAGCTTATTTTTCTTCCTGTTTCAGCTCACAGCTTTCTTTCAAATAAAACTGCAAAGCCATAAGAAATCTACTATTTATTTTATTTTATTGTTTAACTAAAATAAAAATTGCCTTCAAAACTAGACTCTGTGATTCCAAAGAGGTTCAAAAGGTAAATAAACCAGACAGAATAGATTTTATTTCCACTCTATATCCAAAGTAGACCTATAGAGAAAATATATGACATTGTAATAACCAAACAGCCCTGCAATCAAAGATATCTAACTTCATTGTGTCCTGTTTTTAAAAGAAAAATGTTGATCTGAAGAAATAAAAACCTTGTCAGGCATTTTCTAACTGTATCTAAAAAGATCCAAAACAGTGTACATGAAAGAGATACTCACATGATGACATCGCCATTTAAATATGGTTTTCTTTGTACAGGGTGGGAGGAGATAAAAACCGAAACAAAAACAAATGCCCATTTTTGTTCTTGAAAGGAATGGGCCATATTGATATCATACTTGTTTTCACCTTCAGGAACAGAGAAGACACAAGTGGGTGGACAGGTCACTAGGCAGGAAGTAGAATAGCTTGTCACCCTAACACTTGGAATAAAAAAAAGAGTTTTCCTTATAGGCATACTGACCTTTGAGTTTTAGATGTTTTTCTTTCTTGTCTCTTATAAAATACTGTTATACCTTCTTTGGTATCCATAAATGACAGTAGATATCCCATCATATCCTCCAAGGGCAGCACCTAGATATCACAATGTTACCTAACCTTGTTGTGAAATCTACTTAGAAGACACTATTTATGGAACCTCTAATACCATTTCCTGCTACACATGATGCATCCTTGGAGCTCTGTTGTCTCTGTGTTGACCAGACCCAAACTTGCTTTCCTAATGAAATTTGACAAGGCCACAGATATAAGTGTATCTGCACTTGTGTAGGTTTTTGCTCAGTAAAAATTAAATGCACTGAAAACCCATGCAAAGGCTGTCAAGTAAAGTATGTAAGTTTTGAATGTTGTTCTTTCCTATTAAATTTATACTACTGTCTGACTATATACTTGGGAGGAAAAAGTACAAAGAGCTAGATTGAAGACTGTAAAAAAAGGTACAATGTTCTTTTGAGTTGTTTCAAAGGCAAAGTTTTTATGTAGCTAACTTTGATTATATGATTGCAATTTAATTATATTATAATTATGGCTATAATTGCTGTTTTGTATGTTTCATTAAAGCTGCATACATCAATTGCACCTAACTTCTGTTGATGAGCTTAACTAATAAAAGCAGATGTTTACAGCAGAGGAGCCTGGTTAGCCTTCTATTGCAAGGTGACTATCTTCAGGAGGCAGGCAGCAACTGAATATAATATTGGCAATTTTCAGTGTCTCATTCATTCAGTTTGTAATTTTACACTATATACACACACATATACATATATATTCAAGAATACATATTCACGTGCATACATATAAAGATATTTTAAACTTAACTCTCAGTCTGTGGTATTACAATAAGAATTAAATTGGGTTTTACATGTTTTACAGTTTACATCTATATTTAAATGGGAACAATGATTGCAATATTTGTTTGCATAAGAAAAGCTAAAAGACCACTTTTTAGTCCCAAGTAATGCAATAGGTAAAATTTCAAGGGAGTATAATTTTACCTGAGTGCTTATATTTCCAGTGAATTAAATTATTAGAAAATGTATTTCCTGGCCCACAACTATAATTCGGGACAAATTTTTGCTAATCAGTTATGTATGACTTACATTAAACTGGAAGAAAACTTTGGTATGCTCTTTTCATATGACTAAAGTTTTCGAAGTCCAACTAGGGAACAGGTACATTTTAATTGATGGGCACTATGAGCAATAAAAATATTGTTGTTGAGTATTGTCAGGGCCAAACTGGAATTCATGAAACAATTATATCCTAAAAACAATTTAATTTAGTGTATTTTTTTAATGAATGCTATAAATATGTAAATAATTCTAACTGTTAACCTTTATAATCTTGCTTTATGTCCCTGTTCATGCTTTAGTTTGGCAACACATCATGTTTTATTAAATGTTTTTCTTAGTACTTCAGAAATGGTTGATGTTCTTATCTGATCACTATTCAGAATGTGCAACCCTTACTCATCATGGAATGCATTTGCTTATCATATTGACTTTGACTAAGGCAATTTAAATAAGCAAAGATGAACATACTGTCTTTTTTTTTAATTATAAGACTGTAGAGTGACTGACATGATTTTTTTTGTGTATTGATATAAATACCAGTGGAAGATGTCTCACAGGACTGGCTCTGTTTGCTCATGAGTTGTCATTCATGATGATCAGCTGATCCCAGTATCTGCTCCTTTCAGAATTTCATGTCTGAATTGCAACATTGTTTTAAAGAAAACTAGAAAATGTTCATTTAATATGATATCTAGAGGGTTCTCACAATATTTATGAGGGAAACAATGACTTGATGCTACTCCTAATTTGGAACTAATGGCTATGAGGAAAACTCACAGTAAGTATCCAAACCATTTTTCTGGCTCTTCAAAGCTGTGCACCAGGGAGTCCACTCCATTTCTTCTCCTTCCACTCAGAGCTTTCCCTGGCTACCCACTTAATGTCTAGGCACCTCAGTTTCTGACCATTTCTTCAGATGAAAAGTAGGCTAAATTAACCTACAAAACTTGGGGTGAATGAAGGAACATTTCTTTGGCAACAGAGCTTTGAAAAATCTCAGGCAACTGAAAAATCTGTTAGGTGAGTGAGTGTTTCTCTGTGTGTTGGGCAAGAGGTGAGACAAAGGATGGGAGAGAAGCTGAGACACTTTCTAAGTGCATTAGAAGGAGAAACCATACACACCTGAAAGAGAAACTGAAAGAGGAATTTAAATTGCAGTAATGCAAGATGATGTTGGTATAGCTTACTGTATTGAGAAGAGATTTAAGGCCCTTATATAGAACAGCCTGAATGTAGGAGGAGAAGGAATCTGCCAAATACACTAGCAGGAATTCATCGTGCTGAAATCCCCCATATGTTTGTTTAAATGTGTTTGTATATACACTGTATATTTAAACATGTTAAATAAGCAACATGACATCAACACACGGGATTTTGGAGTTAGCAAAACTCACAGAAAACACCCCAACCCTGTAAATCTGAAATGCTGTAATAGCAAGGTGTGGACTATATGACCTAAAAAGTTATTTTCTGTTTTTCATTCCTCTGTGATAAACTTGTAATACTTTCAAACATGTATCAGATCATCCAGGAAACTTTATCTTAAATTTTTTTTTATTGTCTCAGAAATTTCTAGGCAGCTTCCACTCCGGTTGAGCTTTGGCCACACAAATCTCCAAATCTCCCTACAGTTTGGGCAGCATCTCTGTATTCCTATGTCTCTCAACCCTGCCTCCATTGGGGATACACTTTCTATCTTTTGTCTAAGTTTTAAAAGATCCCTGTTTAGCCAAGCTGCCCTTCTGCCCTGTCTGCTTTTGGCATTTTGGAATGGGATCCTTCTTTTCCAACACAGTAGCCTGTGTTGAAAATCTGGGAGATGACCTGTTATACTGTGGTCTACCACCCTCCCTTTAGTGAATCCCTGGAGTGTGGAAAAGATGGAGGGTTTTTCTTGTATTTTGAGAAGGTGATTAGTTAAGGAAAAATGGATAATCAAACTTCACTAGAATGATGTAGCTTTTAAAGAGCATCATGGTGTAAGGATAAGAATTGAAAGGTTTGAAAAAAATAATTGCTTCAGCTCCCATTATACTTCAGTTTTGTGCTGGGATTTATCTCATTTATCTTTAGTTCACCTAAACCAATAAAGAAGGAAAGTATTCATCTAAGCCTATTAAATTGGCAGCCAAGACTTAGAGCCACATCCATTCCAGTACTTCTGTTTTGAATGTAGATGTGAAGCCAGATAGAATAAATTGCTTTATACTGTTTTCTGGAGGTACTCATGTGTCTTTGTTGATTGGTTTTGTCAACCAGCAGGATGAGAATTTTAAATTGCATGTTTAGCTTTTAAGTGACATGAAATGACTACATGATATTTAGGAATCAATAACATGAAATTAATTTTCTGTGTCATATATTTTTGTGGCTCAGTTTGTTTCTGGTCCCATACTTCCCTTCCATGCTGCAGATGAAGTGCCTATTTTTTAGGGAGCCACAAAAACTTCTCTGAGATGAAAATAAGGTCCAGCTGCAGAGGTTCTAGATGTTCCTTATGTTCCTTAAACACTTTCCACCCTTGTGCAGACCTTTTAGCCTCAGGCTAGTAGGCTAGTTCCAGTAGAAAGCCTATGGATTGTTCACTTGTGTCTTTGTAGGCTGCAGTTTTTACTTCGTGGGCTGAGAATGTGATCCTGGGAAGGGCCTCAGAGCTTAAATCTTACTTTGGTGACATATTTTACATTTTAATTTATTCTCACTCTTTACAACACATACACAGCATTTTTCTTTTGTTTACATAGATGGTTAAATGATATTAACTCTGAGTAATTAATTTGTACTCTAAACTAAATTTATTTAATCTAGATTAGGGCAGCACCAATGTTTAATCCTTAACTGCTTTTACAGTCAATGGAAACATTTACAAGTGTGAATTATGTTTTCCCAATGTAGACAGACATAAAAAATTGGGTAAACCTAGCTAAAAGTGTTTCCACAGACTGGTAATATTTATGGGTCTTTTAGGTATGACAATTTTTAAGAAGCCTCATTTTCATTAGATATTTTCTTGCATCCAGACAAGAATGATTTGGATAACATGTGGTGAAAGGCAGAATTTTGACTCCTTTCTCAATGAATCTGCAATCCCTTTTGAAGATAAAGAAGTGAACTTTCATTAGAGAAGTGAATTATTATCACACAGTTTGCATCAAACTTAAATGTAAATGAAATAATTTTCCTTTTCTCTTTTTTCCATACTTACATACTGCATGCTACCTATACACATCTGTCTGATCTCAAAGAGGGAGAGCACCTTGGAAACAAAACCAGTGTTGGACATGGGTGAAATATTTTCACAGCTGGATCTCAAAATTTAGCTGTATATTTTAGGCAGGTCTATTTTACTGAGTCAAAGAATATCATATATATAGTCATAATTTTGTGTGTTATTTATTCTCCTGTTCTATATATCTGTTGCTGTGAAGAACTTACATATTTCAATATTTTACCTGAAGTCTGCTTTGAGTGTTTTCAGAGGTTAAGTGAAAGTTTGGGTAAATATTTTTTTTTGATATTCCTATAAAATCCTGTACAACTTGGTCAGCTGCCAATAAGGCATATCTTAATATTATCTCCATAATATGTACTGCAGTCATGGAGTGATAGTCAGATAAGAAATGTTTATCTTTATTTTATTCTTCAAGGTAAAAACTTTCATGAAACTGACATTTTATAAGAAAACACTTTTGTTAAAGAAACTTCCTTTTTTATTGTGACTATTTAATTATTCAAAGAAATCATGTTTAAAAGGTTTCACTTAAATAAGCTTTGTGTATAAGCAATTTGTTCCTCTTTTGTACCAAAAGATTCTGAGAAACTTCACCAAAAGAAGATGCAGGGTCACAGTACAATGGAACAAAATCAGATCACAGTGGTGTTGATGGCAGACTGATGACTGCCTAATGTCCTCTGTAAGAATGAACAATATTATGAAAATAAATTTACTTGCCTTTTTTTCTAGCATGACTAATATGAATCAGTTTTCTGTGCAACAGTTTTAATCAAGCTACTTGTATAAAATATCTGCAAAGACAGAAGCATGAATGCAGCAGACAGAGAGTATTCTTCTACTTAGTAAACCATGTTCAGTATCAGGTTATTCTTCACAAATATGTTCCCTTGGTTCTCTTTCTCTCTCACTTAAAGATGACATTGGGAAATGTCCCTATGCTGCAACATAAAATTTATTTGCTTGGGTGGAGAACCAGCTGAAATATAAGAAAATCATTTAAATGGAAAGCATTAATTTGAGTGCCCCCAAGTACCCCCAAGTGCCCTCAAGGTTTTGTGCTTGTACATATTGTGTCGGCAGCAATAAGAAAGTCATTCCATGTCTACCCTACCTTCCCTGATGAAAAGATACACTCTTTAAAAAAAAACTTTTTCAAGTGGTGACGATGGATTCTCGCTGTCTTGTCTGTATTTCTTTCTGACAGACTTTCCCTCGTCTCCAGTAACAGTTGAATACTTTGACCACTTCCAAAATGTGAACAGATTTCATAGTGGGAAGGCATGATGAGAAAGTTTACTGACAATATGCACAGAATAGAGACAGATGAGTGCATTGAAGTAAGGTTTGCAATTTGAGTTCAACCATGTTATTAGATGCCTAAGAATCCTATAGAGAAGAGACTTAGGAAATTAATAGGAATTTGCCTATGGCAACAAAGCTATGAATTTGTTTTTTCCCACTCATATGGCAAATAGTTGCACTTGGCTTTAGGGAGACACTTTGTATTCACATATAATAGTCCTTTAATAGATACTGTATTTGGTGCTCTTCCTCCACCGGAAAGCTCCTGTCCTTTCAAGCTAACTGATATGCACTCATTGCACTGTTTATTTCAAGTTCCATTTCACTGCTCTTACCATAATGGCTGTTTAGGATTGTTATTGTGATTCATATGACATTATGAACATCGTATGCAATTAACTCTCTGTGGCATTATCCCTTCTCTACAAATAGATTTGAAATGAGCCATATGCCTATCTGATAATGAGTACAACTTCTCCATCAAGTATATGTTGCATTTTGGGTTGGATATTTCTGAATTGAATAAGAAGACCCTCAATTGTAATTTCATTTTATTGAGGCTATATTTCATATATTTGTTTTTTCCTTCTCTCTGTCTCTCAGTCAAAAAAGACATAGTGTAAATCCAACTGCAGCAAAAGTACAGGTAGCAGCTACCCCTGATATCAGCTACACATAATTTACATTTTTCACATTTCATCATAAAGTTTTGTTTTCCTGAGCTTCTTTTTAGTTTCTAGTTGTCTCTTGAGAGAGAGTATAAATGAAACTTATAAAAGGAACAAATTATGGTTCTCTGGTTTAGCCCAAATAATTGGTTAACAAATGCTGAAGAACTCATTAGATAGTAGACCACTTTGTATGAGTATTTGATACTAAGGAAAAAATTTGAATGATAATTTTAATGAAAGATACAAAGAAAATTAGCAACTGCACACATTTATTTAATGTTGAAAATAGTGCAACTAATGAAGATTTATTGGCCCTAATGTCAATATCCCTGGAGAATTATGACTAAGTAAATAATAGGTAAGTTTCGCTAATAATTTCCTTAACATATTTCTTCATAACTTGAACCCCCAAGATTATTTTTATTCCCTTAGAAAAAAGAAAGACTAGTAACAATGGTAATAACAAATTACAATGTGGCACAGCAAGAGAGCAGGAGAGATTCAGGATATGTCGTTCAATAGCAGGGGATTTGTTATATGAAAATGCCTGGGTAGTTGTGGGAAATAGGTCAAAACCCACAGAACAGGGAAAGCTAAAATGCTTTCAACTGCTTTTATAGATTTCCCTTGGGGAAAACTCCTGACTCTCAGACGTTAGATTAAATAAACCTTGAACATGCAAATTTATTAGAGCAATAATTAAGAGTTTTGGGAACTTACATTCTGTGAGAAGTAAGTCGAAAGAATAAGAAATTTGGCAGCTTAATGAGTCAACTATATTAAAAGCATAATCACAGACCACAAATACTGAAAGGATAGGAAGTTTAGAAAAAGAAACACAGCTTGGGTAAAGTATTGACTCTTCAAGGATTTTAATTGCATGACAGGAGTATATGGAACGTGGAAAAAGAGGTCAAATTTTTAGGGAAAAAATGTGTGGAAAAAAAAATAGCAAAAGACCAAGATGTAAAATACAACACAACTGGCAAGAGTTATAAAGAACAACAGGAAGACATTCACTAAGCAGGTTAGTATCAAGATGAAGATAAAGGGAAATGCTGAACAGAAGAAAGAAGAACTGATTATGATACCAAGAAAGCTGAAGTGTTTAATGTTCTTTTTAGCTTCAGATATTGCTAAAAAGATTGTCTGAGATTAGGCAGCTGACACATAATCAACAAGAAAGGGGTAAAGATTCAGCCTGGAGAAAGGAAAAGTACATTAAAGAGCTCTAATGTAAGTTAGAAGTTTTATGTTGGATAGTCCGATTGAATTTTACTCAGAAAACTTTAAAGATTTGCTGAAACCATGTAGACTTCATGAAAGGTTATGAAGCTCTGCAGAGCTGGGAAAAAAGTAAAATCACAGTTCTCATCTTCAAAAAGGTGAAAAACTAGGAACTGAGAATTATGCGTGAGTTAGCTTTAGTTCCTTTTGTAAAAAGCTGAAACAAATATTCAAACAATTTATAAGCACCTAGAGATAACATAAGAGTAGACTAACTGCAAGTAGAGTTTTTTTGGGAACAAAGCTTGTCAGAATAATCTAATTTCCTTCTTGTGATAGCAAAACAGTCTTAGAGATAAAGGAGAAGAAATGTATATGTTAGATATTTTGAATTTACAAAATCTTTTGAAGCTGCTTTTTGTGACACTTACAAGCAAAAGATAAGATTAAGATGATTAGTATTAAAGATGTGCAAAATTATCAAATGTGCTCAAAAAGTCTTAAACAATGATTTTCTATCAAATCAGAAGTTAGTATTTGGGCAGGTTCTGCAGAAGTTTTCTCATGTCTTGTACATTTTTGGCTTTTCATGAAAGATTTAAATGCTGAAATACAGACTGGGGAAGTGATCAGAAAACAGACAAACTGATAATATTTAACAAGGAAAATTTAGAAGTTTAGGACAAGGTACAGTGGGTACAAATGGAAACACTTGAAGTTCTATCTGAATTTGAGGGAAAGTTTGTTTATTGCAAAGGTGACAGAGCACTGAACCAGACTGCCCATAATGGTTGTGGATTCACCTTCCCTGGAGATACTGAAAACCCACCTGGATGCAATTCTGCGCAACCTTCTGTAGTTTGGATTCTGAGTATGTCAGGATGTTCTACTGTCTTGAGTTGTAGAAACAGAAATTTTGTGTATAAGGGATGTAAGTTAATCTTTCTGCACTGCTTGGCTCTAATAAGACTGCAACTAGAGTTCTGGTCCAGTTCTGCACCCCGACTGAAGGTAAGTCAGATAAACAGAGAGCCTCATGTCCAGCACAGTGTAATGAGAATGGGCTTTTAAAGTATAAATAGCTGCTGTGTATTTTTTGTTCAGTCAGTCAGAGAGCAACAAACAGAAAAACAGATTATGACTCTTTGAGGAGATATAATCACAAACAACAGTTTTATTTGCTTTTATTGAAGAATCACATTCCTACTGACAGCAAAATAAAAGTAGACTAGTAGATAATTAGCATACCTTTTCTACATACAAGACTTAGTTTGAAATTAAATGGGGCAAAAAATTATTGCTTAATCCTCATAAGCATTGGGTTCAGAAAATGCTATTCAGTAAATTTTATGCTCATATTCAATTTTGTTCTTCATGGGTATTTTGTCCACAAGTCCGACAAGTCTTTGCAAGTGGCAGTTTCCTTTCACAAATATTTTCTATTAAAGAACAATAAATGAACCAGGGAATATTGTTTGGGAAAATGAACAGAACTCATCTAAAGTTTCTAGATAAATATTAATTGGTGCTGTAGACAATGTGCCTTCAGATCTTATCTTGACAATAGAGGAGAACCAGAAAAATGCCAGAAATTTTATAGGAGTCTCTTTATTGCTAGATTGTTCTATTTGTGCAAATCTCTCTTTTCTTGCAGCCTGCCCCCATGGTCATGTAGGCAGGATGTCACCCACATCATCTGAGATGACACGTAGTCCGTGCTTCTGCCATGTAAGGTGTGATTCTCTCAACTCACACTCATGTTGGTGGAGCCAAGGAGTGACACAACTCTCATTCACATTCAAAATTCATTTGCACGATTGACTTGACATCGAGTTACTGATAGTCCACCAGAGCCATGGTGCAGTTTCTCACCCTGTGTTCGCTCTCAGGGATCAGGTGAGCCACCATTTGGCTGCATTGCTGCTCATCTTTCCTAGTGCCTGAATACAATTTTGTTTTTAACCTGTTGTCAGACTCCAGTACTGTTCAGACCACAGAGACACAGTTGTTCTCTGAACAAGCTGGTGGTTTGTTTCATGTTGATTAGCAAGAGTGCTGTTGAAAAGAGATTAGGGAGCCCCATCATTAGAAAAAAAGATACTGATTATTAGCATTGAGTAAGAATACTTATAAAAAAAATGTAAGATTATGTTCATGCATTAATATTCATATCTAGCATTATAATTAATTCTATTTGCCCTGTATATTATTATCTGTCAGTACATGTAAAGAGAACTCCAGTTCAAAGAGACGCCTATCCTTTGTCAAAAAGAATAAATAACACCCACTAAAACCTCTGTTTTTTCAGCAGGAAAATAGGGCAAATAAACCTTTTTCTTAAAAAAAAAAATACACAATCATGACACTTAGTATCAAAACTGATGCTGATATGTTTAATCTCAGTATCACCAGCATTTTAATGAGCAAAATATGGCAGTTTCTTATTCCACATACATTTTTGAAAATGTTGTCATACATGTTGTGATCACTCAATGTGTCCTGGGATTAGTTTATAATATGAGAAAATAAATGCATATTTATTTTGAAAAATGACATTTATGGAAATATCAGTGACATCATATGCAAGAAAGTATGCATACACATACTAAAAAACAAGACCAAGATTTTCTGTCTGGTGTCATGTAATCCAAATGGATGGAAGTTTTGATGGAACTTTCTTCTGTTTCCTAACAGAAAACAGGTGAAACCAGTCAGCAAAAATGCACGTTTCAAGTAAGAGGACTTTTAATACCTTAGGGGTTTTATTTGCAGAACAGATGTATCTGGAAAAAAAAAAAAAAAAAAACAAAAACACAAACTAAAACAAAGAAAAAAAAAAAAAAAAAAAAAAAAACCAAACAAACCCAAACCAAACCAAATCAAAAACCATAAGAAAAGGGGAGATTGCCTTTCAAAAAATTAAGTGATTATACTGAACGGAAAACTAAAATTGACTGTGTAAAGGAATAAAATCAAAAGTTTATGCAGGCAAGTTAGGCTCTGGATATGTTTCTATGGCCAAAATTCATTGTGGAATAACTATATATATATAGTTATTATAACATTGTACACAAAGTACTAGAGGATATATTGTTCTTCTACATGTTTTTTTTCTATGATGCTCTTCTTTAGCAATCATCTAGAAGAGCTTTAGCACAAGTTGACAGTGAAGTTCGTATGCCTGAGCACGAAGTTAAAATTACAAGCATGGGGATGATATACAGCCAATGAAAATATATTTCGCAACTTGGGGGAAAAAATGCACAAGAAGACTACTAACCCAGAATGTAAGCAGAATAGGTCAAATGGGCTTTCATCACCGCCCTACTAGATATACTCAGTTACATCTGAATAATTTCTTTTGAATTAAAATCTCTCTTCAGCAAGGCAAGATGACCTTAGCTTGAAAACTGTCTTTCAGTGGTGGAGACTCTTGGAAAGAGACAGACTAGTCCCTCAATTTACTAGGTCAGCTCCTTGATCAGATTTAAGACATACCAGCTCTGGTTGCAGGAATTAATTTCACTGTGTACCCCTTTAGGCTCAGCTGACAAACGGAAATGTGTCAGCAGATGAAATGCATGCCAAAACCCCTTCAAAATCCTCTGAGCACCTTTTAGTTTTAAGGATTGTAAATTAGTGACATGGAATGCAGTCCAGATCTGGTTTTAAGCAGGTTATGTTCCAGTTGAACTTCCTTGAGACACAAATTGTCATTTTTCAATGGGTAAATAAGTGGCTATAGGTAAATACCACAAGATTACCAACTCTTGTTTCATTTGTAAAAAATTATTTGCAATACATTCTCTCTAGACTTTTCCTCTTAAGTAACAGCAGTCAGATGATCATATAAAAAACTGGTGCTTGTCAGATCTTCGTTAGGGGTTTTGGGATACTTATGTGAAGAAAGACTAGAATTGGCATGCAAAAGCATCAGAAACTCTGATAAATTTTTAAGAAAAAGGCCAATCATTTTCACACTTTTTTTCAGGTAGAAAAATAATTTTCACCTTTACCCTCTGAACTCATTTTTTCTTGCAGTTCATAACCTTCTCCTGTGCACCTGTCTGAAATATATTTCATCTAGGAATACAATCAAGGGGGAGCAAGATCCTTTAGTCTATGCTTCATCTCACTGAGTCCGGTGTGAAGTGGAGTCAGAAGCTTTTGTATTGACGATGATTCTCTTGGGACAGTCTGAGAGAAAATCTCAAACTATCAAGACCAGACTAAGAAAATTGTGTTAAAACAGAACAAATAGCCTAACTGACATTGCTAGTTTGTAACCAGATGATAGTCTCCCAGTGAGGCAGAGTTAAGTGCAGACAGCTTTAGAGAACATTTCTGCTCCCTGTACCGAAAGATATTTTCCTCCAGGACCTGCTCAGTTATACTTTGTGATTTATTTAATCAAAAAGTGTTATAATTTACTGTCATATCAAAATATTTTATGAAAGCATCTCACCATATCACTGTATGAAAAGGTGCACCATTCAAGGGAAATGAATCAATGACTGATATACTTCTGCATCTTTTCTGTTGTGTTTTGTCAATTACTGTTATTTCTAGCCATTTTCCTATTTTTTCCTATTGTAAAAAGTCCGTTATGATAATTTTCTATTTCTGTTGTTTTTTTTTTCCTCCTGTAGTAATCATTTTGTACATGAGATATTCAATAGAAGTTAGCTCTATCTCTCTCAACTCAGTATATCTGTGTATCCTTATGCATGTTTGAGTGTTTGTGCATGTTCGTGCATATTTATGCTCCAGCTTCTCAAAAATACAGAAATGATCATTCCTCTTCCTATGTAAAACAAAACAAGATTTATTGTTAGAGGCCAAAGAATCTGTCACATTGATGTCACACAGCAGGCAGACAATAGTTCCATTTTATATGACACCAGTGTGATTGTACCTTCAAGAATAAGTTCTATTCTGGGAACCACAATATCACACATATATTAACAAATCACAGGGAGTTCAGAAATGTGCAACAAAAAAATGATTATGTGTTCAAAACGAATGAAATGTAAAGAAATAATCGCAATACGGCCAAGTAGTGGTTATATGAAAATGAATACGACATGTAAAGGAAGGTAGTGCCAACAGGAGCTTTTAAAAATGGTATGAGCTAAAGGGAAGCTTGAGGAAATAGCATGTACTCCTGGAAGAAGAAGCTAAGGTTAAATCAACAAATATGATATTACAGATATACTTCCAATAATTTTGAAAAAAAAAATAATGAGAAAGATACCATAAAAATTATTAGGGTGTAAGAGACAGAGTAGGCCAGCTACCCAAGCTTCTCATTAAAGAAGGGATAGCTTTGAATTTAGACTCTTCTGTTAGATGCATTAGATTTGAGAATTTCTAGGAGGGATGGATATTTCACATATTCCATGATTCCAGTGCTTGACCACCATCACCATGAAGAATCTTTTCTTCTATATATTTAATCAGAATTTTACTTGCCATAGCTTTTTCTGTCTGTTGCAGCTGTCAGTGAGCATATCTAGGAGAATCTGGATGTCTTATCTCCAGTCATCATGGGCACTCTGTTATTTCAGTCTTTCTTTGATCTTCTGCTGATTGTGACTTCTCTGCACATCTCATTCCTAGTCCTGTCACATGGGGTAACTCCATTCCAGGTGCACAATTTTACATTTGTTTTCACAGAGTTTCACTGGGTTACTCAAGTTTTGCAAAATGTCAGTCCTATCCATCCTCCTCTTTTCTCCTGCTGATGTTGTTAATGCATTTGGCTCCCATGTGGTCTGTTCCCATGGACTTGTATGTGTAAAACTTGCTATAGCAATCACTAGGACATGAATTGTCCATCGAATTGTCTTCTGGTACCTTCTGAAGCACTTATTTACCCTGTACTCTGCCTCTAGGGAGAGGGACTTGGATAGCTTGAGGTAGAGAAAGTGCTGAGTAGATAAGATGCTGAGAATTCCAAGTTTCCTAATATCCCATATATCTAGATATCTTTCACTTTCAGCAGCAGCTGCATATTTTGCTTTATGCCACTTCTATTTCTTCAATTACCTATAGAATTTTTTCATGTTTCCTTTCACATCTCCTGTCATTTTCGGTATCAGCTGAACTTCAGTTTTGGTAATTCTTGCTCTGGACACCTAGGCACTGTTTCTGTATTGCTCCTTGGTGGAGTGCTCCCAGCTCCACCCTGTACTTTCTTTTTTGGCTTGAGCTCATTCTGGATTTCTGTATTGAGTTACCTGGCCCTCTGCTACACATTCTTGCTCATATTGGGATTGACCTCCTTGTGTTTTAAAGAGTCTTTCTGAGAAGAAAACCTGACCTCAGCAGTCCCTTTTCTGTTCAGATAAGTTTCCCATGGGATCCTGCGTATCAGTGTCTTGAAAAAAAACTGAATTACATTCTTATCTTCATTACTGAAACTCAAGCTTGATATTCTGCCACACTAAATGGATGAATAGAATTCAAAGAGACCAGAGCACATGTATCCTTGGAACTATTCCACTGGTACTTTTTTTTCATAAAAATTTTGTATCAATCCAAATAAGTCATATCAGGAAATAAAATTTATAGCTGTGAAATAATAGTAAAATGTAGTGACCTTGAGTATTTTCTTTGAATATTTATTCACATATTAAATCTTAGTTAATGGATGACATTTCTACTCAGTAATATTCATTCAAATACCAATAATAATCTAAATTATAAGCAAATAATACTACTATCATTATCAATATTTGTTGCATAGTATTGACTATTTTATTATTTTTTTAAAATATTAACTAAAGTATTACAATATTTTTAATGCTGTATTCAAATTTAGACATCTGCATAATAAATCTTAGAAAACAAGGAGTATAAAGGCATTGAGAGGTCATCTGGTCCTTTTCCCTGCCCTAAGGCAAAATCAGTTGTCTCTATGATTCTTCATAGACTTTTTTACATTTTTAAAGACTTCTATGATAGAGATTCCTGCAGCGAACTGTGGCAATAACTCACTACCTTACCTTTTCATGTTTCTCCAGTGTCTATACTGAATTTTTTATGTTGATTTTGAAGCTCATTAATTCTTCTCTGATACATCAAGATTACAGAGGACAATTTCACATCCTTCTCTGTGACTATGGGTATCCAATCTGGCTTAACTCCCCCCAGTGTAATTTAACTACATTTCATTTATTTTCTTAAGAAAATGTCCTGTGCAAAGAGCAATAAATATGATACAAAAAATGAAACTGTATGACACATAATTCCCTTTCTATTTGTCTTGGTGTAGAAAGATTAGGTGGTTTAGTCTGGCTTTACCTTGCCTATTCTTTGCTTGCTGTGTATTCCATTCTTGTCTCCTATGTACTTGCAAATAAGTTGTTTTATAAATTGCTGATGAAATTTTCAGAAAGTAAAAGTTACAGTAGATTACCTAAACTTAATAAATTCTTTTCTTTAGTTGTCTGACTTCCCTCTTTGCTTTTCTTTTTTGAAGTAGATGTTATATTTCCTATTATCTTTAACTCACTAGAAAGGTTACTGCCAACAGTTTGCTTATACTGAATCAACAGAAGTCATCCAGTTAATTTTTTATTAACTGTATATATATACATCAATTATTAAAAATTACCCATGCATATAAAACTAATCATATACTGATAATATTTTTGGTCATATTACTGAATCATACATCTAAACTGAGAGAATCTTTCTGGTGGTCATTGTAGTTACAAACGAAGAATGAGAAAGTGATACTCTGTCAATAAGATATCATCACAAAAATTTCTGATTGGGCTTCTATGAGTTATATAGAAAATTAGATGTAGTAGACAACACCCTTAGTTGTATTAAACAAAATCAAAACTAATTTAAGCCCAGAAGCAAAATTAGAAGCAGGCATAACATTATATGAAATAAGATAGACAATAAAAAACCACTCTGGAACAATTTAATTTTGCACAGCACTATTCAAACACAGAATCAGACCTGGTGTTCAGTGTGTGCTGCATTAAATCTGAAAAACTGTGCTCATACAAAAATTATTACTGTGCCATGCCTGTGCTTGGTTGGAGTGTTCCTTTCAATTCTTAGGGGAAAGTTTTTGATGGCTCATGAACCACCATCAGTCACAACTGCTGGATTCATTCTGCATAATGTAGATAGTACAGACAGCATACGGTGAAAGTAGCTTGGCTGTAACTACAGTAATGCAACCAGGTTTGGCTCTGGGCGGTAAGTATTACAAAATTGAAAGGAAGGGAAAATCTGGGTTAAAAAATGCTATCAAAAGAATAACAAACTATTAAAGGAAGAAATAACTTCATTACCTGGTTATAACAAAATATTTTTTCACCTTTTAATGCATGATGACAACTTGAAAGACACACTGTGTCTTTCAAGTCAGCGTGTTACAAATTCCTCCACTTCAGTTTCTGAGAAGTCTTCTGGTTTCAGTTGGGGTAGAGTTAATGTTCTCACCAGTAGATGGTATGGGGTTATGTTTGGATTTGGGCTGAACAGAGGGTTGGTAATACAGAGTAGGTTTTGTTATTATTGAGCAGTGCTTGCACAGACCCAAGGCCTTTTCTTCATTTTGGACTGCCAAACTGCCAAGAAGTTCAGGGTGTTGGAGGCTGGGAGCAGACACAGCCAGGACAGTTGGCTCCAACTGACCAAAGGGATATTTCAGACTGTTATGCTCAGTATATAAAGTGGGGGAAGAAGGATTAAGGGGAGGACATTTGGAGTGATGGTGTTTGTCTTCCCAAGTAATCATTACATGTTATGGGGCCCTGCTCTCTCAGAGACGGCTGAACACCTTCCTGCTCATGGGAAGCAGTGAATGAATTCCTTCATTTGCTCTGTTTGTGCATGCAACTTTTGCTTTCCCCATGAAAATATCTTTATCTCAACCTATAGTTTTTCTAGCTTTTGCCCTTCTCATTTTCTCCCTGATCCCACCGGTGGAGGAGTGAATGAATGGCTGTGTGGTGATTGGTTGCTAGATGGGGTTAAGCCACAACACATGTTACTCAGCTCTTATCTTGCAATGAATTTTTGGCAAACCACAATTTTCAAAGCCTTTGTTAACAGAATTTTAAGACATGATCATCATCTCTACAAAAGATAATTTATTTTATACTGAAAGATTAGTTTTATTTCTCCAATTAGAATATCTCATCTGAATGGAAATTGTTGGCATAAACAAACTCTAATTAAAATATGCATGTAAAAGGGGTTTGGCTTAGTTCTCATATTAGAGGGTTGGACATAGTTAAAAATAAAGTTCATACATACAAATCAACATTTTATCATATTCCTCATAAGCCTGCTTCTATGCATAAAAACAATCCTGCACCCAAACCTTTTCATTTTTTAAAAAAATAATTTTGAATTATGCAAAAGAAATAAATAAACTAAGTAGTGGAATGAATGTTGTCTAGAATGGACCTGTCAGATAATCATCCAATGAAAAGATCTGATAATAAAAAAATGGATAACATTCCACTTGCGTCACTTGCGTCTTTCCTTTTTTTTTTTTTCCCCTATATTTAAGATTCTGCAACTTTCCTGATTGTCGATTTGCAAACTTTCAGATGCACTAAATTCATTCAAACTCTGACAATCAGTGAAGAAATGAAATAGCACTGAACAATAGCAGCACTCTGTGATGTTTACAAATACATTTACAGGAGGTCGTTCCTCCTGTGAACCCATTGTACATGCCAATTTGTTGCAATCTTCATTATAATGAAAAAGTATGGGTAACAATGAACTGCAAACCTTATTTAGAAAACTCATAACTTACAAACATCAAAAGACAACTGGGGTCATCTCTAAAGCAGATTTCCTAGTTTCCAATGAGCATTTTGCTGCTTTCATAAAATGGACTTTAAAAGGTTTCTAATTGCATTCTTTATTTTGGCTAACAACATGATTCTGATAATATTATGTTTGCAGCTATTAAGCTCCAAAGAGCATTATTTAGGCCCAGGAAAAACTGCCTACCAGTGCTATTGAGGTCTAGATGATCAACTAAATGATCTTTCTGAAACTGTGGAACAGACTTCTTTCGAACACTGGATTGTTAGAAATTTGCTCACTTCTGTTTACACTTAGCTTGTTTCCTCCATGATATTAAGTGAGTATGAGTACTATCTCCTCTGAGTTTGCAAAGCATATGTTACAGAAGAGACACAATACGCGGAATAAATGCCTACGTCAGGTGGAACATGCCAGGTGGTGTGAACGCAATTTGGGCTTACTAGGCACACACTCCTGTCAGTATTGAATAGTTTATATGTTGTTCTAGCCTAGGAAAAGTTAATTTCCTTTTCTGAGCAATGAAATCAAACATTAGTCGAATATCCAGGAAACAGCTGATGCCATAGCTCCCAATATATGCATGCAAACTTTTAGAGATTGCTTCAACTTTAGAAACTGGCCTAAGTTTCATTTTTCTGAAAATAACACAAACATGGGAAGTTTGTCTCTAGAGAGATAATGTTTTTTCTATGTTTTATGTTTGTGTTCTTTTCCCCCTGCTAATGAAAATTAGGTAAATATCTTCCATACATCAACGGTACTTCATTTGGAAGTTCTCAGGAGTGTGTTTTAAGTTGATATAAGGAAAGAGGAGGAAGATCTGTTTTCTATAAAAGTATATGAAAAGACAATAATAGCTCTACTCTCTAGTCAGTTTTTATCTGGATTTATTATGCAGAGTCTTGATAATTCATTTTGTCATAAACACAATATATAAAGCAAAGGTCAAGCCAAAGTCCATGGTATTATCATATAGAAAAGGGATTTGGTTCATACAGAAAATCTCTTCCAATGTTTGTCTGCAAGGAGATGCCATGATAAGACTGTCTGAGTCTTTGTGTGTGATTGCCTGTGAATATTTGTGTGTGGTGGTACAGGGGGAGTAAAGGGCTTAAATGGTATATGTGAATCTTCATTTGATTAGAATGCAAAGGGTAGAGGGTACAAATGAGGGGAACCTAAAGAAAATTAAAAATTCCCTAAAATATTTTGTATTGTTATGGTTTGGTTCTGAGTTGTGTGTTCTGGGGTTTTTTTAACTGTTGTGCTGTTGTCTACTACTGGAGAAAAAGAATGTAATAGATGCTTGTTACTACTTTAAGAAGGTAATAGATGCTTGCTATAAATCTGTCAGTGTATCTGTGAAAGCATAAGAATTTAAATAAAATTTAAATTTAATCTCCAAGACTCAAAAAAGAGTTTATATTTTAAAAAGGAAGGCCTAAGAAACTTTTTAAATCACTGTCAAATAAAAAATAAATAAATAAATATTTAACTACTGATAAAATACTACCAATTTTAAAATTTTGCTCTAATATTCGATAGATGAATGTTTGTCAAAGAGCTGTGTTTCGACCCATTGCTACCATTGACTTAATTCACAAAGGGAAGTTATGAAGACTCAGTTGTTACTGGCACATAGGAAAAACATCTATTTCTTTTCCAAAAGGTTGAATTAGTTTCTTCATTCTTTCTTGAGAAAACTGTATAAGTAATTGGCATTTAAAACATATTTTGCCCTAAATTCCTCTGTTTATTGTACTTTCTCTGAGAAGTTGACTCAAAGCTGTCACAAGAAATTTTTGAAATGATAATAGGGAAAAATTTTCTGGGTTAAATACTTTTAAGATTCGTTTATGATAAATCATCTTATTAGGTACATTGAAGTGATGAATCTATAGCAACACTTGTCCAAGATGTGAAAATTGTTGTCTAACACATTTGAGAAATTGCCATCTGGCACCATTTTAAAACTGAACTTGCATCTGAGTTCTTCATCATACGTAGTCTGGACTGACTTGGAGAAGTCAGTCATCTTCCAGTTTTCTATCTCTGTTTTTTCATTATTTAAGGTATGCTTTATCCATAGGAAGAGCCTGGCTCTATAACAGTTATTTCCTCCCACTGAAATGAGAAAACCAGAACCAGAACTCTTTTGACCAATTCTTTTGGTCAAAAAGGGAGAAATAAATAAAAAGTCAAAAAAGTCTATATAAGCCTTCCCAGCATATACTTCAAGTAATTAGGTATTTCTAAAATCTTGCAATAATTTTGTTTTATTTTTTTTTAGATCATAGAAAAATGCTTTGGCCTTGGCTGAAAAAGATTTAATTTTCCTCATAGCTGTCCTTATAGTTCTGTACTCTGCAATGGTAGCTGGAAAGGTGTTGATAAAACTCTTGTGCTGATCAGGGCTGGCACAACATCAGCGCTGTCCCCCAACATTCTGTCCTCACCAGCAGGCTGGGGGTGGGAAAACTCTTGGGAGGGGACATAGTCAGGATAGCTGACTCAAACTGATCAAAGGCATATTCCATGTGATACCTAATCTTCAACACAAGAGAAATGAGGAGTCTTGGCATTTGTTATTATGGTATTTTACTTACAGAGCAACCGCTACAAACACTGGAACCCTGTCTCCTGAGCTGGACCTTACCTGGTTTTGCTTTACTTTGCTTCCTCATGCTGCCTTGGCTTTTGCTTTGATTTTGATCCTCTTATTAGAAGGTTTTTCTATCTAATTTTCTTTGCCCTTTCACCCCTGCCCTGCTTAAGAGGGGAGTCAAAGAGAGGCTCTGTGGGAATCTGGTATCTAAGCAAGGCTAACCAACCACAAAAAAATGCTTTTAGAGCAAAATTACACAGAGTGGCTTATCATACCTAGGTTGAAAACAAAACAAAAGCAAAAATCCATCAAACCCTGCAGAGCTGTTTTGACAGCTGAGGCTTGAGAAAGTGCAAACATAACCTGCTACATTTTGCTTTTTATTTTCATACCAGGGCAGTTTGCATTGAATAATTTTTTAAATATTTCACGCAAGTCAGAAAAAGGTATTGATCATCTTTAACTGATGGCATGACCACAAAGTCACCAACAAATATTGCTTTCTAATTCTGAAGTACATGCAGATGTCTAAGATAATGGATTATAGTGCCGTGGCAATGATAGATAAGATTTTTTAATGTGTTTATTTAGATGGTAGAAAGCAATTTCTTCCTCTCTCATTTTGGAAAGTTTAAAAGTTTAGATGTCATTAATAAAATTTTGTTCCCAACTTATCTAGGGAACTTAAAGGTTGCATCAAGATATAATGATTTTTCCTGGACCTCTGTATATGGATATCTTATAAACTTCATATGGCTCTGGTTCTGGAACTCTAAAATAGCCTAATTCTGCACAATTATTCTCTCTCTCAGTGAGCACAGAAACATTGTGATTTTTCACAATACTAAAAAAAACCCAAAACACCAGCAAAAGGACAGAACACAAACTTCTCCATCTAAATAACATTTTCCCAAATTTAGGTGTGAATATTTTTTTTACCTATAGTTAACTCTAAGTTAACTATAGGTAAAAAGTCTCATGGTCTCCAATCAAATTTAAACCATCTACAGTGACATTTTTCTCCTGCTGCTTACTGTGGTTGGTGAGAAATGTTAAAGAACTGTCATTATAGAAAAAGAAATTTCTGTATTTATTAGCATCTTATGCTGCAAATTGCAATGCTAATGTTCAGACCAGCACATTTCCCACAAAATTTCAGTGACTCAAAACTCCCATTTTTACTCCTGTAAAAGTTATGGGATATTTATAAAAAGCTCCTTTTGAGCATCCTGACAAGCAGAAACAAGACCAGTAGAAAACAAAAGTAGAAAATCCATTGTCTTTACCAGGGGCCTCCTTAGGAACACATCATAAAAAATAATTTGGTCTGACTGACTTAGCAGGGAATTCGCACCAAATCTCCATGCTTGACAACATCAGCGATGGTCCCCTTGGACTCAAGTTCATTCTTCTGGAAGAATATAGTATGTTGCATAGGCCAATCACACAGCCACTGCTTCTTGTCCGTGTCGGTGATGATCTGACTGACAGTGGGTGACATGGTGTGCATCCATGGGGACGGAAGAATTCTCACACAGGAGTTGCTTATAACCTTTCCTAGGAGCGTCTCTATTAAAAAAAAAAAACAAAAACAAAACAAAAAAAAAAAACAAAAACAAAAAAAAAAACAAACAAACAAAAAAAAAAAAACCACAGCAAATATAATGGGATTATTTTGATTAGGCAAATGACAGAGCTGATGAATTGTAACCTCCTTTCAGAGGTCATTCAGGGGGGTAGTGTACAACTTAGATAAAATTATTCAACAATCTAGAATTCCCAGGAGCCTTTTATCTTTTTCATTCCTTTTCCTTTTCTTTGCTTCTTTTTTTTCTTTCATTACAACAAATGCACAAACCTGTGTGATGGAGCTGATGACTGATGATGATGACAGTAACAATAATGACTGCTTGATTTTTTTTTCTTATGCTGCTATTCACTAGTCCTATGTACGGAAGGCAGACAGTATGCACTAAGAGTTCATTAGGAATTTCTGAAATGAACAATTCCTTTTTTTCCTCTGAAAATAGCTTTCATCTTCATTTCTGATTACAGATCCATTCTGTAGAGAACTTCAAATAAAAAAGGAAATTTCATATCTGGGGTTATTTTTAAAACAAGATTTTAAAATAATTGACATTTGAGAAACAAGGGAAAACTCTTCTATATGTTGTGCATCCCTGTATGAATCTATGTCATTGCTGATTAATTGAAAGAATTCAACAAGAGAGTAATTATGTTCTGCATACTACAGCAGGATCTACATATGGTTTTCATAATGGGACAATATAAAATGAAGCAGTGCCCAGAAAATAAACAAAAAATTGTACATTAAAAATTGCCTTAATCACTGACACTCTGTGAGGCACAACACTGAGCATTCTGAATCTCAGACTCTCAGTGTTAGGATCAGAGATCTAGCTCTTGTCTCTAATTAACCCTTTTATGATCACAGGAACCTGCAGAGGTATTGATTTTTAAAACATGCATCAGATTTTTCAATCAACCACAACTGGTTGATTGGTCATTGGCCTCTAGTACATATATTCTCTACTTGCACACAAGGAATTTATTTTCCATTTCAATTTTTAGTCATAGACAATAAAGAAAATAAAATACAAGAGTACTGTGCATCTACTGAACAATCATGTATATAAAATATTTTAAGTTAATATATAATATGTTGAGTTGACCTTGAAATGAATAACAGCAGAGGAGAGATAGGGTCATTCTCTTTTCACACAAAAAAGGAAATGAACTTCAGGTCATTCCTACTTTATGGCCACTAGCTGTTATCCTGGAGGTGCTGTGCTTGAGAGATTTTATCAACAATACTTTGTGACTATTACTGGGCAATCCAGAGAATCACATTACCATTGGCCTCAGAGGAATTTTTCCACATGTCATCCCAGCCAGAGGTTAAATAGCTATAAGAGAAGTTATGGATGAAAGCTAATTAGAAAAGGGAAAGGACAATGAAATTGAGTATAAAAATAATAATAAAAAAAATCATTATTTTCAAAGTTGTAGAGGTATGCGTCCTTGTGTGTATTTCTACCTCCTTTCCTCTGATGCCCTATGACATTCTCACATTTTGAGTTACATTGCATATTCAATCAGACAGCAAGCTTGGAGGAATATTAGGTCTTCAATTTAAAAAAAAAATTAAACTCTGTAGCATAACTTTGTCATAAAGGTCATTTCTTTAAGTTAAAAAATAGGAGACTTACAGTATATACAATATATTAAGGATGCCCACGTATCATAAAACATAGAATTCAAAATATTTGTGACTAGACTCTGACCTGTTTAGCTATGGTGGATAGGGTGTTATATGAAAGAGCATGTCTTCATGGAAGGTCTTTCACGTACCTTCTTTCCCTGAAAATTAGATTGTGGGAAAAACTCTACACTGGATTGATTTTAGTTTTTATTAGAAGGTTTTTTGGGGTTTCTAGTTTGTTGATTTGAAGGGTTTTTATTTGTTTGTGGAGTGAGGATTTTTTTTTCATTCTGTTTTGTTTTCCTATTGGTTTTGGCTTTGTAGTTTAGGTTTGGTATTTGTTGTTGTTGTTTGGTGGGTTTTTTTTATTTATTTTTAAGATTGGGTGTCACTATAGATTTCAGCAGTTTTGCAATGTCTTCTTGTAGATTCCTTTATCCCAGAGGAGAAGCCAGGTTTCCACAACCATTTCAACATAGCTCATGTCTTCTGATAAGACTATATAGTTTGATTATCCTAAACATAGGCACTTCAGGAAACCACAGAAGAAGTAATCATCAAAATCTGTCATTATTTTTAAACAAAAATATTTCACTTTTAGGACACAATTAATTTTACTTGTTCTACAAGTTTGTGTTTAGATGAGATTATATTTTTCTCCCTGAGAATGAGTCTTACTGCCATTCATTAGTTAATATGGGTCAAACAGTTTTGGGGCACTTTGAGGAACTGAACTGAAGATTTCAGTGCTGTAGATATCTTTATTTGGTCATGTGTGCCCAGTCCTTGAAGACTAAATAATTTCAACATATTATTTTCTCAGACAGAAAAGCAGCAAACAGAACTTTCCTGTGATTTTTAGGTAGGTAGACATTCAAAACTCATATCCTCTACCTTTACTCATGCTTTTAAAAGTATTTAGTTTCATCTATTATCTGCTCAAATTGGAAGTAATTTACAAAATTCTGTATAGTGCAGAGCCTGTCACTTATGGAAAGGGCTTAGTACATCTGTTAAGACACTGCTGTGATGTACTGAACATTATATTGTTGGGCTGAGCGAAATGGTGAATCCCTGTTGCTTTAGAACTTGCTTCTCTGACAGCTGCTGCTGTCTTGAGACAATTATCTATTTTTTTATGAAAAGTGTTTCTTGGTTAACTAGACTGTGTTCAAATAGCTGTTACTGAGTTTTCTAATGATGAGTCTAAAAGACATTTCTAGCAGGACCACTTGTCTTATTTGCTGTTGCTAGTGAGAATGGCATATGCGGTTTATTCATTTTATTATTTTTTTTTAAAGAAAACTGTTAACTGAAAATCTGTATTATAAAAGTGAATAAAGTAATGTTTTCAATTTTCCTAAAATTCTCTTACTTATTTGCTGTCTGCTGTGATAAAACTCAAGGTAGTACATGCTTAATAAAATGACTGGCAGGCAATATAATCCAAGTTGCTAGTAGCTGTGCTAGTTCTGTAGCACACACTTCAGTTCAGACTAAACTCTGTATCTGTGGAGAATGATAATTAAAGAAAAATAAATATGAGATATTTAAAAGGCCAGTTCATTGTCACTGAACAGACACACTGCTGTAGATTATTTATTTCTAATTCTTTCCTTTTCCCAAAAGTTCTTCTTCACTTGGTAATATACATTCTGTTAACCTTGAGTAATCACGTCACTGCTAAGACGTGATTAATTTCCTGAAGTTTAAATTGTGATGTTTGCCTCCTTTTCTCAGCTGTCTGCAGGGTTGCATTTAAATGAGATATTTGTTATTTATACCTTTTACTTCATAAATAAGTCCTTCTGCTGCTATAACCACATATGTATGGGATATTTTTAAAAGACAGAAAAGCCATTAAAAAAAAAAAGAATGAAAACATGAAAACATCTGTTTTGTTTACTGTTTTTTTCCTAATTGAAGATAAAATTATAAGATTTACACCATAATCCTTTCCTTTAAAACTTGATCAAAACTCAAAGATTTGGTAAGAGTTATACCAGTAGCCAGGGAAGTAGCATGTTTCTAAGATAAAACAAAATTCCATGTAAATGTTTCCAGGTATATAGACACAGCTGTCTCTGTGTGTGTAGATAACTGGTGAAAATGCCTTTCCCTGTGGAACAGGTAGGCCACTTGGATACAGACTATATCAGGCTCTGAAAATATATAGGAAAGAAATTTCCTTTTTCCTTTTTTACCTGTTTTATTACTAAAAATAAGTAAGTAATTAGCTAATAAAGACTGTTCTTCCACAAAAATACCCTGAGAGAACTTTAGTGGTTTTGTGAAAATCCTGTATTGAGATTTAAACATTATTTCTCAACCACTTTACTCCTGTAGAAGATCAAATCAAAACTAAAGAAACTAGGCTCATACAAATACCAGATGACTCTTGTAGCTTAGCTAAAACCAAAGGTGAAGGAGGGATCTTTTTGTATTTACAAAGTACTGACATCTCAGAGCTGAGAAGAGAATAGGTCTAACAGTTTCTCATTTCTGTTCCCTGTTGGGCCATTTCTCTATTTTCCCATAGTTGACCTCCTTATGAACTAATCAAAAGAAGTAAGTGGAAGAGAAAAAATGGTAGTGGCTTCTGTATACCTTTGGATGATTTCCTTCAAACAGTCCACATTTCTATTCCCCATTCAAAAAAAAAAAAAAAAAAAAAAGGTGCAGCAGGGCAATCTTTTGCTATGCAATCTCATAAAAAGTATACTGAGATCACACTGGATAGGGGAATTATAAAACTGTACTGCACTCTTTTGTTGATGGATCTGTATGAAATTTTCAGAGCCAGACCATTTAGTATCAAATCTGTAATCTATACGTGTCTATTTAGAGAGAGAAAACGGAGCCCTATTTTTTCTCTTAAGAAAAGAATGTTTCTAGACCTGACTTTTCTAGTGATCTGAAATTTTGAAATCTATTTAAAAAGGCATTTTAGGAAATAAGTAATTTTATTTAGTGTCCAAAACCTTTTTTCAGACTGCTGTGATGAATTTCTCAGTGTGGTAAACACTCAGATGCATTTATGATGCCTAGAGTAAGTTATACCATCATGTAGGTCATACCAGTCCAATATTATTTAGGGTATAATAAATCAGAACAAAATTACCTGTCTGATATTCAAAGGTTGTGAGCAATAGAATTGTCATTAGTACAAAGTCATTGACAAAAGGAGAAAATCAGTACTGCAGTCATGCTGCAATTATCCAGTTCTAGACTTCTTATATACGAAAAATGGGTTGTAGCAGTTTAATGAAACAGTGATAATAATTGTAAGGTCATATATTTGTCTTCAGATTTGACTTTTGTATGAGGGCAAAGGAACAAAATTAATAAATTATAAGAAGCCATTTTATGTTACTGGATCAGAAAAGATCTGTCATGATGTCTATATCCATATGATTTAATCAGAATAAAAACATCATTGTGCAAAGTATAGTAAAAGTGACTCAGTTATTTTCTTTCTTCATCATGACATCTTGAGAGTTATTAGTAGCATTTAAATATAGGAAACTGACATGGGAATTTCTGATCACAATCAGTTACTTTCTATAAGGTTTCTGATCTGGATCACCATTCAGAAGAGTTTCTTCCTTCTTCCAGCATTCTGTTTCTCCTTCTCTCTTTCTCTTAATCCTTTCTTATTTTTCTCTTTTTCTTCCTCTGCCCCTCTCCTACTTCCTCCCTAGGTAATATAAAGCACCAAGAGGATTTCTAAATTACTCTTACAGTAGCATATTTTTACTACCTCCATTTTAATGCAAAATTAGAAAGTGTATGTTTAGATTAATAGCATTAATTAGAGTAAAATACTTCACAAGACACAAATGTATTCTTCATGCAAATAAAAGAGGTAAGTACTTCTGATTACCGTGACATAATCAGAGAAAATTTAGCTCTCAGTCTACAGCATAAAGTATTTTTTGGATGAATCATGAGTCTCTTTGGTTATGTGGAGAGTTGGACCAAAACCAAACAAAATGCCGATGGTTCATTTTTTCCTGTCTCCCTGAAGTTTAAGATGGAGCAAAATTCATTACTCTAAGATATTCTAATTTTTACATTTATCTGAAGTGTGTAAACTAATATCCATGAAGAAGTACCTGCAAATTAGTTCATCAGAAGTGTAGAGACCTATTATGTGGGAACTCCCAAAACAATTTTTGAAGTCATAAAAGCCCTTCAATTTAATGTAAATTTATTGTAAGTACTTTGTGGTTGATCTTGAAGTCTTTTGGCAGGCAGAATTCTCCTTGATGCCAATGGGAGTTTTGCCATCATCAGAATTTCAAAGATGAAATCTTCTACAAACAACCTAGTAGTCTAAAACATTACCTTTTATTATCTCCATGAGACCTATAATCCTTATAAACTTAGTAATAGTGAATAAATTTGCTCTTGACTTGTGGCTCTGAGAAAAGTAATGCAAATATAAGACCATGTCTAAATCTTACTTATTTTTATAAGTAAGGAACTAAGTGCAATTTTTGTGCCTTGCTGATTTGCTGTCTGCCACATGCCTGCCCAGCTGTTTGCCAGTATGGATGCATTTGATTCTGTGGGAACAACAGCTTTGTACATATCTGATTGGGATTGAAGGTAACTTAGATAATTTAACTCCTTAATACAATGACCAATTTCCTTTGTACTAGGACAATAAAACTTCTATGAAGTCTCTGGCCAGCCCTGTGTGATGCACAAAAGACTGTTACAAGTATTTTTCTCTCCTATGATGACAGGCTGAAAGAGTTCATAAAAAGACTTTGAGGATACCTTTTAGCAGTATTTAAAAGAGGCTATAAGGAGGCTGGAGAGGGACTTTTGACAAGAGCATGTAGTGATATGACAAGGGGAATGGCCTTAAGTTAAACAGGGTAGGTTTAGGTTAGGTATTATGATAAAATGCTTAACTATAACAATGGTGAGCTGCTGGAACTTTGGCCAGAAAAGTTGTCACTTCTCCATTCCTGGAGATATTCAGACTAGGCTGGGTAGAGCTTTGAGTAACCTGGTTTAGCAGAAGGTGTCCCTGCAGGAGGCAGGATCTTTAGAAATTCATAAACCTTAAAGTCCCTTCTAACCTAAAGCATTCTATTACTTTTGCTTCACATAAGAACTTGCCAAAAATCTTGTCCTAAGCAGTATCCTCAAACCAATGAGGCACAGGAAAACAACTATTGTCCTATTATTGTCTATTCAGCTTAAGTGTAATAAAAATTATTTTTTTTATTCAGTTTTAGAAGAGCTATCAAACTGGGTAAAAAGCTTGTCAATGTAGAGTATAATGATAAACATTTGAGGTACTCACAGTAACCATGGTATTGCATAGCAATCTCCCTGTGCCTCATTTCCTAGTCACTTCAAATACTATCATGCAGGATACTTCTCCACAAAACCTCATTTCCCAGTGTCATGTAGCTGCTGTGAAATGAGCCACTTCCCCTCAAAAATGAGTGGAAAGTTGTAAGAAAGCAGTTACATACCTACCAGTGCTGTGCATACCATAATAAAAAAGGCAATGCTGTTATTGAAACCCAGCCTTTACAGACAGAAAAAGTGTAGCTTTCTGAACTGTGTCCTGGTCTTTCCTATAACTCACTGAGGATGGCTGGAACAGATCAGTTCTTGCAAAGTAAATTCCAAGAAAAAAACAAGTGTATTTGAAAGTATTCTGGCATTTCAAAAGACGTTTCTTCCTAGACTAGCTAAAAAAAAAAAAAATCCATTTGGATTCTGACAAAACAAGTTTTTTCATCTGTGTAATATACAGGAGGAAAAAAAAAATCCAAACCCTAAAAGCTATAGTTACTCTGAGTGGAATATTAAGGATATCTATCATAATATATGACTGACTGTCTCAGCACTCTGGCCAAATGCTATTGTTTGATGATTATAAGTTATCAATAATATTATAATTATATTATATTGAACCAATTTTTACTTGTATTAACAAATGAAAAATTTGTGCTGTTTTTTGTAATATGTTAATTCAGCATATTTTGAATTCGATACATTTTATCCTGTCTGTTCTGCAGATGAAAATGTATGCATTACATACACTTATATTAAATTACATTACTTCCACAAATTAGTAAGGTATTTTGACACTCTCTGTGGAAAACCTCCATTGATTTTGTCTGTGATTTCAAATGTATTCCAAAAGTCAATGAGGAGTAAAAGGATAACACAAGTTATTTGAATCTCCAGAGCCCCTTTAATTGGTTGCTTCTTCCGGCTGACATCCCTGGTTGTTCAACACACAGGATGCTAATACCAAAACATTGACCAAAGCTTTTTCACATCAATTTCATAGTGGAACTGAATATGAGGCTGTCAGTTTCTTGGAATTATTCACTTCTCAAAGGCAACTGTTCACTGTAGAGGAGACAGAAGGCAATCTGATATCAGGGATACTGTAGTCCAGCAAATCAGGTTTGTGCATTTTGTGGCATTCTGAGTGAAGTGTCCTTCAGAGCCACTAAAGGCTCTGATGCCTGCATTATTTGGAATTTTCCATTAAGATTTAATACTTGTAGCTTATGGTAGCAAAATCAAAACAAGGTATCACGTATATTTTAGTAATTACAGTTTGGGTGCCAAGTTCAGGAAAAAGGTATTTGCTCAGCTCTGTCCAGAACAGCACTGAAATACTTCCCACTGCTCTGTTAGTGTTTCATATCTACTGTTCCTTCACATCATCCTACCTAAAAAACTCTCCCATGTGAATACTCAGCTGTGAAATTTTCAGATTCTCTCACTTATGCTAATGCTTTTGGAATTGTTTACTATGCAGTGCTAAGCTCTGATCCCAGAACTCTAAATGAATTCCATTATTTCTAAAATATATATTTATTTATCTCTCTGTTCTAGCAAAAAATACTTGCTACAGCTTTTGCAACTATTTCTCAAGATCTAGAAGGAATATCTTTATTGATTTTACTTTCTTTTAATGAGTATTTGCAAGAAACACAAGGAGCTTGAATTAGCCTACTTCAGCAGAAATTCAATTCCCAGCTGTAGAAAATAAAACTTTTATCCATAAGCCCCACAAAAGGTAAGATAGAAGTAAAACCAGTTGTTTTATTTTTTCATTTGTATTCAAATCCTATTTGTTTAAATTATGTCATTGTAGTGCCTGATCTTTTAACTTTCAATACGCCTCTGTATATACAAATGTACACATACATATCTTCCTAAAAAATTCTGTCTCTGAATGTATGTATGTACGTATGAATTAAGATCTGTGTGCACTTGTACATGGTTACACATATTGGCAAATTCAGTTATGTTTCTGTGTTTATACACCCATATGTGCACAACTATTTTTACAGCTTTTTGAATGCTGGTAATATGTATTTGGTAAAGCAATATTAAAGACATTGATTTTCCTCATATCTAATTTCTTGAAATCTACATTCAAAATTAGAAAGCCTGCAAATTCACCTTGAAAAAAATCTACATTTTAGCTAAATAAATTTTTCTGTCACCTGAGACAGGACTTAACATTTCTCTTCTTGTGCTCCATGAGGTTCCTCAGCTCATTTCTCCAGCTTGTTGAGGTTCCTCTGCATGGCAGCACAGCCTTCTGGCATATCAACCACTCCTCTGGGCATTGTTTGCTCAGGAAACGTGTTAAGGGGCGCTCTGCCCATTCATTCAGATAATTTATGAAGATGTTAAGCAGCTTCAGACCCACTACTGATCCTGGGGTACACCACTAGTGCCTTCTTTGTACCACTGCCCACTATCCACTGGACTGAGTCTGTTTTCAAACTATTCTACTGCCTTCTCCTCCAGCCTGTACACCAACAGTCTCCATTAAGAACTTTAGTGACACAGTGTCCAAAGTTTTACTGGCATCAAAGTAGACAATATCCACTTTCCCCCCCCCTCTACCAAGTCTGAATCAATATGACTCAATCAGAATTGTTCAGCACCCACAATCTCCATACTTCCCCATTTTTGTTTATTTTTCAAAATAAAACTATAAAGTTTAAATTCTAAATAGATATTTCAATATCCAGCATTTGAGCCTTTTTATATAAAATACTTTCCTGATCCTCATCCCATGTATATTAAAAGAAAAATGTGAAGAATAATCTCTGTCTTTTCTCTACTTCTTTATCTAGCCTATAGGTTTTTTTGTATTGATGTGCTGAGTTTAGTTGTTTGCTTGATTTTTTCTTTTCTTTTCTTTTCTTGGGTTGGGGAACGAGGCTGGAGGCTACTTGCCTTTCTGCGGCTATATGAAAGTAAAATGCATATATACAAACCTTAAAGGAAATCTACAGAGAAGCAATTACTCCTGCATTACTTATACAAATACTTGCATGCATGACAGTAACTCTTCTTCACAGTTAGATGTCCAGATGCTGTCAGATATTTCACATGATCTTTATTCCATTGGTCAAGAGTCTCACTCGAATGTTATGCCTTGGAAGGTCAGGATCATGCAGGGAAAGACAATTTTTCTGCCAGCTAGTGCCAATCCTGTAGAGAGTCTTAATACTAGAGGAGAATCCTTGATTTGGCCTCTGAATTTCATGAGGAGATAATGGACCACCAGGGTGATGTTCTCATCATGACCTCTGCTGCTAAGCAGACGAGCTAACACGGCCTATAATACCTAGAGGCTTTTTTAGGTTGCTCTGTGCATTATTCAGGGCAGCATCTAGAAGCTGGGTTTCCACGTCTCAGTGTAAACATCCTACTGCATTATGCCTTTTCAAATTTTTTTAAAGAATCTTTAAAGTTTGATAATTAAGTATTCAAAAGTTTTACATGAAAAATATGAAGCTGAAGGCCTATAATAAATCTTTTGGGTTAGATTAGCCAGAAAATCAAAGTAAAAATATTTCAGTAAATCTCAAATATGTGTCCCAATCTTCAAGTTAAAATGGCAGTCACAGACTGGACCTAAGAAGGATATAAGGATCCCATTGTCTGCCTTTTTATTATCCATGTAATAGGTCACAACACAACACACTCCTAATGCAGTGAATGAAATGTCAGGTTGTTGGAGCATGGCAATCCAAATGAACTATTCCCAGAAATCAGCAAAATAAACACTAAACAGAAATATGTTCATAAGTACTTCCCCATTTTTAGCTCTCTAATACATTTTTTCCCAGCAGGCATCTTCTTTTATTCATTATAAGAATGGTGGGAAAAAGTCTTAGCAGTAGAAATAGTATTCACCTGTCCAGATATAATTTAATCCTTTAAAATCCCTTATAAACTCAGAAAAAATAATTATTTTAAGAAGCAGTTAATTTCATCCCTAAATATATTTATAAAATATGGCAAACTAATTCCATCCCCTTACTTCATGTTGACTGTAGAGGTAGCCAAGCAAAAATGCTTATATTGAAAATATCTAAACACAGTTTATATGAACTTATTGGATGTAGGGGACAGGATATCCTGGATATATGGGAAATAATATCAACAGAAATTTATGCCTTGGACCTAGATATGTCAGCTACGTCAAAAATAGATGCTAACTTGGTCTTTTTTCTTCTTGCTCAAAAAGCAAAGGAGGTAAACCAGAATTGAATAGGGCATTTTGGGATATAAACTAGTTCTTCTGACTGTCTCAAGAAAACAACTGCTCAGTTTGAAAAGTCTAACTAAAATAAGGAGAAAATAGTTTATCATTTTATTAATATCACACAATTAATTAGTAACCAGTGAGCTACACATTCAGGATCAGTATAGTTATACAACTGAGAAACCACAACTCTAGATTCTTTCAAAATATTGATATGGACATATTTCTCGACACCCTTATTTAACCAAAACCCTCTAAAATTTCATCTTCCCCCTGCAATTGCTCTGATCCTGGTCTGGAGGTCACTAGTACCCCTCTCCACCAGCACACATTGACTGCTTGCTCCCTTTCCAGCTGTGTGAGGAAAACCCCCACAAGGTCCCTGCGTCCAGCAGTGGGAAGGGCCTGGATGATAATCTCATGCTAACACCCAAACCAAGCAAGCTGCCCCTGGTAGCTCTCCCTTTGGGGCAAGTATGCTATGTGGCTTGGGCTGAGGTTGGGGTGCTGCAAGGCCACCATGTCTGGCACAAGTCTAGTGCAATTGTTGGGGTTTCTTCTCAGTCTTTCCCATCTGCAATGGATTTTCAAAGTGGCCTTTGTTATGATTTTTTAAAATTTAAAATGTTAACATATTTTTTTCTTTAAGCTTTCTTTGCTATAGAGGTCTCTGAAAATTCCTGGATAGTGTTTGACCTAGCTGATCACTGTCTTCCCTCCTAAAGATGACAGTTGGGAGTGATGAGTCTTCTTTTTTGGACAAGCACCATTCAGTTTTGTCTCTTCAATACACAAAAACACTCGTATTCTTATCTTAACAGGTGGTGTTATCCAGGCTATTGGCCAAGAGTATATGCGCAGCCTTGCACTGATTTCATGCACTAACCATTGCAGCCATGGTTTTTACAAGAAAGCCAGCATCTGCTGTATATTTGAAGCTGAATAGATTTTGCAGAAAACTCAGTCCACGGGAACTAAAATGTCTGTAATATGCTTTTTGGATCAGTTCCAGTAAGAATGAACACTCAAGTATCATTAATTTCTGTATTTTAGAGAGCTGGGTAGGTATGTTCTCAAGCTTGCTTTCTGGTCATATGGAGGTCTCTAAGAACACTATTTTCCTTATGAATTTTGATACCTCCAAGGTTGATGACATTTGGGGGCAGAATTTAGTGTTTAGTGACAATTTTGTGATTAGGAATTTAGGCCTTGACTGATATGTGTATTTAGGACCCTAATTCTCAATGAAATCTTCCCTACATGCTTTATTTGGGTTTCAAATTAGCTGATATTGATTTATAGTGGTGAGCTCAGACTCTTTCTCTAAAGGACAACTGCAACAGGTGGGGCAGGACACTCCAGAGAGAATGTAATTTGGGATGGATTCCTCTACCAATCTGACAAAGACTGCTTCACTCACATAACAATATCTGTCCTAGTCAGCAGGGAGGTGTAGCTCTGATAAATCAACTCTCCTCAGCTGTGAATTGAAACTGAACCAGCACTACTTGCAGTTTCAGTGAGGACCTGCATTTAAAATGTGAAAATAAAAACATAGGAAATTGTTTTAACAAGCCAAAACTGAGCCTTTCTGTTGCACAAATATTCCACTTCAAGAGGTGTCTCTCTGTCTCTTTTTTAAAAAGATTATCTCTTGTCTCCTAAGATATTGCCAGTAGTAAGAATGACTGCAACCATGACAATAGGGAAAAGGCAGTTATCATCCTCTTGTGCATAGAATTCATATGCTTTTTGATGAGGCTACCATGCAGAATTTCTTCAGTCTTTTCTCAGTATTCCATTTCGGAAACTTTTAAAAGTTTTTAGTTATAGTATTATAATTAGTTTTTAGAAAAAAACATACCATCTACTATATTCAAATCTAAAATATTGTTATTTATTGCATCAGAAAAACTCATATAGACGTCTTTTCCCTTTGAAAACATTTCAAACAAAAATCAAACTGCTTTCCAAAGTCACGTCAAGCTAACTAACATTTTGTTTTGGCACAAAACATTTATGCATAAAAATAGGATGTTCAGTACTTTTGACATGTTCTAATCTGCCACTTTAAAAGGATAGCCTTCTCAAAAGCAAATAAAATTTTCAGCTACAACTTTTAGATGGTATTGACTCCTTTTACTTGGAAGTGAAAATGGCCTTACTCTCTAATACTTTCAGTTATTACCAAAAAAGTATATCCAAATAAGGTTCTGGAATATAGAGACAATAATTTTGTTTTCGTTCAGCTTTGACTTACCTCTTGCATTATCACTATGCATAGTCACTGTGTTCCATAGCGATGCTTTGCAATGCTTCATTGCATATTTTCTCTTCATTACGTGTTACAGTTATTAGAAATTTGTTCTTCAGTGGCTACTTGGATGCCTTTTGAGCTGCTCTAGAGCATCTAAGGTATATGTGCTCTAAGGTACATGTAAGGTGTTTATGGCATGGGGATTAGAAGGGACTCATGATCTTCTGTGTAAAAAAATTTAGGGTAGCAGGATATGCTGGGTCATGGAAAGAGCATTGGATATTATTATGTGAAAAACTTAATCAAGACTTCAGTGAATACAGTGAAAGGATCAATTCACTTTATGGTATAGCAAATATGCACTTTTAGAGAGATGAAGTGTGTTTTGACCTGCCCAAACCACAGTGCAGGAGATTGGTTTGTGCTTCACCAAGGGATTCTGGATCAACTCTGGCTTTCATTTTAGAAGGCTTTTTGTGTAGCCTGTGTTGTACCTACACATATCTAGGTATTTTGGTTTAGGTGTTCCTGTTTCTGAAACAAATCTTATATGTCTGAATCAACAACTCAAGTAAGTAATAGAAATCTTTTCCTTTGAACAGGAACCTAAACACAAAGCTTAGATGCAAACCAATATGGCTGACACACAGGGAAGGCAAGATAAACTTGTGCTGAAGTTAGGTGAGGTAAATTGCACGTCAGTCCCTGTATATGCTGAAGTCTTACTGTTTTTGTCTGTCATGCATGTACTGTCGGCATCACCTAGAACTCTACAACCACTGTCAATGGTTTCTATTGCTCTAGAAAAATAAACTACTCAAAATTAGTTTCCCTCAGAATTTTTTCCTTCATAAAGAAAACGTAAACTTTGAAAGACATTCCAAATTCAAATTCAGTTTTAAGAATCAACTCAGCTGGAATGTCTATATTTCACATTTTTCACATTACTGGGTATAGTAAAAAATAAAAGTCTAGGCAATAACTATGCTCAGAACTTAGGTTAAAGGTCAAGAAATCAGAAACTACATTGGAATAAAAAATACGTGGGTTAAATGTGGGGTGGCACTCAAGTAGACAGATGTGAGATACTGAAAAAGAAGTAAAACTAAAGCAAAGAAAATAAGAGAGTGATCAGAGTTAAGCTAACAAGAAGTTTGGGCATAACTTCAGTTAACTGGCATATTGACCAGCAATATAAACTTAATGGGATAGTACATATGAAAATACTATGATTAATCACTGGTTTAGAGGCAAATATTGAGAACTTCTTTGTAAATTTGACCTCATGACAGAAGAGGAAGCGTGCAAGGGTTTGAAATAACCAGAAGAGAAACAATGGGAAAGAGATTTATAAAATACAGTTTTGGTGATTATGGTAGTCAGGTTTCCTCTTGGTACTTAAATATCTAGACTTTCAGGTACCTAGCTCTGACAGGTTATTATTAAATGTAAAAAGTAATATTTTCCAATTACAAGAAGCAAAATAATCACTCATTCACAAAAGAGTGTTTAAGTACACAAAGGTATATCTTTGAAATCTCAGTTTTGTGGTTAACTTGGTATTAAAACTCAAAAATACTTTATAAACTACTGTTTTTCAATTTAGTAATAAGTATTTAATTTCAAAAGTAAGATATTTACACTGTTCACATTTTCTTGGAAAAACAATAGCTTGTCATCTACACAGAACTCTGTAGAATATGTATTATGGTTTCATAATTATTTTGACAGTGAACAGTCAGCTGATGATCTAGTGACCAAAGCTATTGTAAAGTGAAATTATAACTATTACATTACAACTCTTTTTTTTCTTATATACTGCATATAGAAAAAGAAATGAGTATTGAACTTAGAGCAGATTTATTGTCTCAAAGAACATCTACAAGTTGTTCTTCCCTGTCTTTAGTAAAATATGTGCTGATAAATCTCTTTTGCAGCAAAAATAAACATAAGTAATTTGAAAAGAGAACTTTGTCATTGTTGCATATTCATTTTAATATTGATATGATTATTATTACCTTCTTAGTAACTCACTAATGAATCTTGAAGAAGATGAAATAGCATAACATAGAAAATTTGTTTAATTCAAGATGTACTAGTGCCTTTCTAGTCCTTTAAAGATGATATGGAGAAGACTTACAGGATACATAACACTGCAAATAGTTACACAATGGTTACAATCTGCCCGTGAGGGCAAGAGTAGGTCAGATTCTTGTTAATAGATCTCTTAGAGTGGATTACAGTGAAATGACACTGGATAATAGGTGTATATAAATATATAAAAGTGCAGGGTTTATTTTAGAACTATTTCATTGCAAGGGAAAGGAGATATGTATCCAATTATCTATAAAAATATAAAAACACAAAACCATAAAAATATCAATGACATAGATATATAAGGAAAAGAAAGAGAAAGAAATTATAAGAGTAGAAGGATCTCCCTGAGGATGAGTGACAAGTTTTGACTGTTTCAATTTTGGTGTCCATTGGTTGAAATGACAGTTGCAGTCTTGATCCATTGTGGTGGGGGAAGCCTTTGAAACACTGGAAAGTTCAGTGGGTTTATATACTCTTACATTTACATGGGAATGCCCAGGATACCTCCCCTGGGAGCAGAGTTTTACACTGTCCAAAGTAACACCATGGATCTGTTGCAGCACACGAGCGCATGCATTCCTCTGGTGGAAGGCCCCAGAAATAAGTTTGGGAGCATTTCAGGGCTCATTGATGGTTTATAACACCTTCCATGACATATCAACCTCATTTTTTACCTTTAACCAGGGATTTATCACAGCATTTTTATATGCACTTCAGCTGATATTGCTGCTCAATATGCCACTTAACTGAAGTTCTGCCCAGTCTTCTGGTTGCCTTAACTCTGATCACTCTCTTCTTTTCTTTGCTTTAGCTTTACTTCTTTTTCAGTTTCTCACATCTCTCTACTTGACTGCCACCCAGCACTTAATCCACATACTTTCATACTGCCTGATAGGAACTTGTCTATACTTGTGTAAAAACCATTTAAAAAAAGATATGTTCCAGAACCTCTAGAAAAATGAGAGTCTTTCATCCCAGCAGTACATTTAATTTTCTATTCAAATCTATATTTGATTAATAAATTTTGATAAGATATTTGCCTTACATTTTAGAAATGAGTTGAGCTGGTTGTTTCACATCAGCAGGGATGAAGACCCTCTGGCATATGTGTAAATGCCCCAGTACTTCCTGAAAGGGGAATTTTCATACCTGAGCCAGTTGTGTGAGGGCATGATAAAAAGCATTATCCCCCCTCACAAGACCTGCTTCTTATTATTCTCTTCCCTTAACTGGCTCAAACCCCAGCTTGTTGCTAAACAAAGCTTGTTTTGTCATGACCATCCTCCGGTGCTCACACCCTCTGCACCTGGGCTGTAACTTTACACTTTGTCAGCAAATGGCCAAGTTTTTGAGTCATTAGTCCATTAACATTTCAGGGAAAACATTTCTCTCACAACAACTCATCAAGTTAGTCATGATATAAATAGTTAAACTGATAGCACACAGGTCAATGCCTATGAGGAAGATGGAATCAGGTGGCTTCACAGATTGTCACCTAACTCAATACTTTTGAAACAGGGCCAGAATGCTTTTGTTCCTTACATTACGTTTTTCTTCACTACGATCTCTTTGTGAGGCCCAATAGATAAAAATTCATCTTCTCTTGCTAACTAAACAGATTCTATCAATGAAACCTTCTCCCCACAAATATTATCTTAAAAAGAATTCTTCCACTATGTAGTGCTATTTCTATGATTTTCTGTGTGCAATCCCCATGTTCTAGTGGTCTTGAGAGTCCTGAGATCAAATTGGTCTACGTATTTGGTTAATTTCTAAAATGTAAAGCCAATCTCTTATCAAAATTTATTAATCAAATATAGGTTTTAATAGAAAATTAAATGTACTTCTGGGATGAAAAAAATCTCATTATTCTAGAGTTTCTGGAACAAATACTTTTTAAATGGTATTTACATTAGTATAGACAAGTTCATATCAGGTAGTATATAACTCCCAAAAAAGATTTTTTTTCTTTTGAAATACAGTTAATACATCTGAAAATTACACAAGAGTCTGTAAATCTGAATGGGGAAGACACTTGACAAGAAAACAACTTAATTACATATCAAAACTAATTAAGATACACTTTCAAGATTTTTGTTATTTTTTTATAAGAAATTTGGTGCTATGAGCTTATTCCACTGTGGCAGCTGTCTGTAATGCTACTGTGCTTCCCAAGTAAAAAGCAGGGAACAAGTAGCTCAGGGAGTGATAAAATCATCCCAGACACAAGAGATTACTTTTAGATGATTACCCTGCAGACTAATTTGCTTATACTCTGAAACGATCTGTTGTGAGGAGTTTTTTTGGTTGGTTGTTTTTTTTGTTTTTGTTGTTGTCGTCATTGTTTTTGTTTTTTTGGTCCTTTTTTTAATTTACTCATACAAGTAAGATTTACATTACAATTTACATTTGGGGAAAGTTTTGTTCCACTCAATTTTTTACTTTTTCAGGACCATGAATTGAAATTGTTCTTCATAGCTGCTTCCTTCAAAGCATTTCTCTGGCACCACAAGGGATTCTGTACTCTGGTGATGCACAGGTGAGTCTGAATGAATGCCCTTTTCAAACTGCAATTAAGTATTCTCCCTTTTTTTTGTAGAATCATAGATTCATTTAGGTAGGAAAAAACCATTAAGATCCTTCAGTCCAGTTAATAACCAATCACTGCCAAATCCACCACTAAACCATGTCTCTAAGCACCATATCCTCACATATTTTAAATATCTCAGGGGATGGTGATTCAAGCACTTCCGGTTGCAGTGCTTCAAAACCCTTACATGTAAGAAATGTTTCCCAATATCCAATCTAAACCTCCTCTGGCACAATTTGAAGCCATTTCCTCTTGTACTAGTGTATGGGAGAAGAGATTGAGCCCCACCTCACCACAGCCTCCTTTCAGGTAGGTATGGAGAGCCACAAAGTCTCCCCTAAGCCTTCTTTTCTCCAGGCTAAGCAATTCCAGCTCACTCAGTAGCTCCTCAACAGATTTACACTGCCGACCTTTCAGCAGTTCCATCGCCCTTCCCTGGGTATGCTCCAGCACCTCAATGCCTTTCCTGTTACGAGGGGCCCAGAACTGGACCCAGGATTTGAACTGCAGCCTCACCAGTGCAGAGGAAAAAAAACTCTTCCTTAGTCCTGTTGGCCTCACGGTTTCTTATACAACCCTTCTTCAGATATTACTCACAAGTAGTACAGGCTTGGATGCCAAGAATGGATGCCAATGGATGCCAATAAAACATGGCCTCCATATAGTGGGTTACTAGTTCTTACCAACTGTATTATTTATTCCTTAATACAGTGTTTTGGTTTTCCTCTCTGTCCCAGCAAAATTGTGTCGTCTTTTCATTCAGTAGCTGCCATAAATGTTGTATCAAAGCAATACTGTTGCCATGACACAACAAACATTCGAACTGTGCAAGGCAATGGGAAAATCACAAACATTTTTGAAGGATAGTGACTTTCAAACTCTGCTGTTTGCTTCATTCAGAGAAGAGACAGAACATGCTGCTGGCTGGTAGAGATATGTGTGATGAATTCCCTGGCCCCTGCTTCAGCTTCTAGAAACATGCAGCTCCTGCTGATAGAGGCCCCTGAAAGATCCCTTAAAATGTACTCAAGTATTTCCACTAAATAGAACAACCAATTTGATGAACTCCTTTATCTTCAAATATATCAAGCCTTCAGAAAGATTGATTCCTGGAATGTGATAACAAGTGAAATACCTAGAGCTCAGTTCTGTTGTATAAAAGAAAAGGAAAATCCATAGTCTAGGAAAACTTCCCAGTCTGCTGCTCCAGATTAGGCTCCCATAGATCCTGCTGTCATATCTTCCAGCCCATGCACATTATTTTCATTTTACAAGGTATGGCAGAAGTTGTCTAGTCAAGTAATTCAGTTCATCCTCTTGTAAAAGTAATGAATGGAATTTAAAGTGCTAAATACAGGCATTCAGTTTGTTGGTTTGGGGAGATGTTTCATGTTATGCAACATTAAAAACTCAATTCAGAGCAATAACTGAAGGAAAGTTTACAAATTGTTGAAATAAGCTAAAAGGCAAGAAGGCAAGAAATTTTTATTCTCTTATTTTTCAGTATTGAATAAATCCTTACAGAGAGGGAAAGAGATGAAGAAATTCTAAACCTGATGAATAATATGTAACACTCCATGTAGAATGAAGCACTCCTTTTTTCTGTTTTTCCTTCATACATATGTTCATCCTAAAATCATCTCTGATGCCACTACACACAATGTCCTTGTGCATTATAATGCATGGGCTGAAATCTGTGGTTCTTAATTGAGTGGAACTACCACTGAAAACAACAGGATTTCATTTCATTAAGGGCTGCAAAATATGTCCCCCTGTGTGCATTTCTTTGTTCATGGCTAGTCAAACAGTAAGTAATGCAAAAGCTCTTTTTAATTACATTTTCAGATGGTGACATAATTGGTTGGAACAATCAATACCTGGCTTGATTCCTGAAGGTGAGACTTCCCAAATGAGACCACCGTCATGCTGATTCTGAAATATAAAACCTTTAGAATACCTTTCAATAGGTAATTAATATTTATTATTACTTTTATTCAAATAAGTGGAAAATAAAATACAATTTTGATACTTTTTTGAGTCTGTCAGAATTCTCAAAATATTTGAAATACATAATAACTAATGCCTTACTTTTAGTATAATTCAATCAAACAATTTAAACTCCTTAAGCAAGCTAGATGCTGACACCACAGAAAAGTTGTACTTAGAACCTTGCAAAATATGGATATATGTTCAACAAACAGGCAGAAAATTTTAATGAAGGGATTTTTTTTTTTTTGTGGTCTATTCAGCAGGGAAAGAGAGTGGAACAATCTGAAAAGAAGTGGCTGAGACAGATCAGAAATCCACACAATCCATGGCAACCCCAATGTGAAAAGATATTTGAGAAAAAGCTTTTTTCTTAATATTTTTAACTACAGCCAAAAAACCCACCACATGATTTCATTATTAATTTATTTTCTTAATAGAAACAACCTCAACATCCTGAATTTAACTAAGCATTTGGATCAAAAGAGTCAATAACATGCAAACCTTAAGTAGGCTTAAAAGGCAGCAGATTGAGATAAAGAGTGAAGACATCAATGTTATTCATCCACCCTTCTATTCCCAATCCATTTACCATGCCATCTGAAAGATTACTAATTTAATCCAGCTCATGATGGGGTATAGCACCTTTTGTTTTAACCTGTTTGCTATTCTCAGACTCAAGTCTGTTTTCACATAAATTGACTGATCTAGACCACTATGACTTTAAGGTAGAAAGGAAGCAAGAGGGAGGGGGAGAGGTTTGTGCTGGTTTTAACTCACATTCATCTCACATTTCTTACTAACAAAATTGCTACTGAGATTAAAGTGAATGCAGTTATCTGAAGAGCCTGCACCTCTGCCATTACCCTAGGTACTGTACTGAAAAAATTCAGTGCACAAAAAAGGGTACAAACACTTTTATGTATACCAAGCTTCTTTTCTAGATGCCTTCAAGGCTTTTCAAAATGAGCATATTCGACTATTGAAAGTGGAGAATGTTTGAAAATCTAATAAAGAGGAGTTGAAATAATTTATGAGTAGCAATCAATTTTCTGATGTGTAAATTATTTACTGAACTTAATGACTTGTGCATTGTGTTAAACAATAACCATATGCTTCAGTAGAATGTCTTTTGTGTCTTTTGTAATGTATGTTTGTAGACATAGAGTAATAAAATATGCTTCCAAAACTATATTTCACTCCTCTCCCATGCAGCTACTTAAGAAAAGCCTTATAAGAGTAGGAAGATATGGAAAATCATAAAATTGCCTTTGAAAACTCTATATCCATTACAGATGGCACTTATTTTTCAGCACACAGCAGGATTTCTAGAGCATTGTGGTTTGAAATAATAAATATAATGAATAAATAATAAAATCTTTCTTACCTCCCATGCTTCATTAACCTTAATGATAGTTGCTAAGTCCTGGCAAAGCATATGCAGAAATCTTGGCATTTGTATACTTGGTGAAGTAACATTCTCTGACCTCAGCAAATACCAATTTTTCCCTTTAAACCTGTTTTTCTAGTATATTTTGAAGTGATTGCTACTGCTGCAGTGTGTTTCTCCAAGGCTTTTTCTCAAGACTGTGTCACTGTTTCTAATTCTGATGTTAATAGCCAGGGCAGTGAAGAGTGCCACTGAACTTTATCTGATGCTAAAGATAGTCAAGAGAGTCAGGATCAGAACCATGATATGTAGGGTACTTTGTGTTAGTTGCTGACCTCCCTTCTAATACTGGCATGTAAAACTGCATGCATCAGTTTAATTAATTTTTGAAAGGAGAAGGTCTAAAATCGTTGTCTGGGAGCTATAAGTTATTTGATTTCATAGCCAAAAATTTGGATTTGCATGGGAAAATGAACTGCACAGACATAAATTAAACTAAGCCCTATCCAGAAAGTAATTGGGATTCTCTTCAATTACATTAATTAGTAGGCTTAAAGAAGAAATACAGATCTACTGCATAACTATGCAGTTCACCCACCATCACCTTCACAGAGAATATGTGCATTAAAATGGTGCTAAGAAGATGTTCCAAGTGCACTGTTTTACAGTAATTGAACAGGCAATTTGTAGGAAATATGCAGCCAAGAAATAAATGTGCCCACACACAGACAAATGTAATTCTTTGAAGTTTTTGTTTAAAAAGGAAAACAAAACAAAACAAAACAGAAGTTGCTACTGAATAGTATATGGAACAGAGATGTCTGACCAGTAAATTGAATTTGCTCTGCCATGGCTAAGGAAAAGAGCAGGACTGAAAATCTACCAGGCAGGCAACTCTCAATACCATTGGGCTAAATTAGAGCATACTATCTTGGGCTGAACACAGCAGTGACTGAAATTTCAACAAGAGGTCCCCCGGGATTTTGATACAATGAACTCTTTTCTGCTATTGACACACCAGGCAGCACTACCCCACAATAATCACTCACAGGCAGAGTGGGTCCTCAGGATTCAGCAGAGTGCCTTAAAGCAATGTTAAATAAAATTTATACCACACCCTCCTAATTCTACAGATGCAGAAGGTATTCTCTATGGTCAAGGTGAGGAGAACCTTCCTGGGCTGAGAGAGGGAAGTACTGTATTAGCATCTTATGCTGATATTAGGGAACATCAAGCAGCCATTAAAGGCCAGTTTTGTCTCACCTAACTTTCATCTCCAAAATGTAAGGCCTGGACTAAAGTTATCTCCTGTTGAGAAAAGCAAAACACAGAGCACAACTCCCTTCAGGTACCTTGACACATCTAATAGGGTGGGATGAATAACTGGAATAATGTCTCTAAATCCACTGCTTATACATAATTATTGCCATCCCTTGGATCCATTTAGTGCAGGTCTGAGACACAAGCTCTAGAGTGTCTGAGAAACTAGTCCAACCTTCAACTTTGCTCAAGAACAGGAGGAAAATAAAAGCATCATGCTTGTCATCTTTCCATAGAGATACACATCTGTGCACCTGGATATTATGCCCTGGGTGTTTAAATTTGGTATACTGTCTTTTACATACACTGTGAAACCTCTCTAAATGTCATGTTAGGACTTGTCAGGAAAACCTCTGAGCAAGGTTCTTTGCTTTGTAATTTTTATTAACTTCAGCATCTTGAAAGATAAAAAGCTGTTGGTCTCACCTCTCTATGTGAGAAAATACCTATTCTCTGGATTTACTTTTTTAAAGATGAATTTGTTGTAAAAAATTGGCCAATAGTTGACTTCCATATTGAATGAGACAGCAGATAGATTCCCTAGCAAGCAGGAAGAAAAAACCTTGAAGTTTGTAACTTAATTGGATTTGTTATAATAATTTTCAAAATTTAAGGCTGGACTCTAATTGGATTTATTCTCATATATAACAGATAAAATGCCAATGAGTTCTGCTAAGTTATTCTGATGTAATACCAATAACTATAAATGACAACAAAATCAGTCTCCAAGTACATCAGTTAATAATTATGTAGCGATGTGTAAGCAGATCTGGGTATACTTGTCAGACAAGCTTAAAATCTCTTTCACAGCCTTCCTGTCTTGTCCTGTATCCTACTAACCAATACCCCGTAGAATTTTTAGAAATGTAGAAACAGCATGAAACAGCTGCCCCAAAACAGCTATTTCATGGCTGCTCTAAAATGTGGTTATTTTTATTTTATTTTAAAGACTTGTCCACATGACAGGTATTGAGAAGCTGATATGATGACTATGAGAATAATAAAATCAACAGCAGTTGCTAAAATTCCACTATAGATTCTACCTGTGAAGTAGTGTTTCTACTTCCTTGCATCTTTGCATTCTGAGAAATCATAGAATAGTTGCATTACTGACAAAGTAGATGTTCCCTAAATTGCCTCCACAGTGGTCTTACTTCCCTAACTGCCAAACATTTGAGTCTTCCAGTAGATTTGACATCTACTGGACTGGATGTATGTCTGGCAAGAACTCAGACATTATTTATCATAAATCAGTAATTTTTATATTAAAATCAGTTGAACAAACATTGCTTAGTGGTAAGGACAGTTTATTTTTTTCTTTCGTCTAGAAAGTGTTGGGAAGTGTAATGTAGCCACTGACTGAAGTAATGTTAATCTCTCCTTGACCAATGCCTCTCACACAGCACAGTGAACAAGTAAAGCAGCTGCTTTGAAATGAGATTGATACACCTTTGATTTTAGAAGAATCTAAGGACACAAAAGTGACAGACCCAGTTAACCTTTATAAAGAACAGGGGCCCAAGTTGCCCTTTAGCAAAGTTCTTATTATCAGTGTTCTCATGAATGCTCTCCTTTTTTTGGGCCTTTGCAGAAGTGAAGATGCTGCTGATGCTTAAAAATTTTATCTTGTTCTGGGGGCCATATTTCTGCTGACCAAGAAAGAAGCAAGCACAGGCACACCAGCAGAGAATTCTATGTTTCTCTTTTCTCTGTTTTCCCACTTATCTTTCTGTAATAATTGTTTCAGTATAATGCTGTTGCAAAATCTTTTTCCACAAAGCATTAATTTTTGCAGGGGAGGGGTACAAGAGGTGTTTTACTTTGTGTTTGTTTGTTTGTTTGTTTGTTTGTTTTTTGCTGTGCTTAACAAATAATAAGTAATTTTAATTAAATTCATGGAAAAGCATTACCCCTGTGCAGCAGGTGTTCTTTCTTGAACACAGTATTATATGCAAAAAATAAATTAGAAAAATAAATTCATAACCACTTTCCTAGTGGTTGGTATAAGTTCCATGCTCAGTTGTCAGATTTGCTCAAGTCTGGTGTTAATTATGTATGGCATGGTATTTTAGCATTCAGCATTCTAGTACCTCTGGAGCTCAGTCCTTTTACAACTCAAAAAATATGAAAAAAATTTAACCATGTTTTCAGCTATTTCTTAAACAGTATATGACAAGAATCTGGGTGCTTTTTGACGGTTCACATTGAGAAAAAAACATAAACAGAGATGTCGTACTCACAAAATATACCTGGAGAACACAACTGCAGAGGAATATTAGAACATTCCCTCCAGTTGCCTAGAAAGTGACTTGTTAATATAAGTATCAATAATCTCATAAATGCTTGCTAGGATAACTCCTTCTCACTCCCCCTGCCTTTTTGTATTATATGAACCTTTTACTTCAGAATGAATTTATTCAGATCTAGTTTACACACATTCGTTTCTTTTGGCAATAGTGCTTTATTTATCTCCTCCTTGTGGCTTTACGATAATTTACTTCATTTCCATTTCTGTAAGGAATTATATCAATCTTCAAATTTCTCAACTTTATTTATTGGTTATGAATAAATGTCTGTTTCTCTATCACTTTAATGCTTATTTTCCACACCTGTTTAGTTTGGTCATCTTGCATATGGATGAGCAGCACGATGTCCATAATTTCAGATAAGGTTATACCAGTGCTCTCTACATCACTACCCAAATTTCTTATTCTTTGCTAAAAGCACCTCTTCTGATTGTAATTTCTTTTTCATAGTGACATTATATTAGAGAAATATCATAATCTTGCAGCCAATTACCACATATCATATTTCTTCTTCACTCTTCTTAATAACAGAGAAGGTTTAAACTTTTGCAGAAATGCTTATTAATTGTCACTATCCATTATTAAACTTCATCTTCTTTTGTCCTCACATGTACTACTCATGTAATTTTAAGGTCAAGCCAAGAATATATTTAATCTAAAAAAAAAAAGCTTACAGTGTCATTGATGCATTTCTTTATACTTTTCCACTCCTTATTTCATTGCTAAAGAACATTTAACATTTTTTCTTTGCAAAATCTAATATTGTAAGATAACTGTAAAGGAAATGTCTACTTGAAGTCTAAAATATAGAGAAATATCTGGATAATGCACAAGAAATTCCAATGGCAAAACACAGTATCTGAGAAACCATGTTTATAAGGGCCTGGAAAAAATCTTTGTTTAGGAACAAGGTAAAAAAAAGTCCTTTAACTGAAGTCAAAATACCAGAATGACTGAAAAGTTTTGAATTGGTTAAACACCAATAAAATAAATGCATGCAATTTAGTCACAGAGATGTTGAAAATCTGGATGTGGAGGTATTAGGAGTGGATATCTGGATCTCACACTATTAAAAAATCTCTAAATAGTACCAAAAGAAGTATATCGGTCCTTCTAAGCGCTCTGAGCAAATTCAATTTTGACAAGGTGACAGAGCTATCAAAGGTGTAAAGTTTCTATAATAGCCCTGTGTACAGGCTACTGACACATTTTGTAAACAGTTTGCACTACCAAAAATAAGGAGAAGCTTGTTCAGTTCGCATTACAGGAAGCAGAAGTCAGAGGTCCATGTACAGTATTTATTCATAACTGTAATTCATCTCAAGTTACAGAACCTGATGCATCATAAAAAAAAAAAAAAAGAAAGGAAAAAGAGAGCAAAGAAAGAGATGAGAGTGCACATTATGGTGTGCCACCAACAGAAACAGAGCCATAGGAAATTAAGCTTTCTTAGCTCTGCTTTTCACGTAACTAACACTTTGTTTTTCAAAATTGACTATTTTTTATTCTTGAAATGACTGATTCAGCTTATTTTTAGAAGGGTGTGTGTACTTCATCCTACTGAAGTTGAAACATATTTGTGTTGAAATGGAAAGGAGCAGACAGACATCTACAGCGAGTATGATATAACATCCTTCCATTATCTTATATAAGCACACATATAATTTTATTACAGAACAAATAATAAGGGAGACATCCTCTTGGCCACACAATGCAGCTGGAAGATCGTGTTAAAGTGATTGCATTTTCAGATGCATGCTGTCTTGTATTCCACCAAAATGAAAATGATCCCATAGTATTAAATCGTACATTGATAGCTCGTATTATTACATTTTCATTTCTCTTGTGGAACAAAATAAATTTTACATATGTAAAATATAGGTCTTCATGACGTACTCATTACAAAAATTTGGGATCCTCTTCAGAAGAGGTACATGTACAGACACCAAGCAGATACATACAAAATAGTTAATTGATGCAGTCAGAAAGATGATGAAGTGTTCAGAGGAAAACCATAGAAGAAGACAATTACGACAACAAAACCATTCAATAATCCAAGGGGAGTTAAAATTTCCTGGCTAACATTCATGAGTTCATACAAATATATGTCTGTATGTTCACAAATATCTCTGTATAATTTACTTAACATTAGCATTGATTTGTATAGTCCCAGACTGTGGTTGTGAGCTCTCCCTTCTTTCTTTTTTGCTTGAGCAATGGCCACCAGTGGTGGTTTTGATGGCTACATCTGGCTTGAATTGTACTCTGGGGAGACACAAAACAACACAATAGGTAAAGTAAAAGAAAATTCATTCAAAAGCTGAGGGCTTGTTGATTGGATGCCAACCCAAAATATGACTGGTTTGCAAATACAAGTCAATCATCTCACTCCATAAATAGTGGAAGACCAGGGCCCATTGTGGAACTCTGCATGGCAGTGGGCTGCATGCCAGGATCTCCCCTTGTGTAAACACATGTCTCAAGGTTATTCCTTAAGGGTGAGAGAGTATTTATTACATCTAAGGCTCAGTAAGTAAATTGGAATAAACACACTAAAGCTGAGAAATCTCAGCTAAGTGGTATGAAGGATTGATTGCGCATATATAGCCTTCTAGGTATAAACCATTGACCAAGTATGTACGGATCAAGCTGCACATAAGCTCCCCTAAGAAAGGAATTTAGAACAGAAGGTGTTTTTTTCTGAGCCTCATGTCTCAACAGGAATGTTTCCCTGACAGTTTTGTCTGACCCTGTCCTCTATGCCACAAGCAATGAAGACCAACCTTGCAGCTGAATCTGATTAAAATCACCATCACATTTACTTACAAACTTAGTCAAATCATAGTTCTGTATCAATAAGCTACTACTTCTCTCTTACAAGGGAAGTGCATCCCTCCATCTGTGACACTCTTTGTCCATGGAAGTGGTGAGTTCTTCCAATGTTATATCTCACAGCTTCCTGAGTTTTAAAGCTGATAGGACCTATGATGTAAGGTCTTCTGACAATGGGTATTCAAAACCAGCTACTGCATCTTGTTACTCTGATTTTCAACTCAGCAAGGAGGCTATTAATAAGTCCATGGAAATAAGTGAGGATGTACCCTTCACACACACAAGGTGTGTCCAGACAAGGTCACTTAGCACTGAGGTTCCTGTGCTGTCTCTCTTCAATGATGACTGTCAACTATTTTCACAGCCATTTGTGATTACACATCAACATTCAGGACCAGGCAGCATGGATAAACATGAAAGTGAAACAGCTAGTGCTGCTGACACTGCCTCCTCTTCTTCCTCCTCAAAGCTGCTCTTTGTACCCACAGCACCTTTATGCTGCTCCATTAAGAGAGTAAAGGGGGCAAAGGACTGTAAAAAGCATACAAATATGAAAAGTAGCAGAGCAAAGAGCTTTTTCGTAACTTGTTTATGCAACTTGTACAATTAATGGATCTAATACCCAGGAAGAGTATTCATATAAAATAGCCTTGTTGTCTACTGCCCAATATTTGTACCACAGTGAGTGACAAAGAACAGCAAATAAGAGACTGAAACTGCAGATAAACGTGGTACAGTAAAAAAGGCAAAGAAAAATTCACTCCCAAGTAGAGGATACCATAAGGAGAACTTACTTCTCCATAGGGTACTCTGTAATCTGTTTTGTAGCATCTAGGAAAAAAACAAGTTTCAATAAAGAAATGATGAATTGAACAGCTTGTGTGGAGGAAGGATGAAGCTTTGAAGGTTTCACTGTCTTGATACTTACTTTTTCAGGCTTGAGCACTGAACAGATTGGAAAATCATACACTGCATTTTGGACATGCTCATTGATTGTGTTAAGGAATAAAAATAACTTGGATGAGGAATCTGGATAGGTCTTTTTACTGAGGTGAACAGACCTTCACTAAGAGAAGCCAATACAGAAGAAGAGACTCACCTCAGCTTTCTGACATTCAGGTGGAAGGGTTTATTTTTAAATGAGCCTTGAAATTTTCCTCTGTAAGAAGGAGAAATGCAGACTAACTCTGAAGAGCAATTCCAGTATCCTAAGATAGGTGTTTAAGACAGGTGAGATATATAGTTCTCTGGCAGTGCTTATCTCTCTTCAGCAAATATAAAAGGAGCTACACAACTATTTTAGATTGCATACCTGATTTTAAGACAGATAAGTCCTTCTTTTAGCTTTTTTTCTTAGAATGTTTGTTAGAATGAAGAGTAGCTTATACATATTTTCTGTAAATAAACTCAAGCATCACTTTAATTAAGACAAATAACTAACCTAAACATTGAAAAAGATACAATTGATGTCAAGACACAAATTTTCAAATACTTTAGCATGTCCTACTTTTTACCTGAAACCACTCAGCAATGTAAGTACATGTTTTTGTCCTGTTTTCAGCCAAGGACAGGGTTAATTTTTTCAGTAAAATTATGAGGGGATGGAGTTTGTATATGTGTGGGCATGGCCAAAACAAAAATTTTATTCAATACCATCTCATATCCTTGTCAGGGGTGGGGGAAAGGGGCTGTGTTTTTGAGAAGTTCCTTCTGGAGCAAGAAAGTGCAGCAGGAGAAACAGTTAGCATTGTAGTGGACTTCCTGCATAAATCTTCTCTTTCTCTTATACCTTTTGTTTTTAATATAGTTGCTGTTACTGTTTGTCTTCTTATCTCATTGCTGTTTCCATTAAATTGCTCTTATCTCAACCTATGATCTTTACCTTTTGTGCTGTCACTTGGAGGGGGAGAAGAAGCAAGTGGCAGAATGGTTTCAGTGGGAGCACTTCACCATAACATTTGTCTACTTTCTATTTGCCAGATGCTTCTAGCCCCTCTCAGACACCTAAGAAAACATAAGGTTTAAACTAAGGGTGGTACATGAGTTAGAAGTTTTAGGTGTACTTTTTTTCCATCTTTACAATTTTACCTATGTTCCCACAATTTTGGGAGCCTGGAGACAGAAAGAGGGCAGTCATACACACAGAAAAAGGAACCTGCAGGAAAATAAGGCAACAGTCCAGAAGCATCATTCATCATCTGCTTTTTCAATCATGTTAGTGGCCCATAACATGACATTTAACACTGTTTCTTTTGAAAGAGGACTCCAAGGCCATTAACCACAATTGTGATTTCCAGACACTGCCTATAGCTCAGAGGTTCTCACCTGATTACCAGATCAAATGTCATGTTGCAGATTTTTCTGTCATTTTCCTAAAAGTCAGCAAAGTGACTACTCTCAGGTACTATTCAACACAACATGCATCTATGTAGCAAGTTTAATAAAGTTTATGGCAACTACAATCTTGAATTTACTCTCTGAAAGTGTGACACAGGAACACGTTGAATGTGCTCAGTTTGCCTGCACAGGTTTAAACAGTCCTGACTGCCAGATCCTGCAATATTTTTCATACAGTACATATAGGGCATACAGCTACTGCTTCAATGCACATATGAACTTCTGAAGAACAGGTGAACTGCCCTGCTTGCCTAGTATTACTTGGTTGCACCCCATACCAATAATGTCAGAGTGGAAAATGGGGAACATCATGAAATCCAGCCTCTCCTTCTGTCTGGAAAGAATCTAGCTCTTGAAAAGTAGCTCTAGACATTTAAGTCTGCTACCCTCCTTCAATTGAGGGGGGTGTGTAGAGTTTATGGGTTTTTTCCTTCCCTCCATTTCCCCTCTCACTGTTAACAAAAGCTGTTTTCTGCTGTGTTTCGTGATCCCTAATGTTAATGTAGAATGCTAGAATCAGCCTTTCACCTTGTTTAGTTTTTGAGAGAATTATTTCCTCTTGCATTTGCTATGGATGTTAACCCCATTTCTCTTTACAATCCTTCTGAGGCACATATCAATTTTGTTTTGCTCCCTTTGCCAGCAGACGTTTTATACTTTCTTTTGTCTTTCAGTAATGTCACCATCACCATCAACTTCTAAATGTATAAGTCTACCAGTGACACAGTTCAGACTGACAGCACCACATATTAGTCCTAGACCCAATCCTGCTGCTTTTTTTCAGCTAAATCCTAGTTTCACCAGCACTACTGCCTCGATTTTCTGAGGCTTTCAGTGAATGAAGGAATCTGCTTATCTGCTTATCTAGCTGAATGTGATGCTTCCCCACACAAGGAAGGGAAACAAGAGACTGCATTTTAAAAGCACAGCAATCACACGTTGTTTGGGTATGTGGATTTGTTTGGTTGATTTTTTCTGCAAAAACTCTTTTTGCCCTTATGTGCAGACCGCTACAATAACATAATTTATTAAAGATTGATCTAGACAAGATATAGATCTTTTGTGATTAAAATGATATGGCTTCTTGAGCCCCGTTTTATGTTTAAAATGTGAAGTGGAGATAAAGATTTGTGATCAAATTTAAAGTGTTCCTAATAGGGATTAAATTTAGATTTCATTAAGGAATTTTTGTAGACATCCTAAGCAGCAAATATTTGTTGCAAACATATTAATTGAGTTTTAATTATAAGATAGATGTTTGCATGATATGACTGCTAATCTTTCTTGACACTGTTTCTGGTAATGAACTAACATTCCAAGACATATTTATGAATGTTTTAACCCAGTAACTCAGTTATAGGATGAAGCAATTATAATAATAAAAACAACCTAAATCTCACATTAGGTACAAATTAAGCAGTCAGCCATTTCCTGCAACCTTTATGGTTATAATCAATTTTTCACTTGAGTCCATCCTCTTATATGTAATCAAATCAACGTATATTAACTACAGGAGCTCTAGTGCATACATCATCCAGGGCTGAGTAATTATTAGCATTGGACAGTTAACAAATACTTACTCATAAAAACATTTTTAGATTCACCAGCTATGTGATAAAACATGGATAGTCACACAGTAAAACACTGCATAATTGTTAGCCCTCTCTAGGCAGTGGCTTAACCATAACTTTAGATACTTTTTTTTTTAATTAAATCTTGTCCCAGTCTTTTTTTCTTTTCTGGGCAAATTGGTTTGCATGCATAACTAGTCCTGTTTCTTCTTCTTCTCTCCAGGTGGATCTCTGATTAACAGGGGAAATTGAGAGAAGCATTTTCAAAGTCTTGATTGAAAGCAAATGCACTACTCTGTTTTTAAAATGGGGGTGGCAGGATAAAATTCTAGGATCCAGGGTAATGGATGCTTTGTTAGATATTAGATTACATCCCAGGATAGTGTACAATGTGTAAGGGCTGGTAGTGGTTCCGGGCACAATGCTGTCCCAATCCCTTGTTCACTACAATTAGGGAAAGTTACTGCTAAAACTGCACCAAGGAAGACCATTTAATTGGATTGCACTCAAATGCACTGAAACATTAGCTTTCTCTTATTTTTAAAGGATCTTTTGTTGGTTTTGAATAATAATAGATTATTATCTCACAGCACTGTTATGACATTTGATTAATGTTTGCGAAGTGTTTTGAGACCCTTTTTTGAAAGGCACTAAAACCTACAGAGTATTGTTATTATCCTTTCTCTGAATTCCCTCAAGTTCCAGGTGGCTCATAACATTTTAGAGAAAGGCTGTCAGAGTAACTCTGTAGACTCCATTAAAGCAATGCATTTCATCTGTTTACTGGTAATTTCTACTTTATGCTTTTCGATTTTCCTAGGTTCTGGTCTCTTTCCTTCAACTGAGTAATGTATGAGACAGGATGATATGTCTGATTTGATGAAAATGCGATGTTCCCAAGGCTGAGACTTTTAATCTTGACAACCTGTTGATACACTGCTTTTCCAATAGTGTCTCTCAAACGAAGAAAAACAAGCAACAGAAATAAATAGCAAGTAAAATATATAGACCATGCCAAGTATCTCTCAGAGGTTTAGTATGTGCCAAAGTATTTTAGTGAGAAATTCCCAGTCTTACAAGCAGATCTTAATTTCTTCCCGTTTGTGTGCTTCACATTTTCCTGGAAAAAAAAAAAAAGAAAGGCAGTGGAGTGAGTTTTGTATTTCTGACGCAGAACTCGGATCAGATATTTTGTAGTCAGCCCAAGGCCATATGAAGCACAGAGAGTGGGTAGTACAAAATGATTGTGCTATGTGTGCTTGTGTATCCAGATACACCATAGTCTGATATGCAATATTTAATGGAATTTGAACATTACCTTTCTCTGCATATATTGGTAACTAAATGGCTGCTGGCAATTATTCTTCAAATAGCGCAGAATCTTTGTTTTGGAAAAGGTTTCTTATATAATACGGTTGTTTTTCTAGCTTCTCAGTGCTTCAGGATGAAAATAGAGCAGCACTCTGGCAGATATTACAAAACAGAAATACAAGCCAAATTTTTTTGATGTCCCTGTCACAGGGCTGGATAGGGTACAACAGTAGGAGAGAAACACTCAGAAGCAGTCCTGCCGCTGTCTACTGACCTGAATACAAACAAATCAGGAGCCATGCCAGTATTCCTATTTCTGCACCCTTTCCCTCCTCCCCCAGCCCTCAGGAAAACAAAAAATATATAACAAAAAAAAGCAAAACCCAGAAAGTTATACAATTATAACGTGTTTTCTCCTCCTGTGGTAAGTTTCTTTGAGCTTTAGACTAGCAGACAGCAGTGCAGCAGCAGAGTTTTGGCACACAAAATGTCTCTATTAGTTAAAGTACACCGTACGATACGAGCAACACAGTACGCCAGAAATCCTTACAGTCAAACAGTAAAAAAATATCCAGAGAGAAAAATACACAAACATAAAGTAGTAGGAGCATCACTATCTTGGTTACTTTATCAAAGATGGAGATAGGCAGAAGAAACATGGAGGAAAAATACATTTAGGAATCCTCTGTTAGATTATTCTGAAACAGAGGCAATTTTCAATTTTATTTTTCTCTTTTTTCTCCTTTTTTTTTTTTTAGCAATTCTATTCCTTGCTATTTAGATCATGGAAATATTAAGCTTTCATTAAAAACCAATATTTATAACACAGATGGTAGCCATGAAAACATCAACTGAGTATAAACCAGGACAGTGATGACTTTCATATATTGCCAACAGCTTGAAACAGTAACTCCAAAAAAAAAACCCTGGTCCAGTAGATGATCTGGCTCATTTGTCTTAATGCCTGGTTAACCCCTGCTCTATTTGAGCTGAATGACCCAAGGGCACCTCCAAACAAACAGGTCTGGATGGACATGCTGGATATGTTTTCAACCCATTGCAAGGTGTGCCCAAGTCCCTTCCCTCCTGCCTTCCTCATGCTCTGCTCTCTACAGACTGTGACCCAGGTGTGCAAGTCAGATGAGATCAGTGGTGTGCTCCAATAAAGACAGTGATTTCAATGATTCCATGACAAGGCTGCAGAGAATGCACCTGTAGGACTTCTCAAAGACAGACTCTTAACCTTGTCTGATGTCCTTTGTTACCATGAGCAATGGAGTTTAAACTTTAATAAAACAAGTTTTCTCTCTTCATGGTAACTTTGTACAACACAGGAAAATATTTTTAGTATAATTTAGATTGTGATTTTAAGCAGATATATCCAGCTTATTTGGACAGGCAAAGGGATTTAGTATGCATTATACAGTAACAGAAACAGCCACAGGCATAATTATGCTGATATGCACCAATAAATAGGTGTTTTTATAGGAAAAAAAACACATTCTTTTATGTTGTCTACATTATTTCACTAACTAAGGAAGTTCCAGGACCAACTTGGATGTCTGGGGCAATCCCTCCTCCCCTGTACTTCAGCTCTCCTTAAGCCCTGAAATGCTCAAGAAAAGAATTACAGGGATAAGCCAGGCAAAAACTTAAACCAGGGCAGCTGTTGTAGAAAGATTTTAAGGGGCAAAGAACAGAGTTCATCTCTCAACAGATTTTTTTTTTTTTTTTTTTTTTTTTTTTTTGCAGGGATTGATCTCAGTTCTATTTTATTTCTTGCAGATTATATAGAGAATATCCTGTCCCTGAAGTAACTAGCTGTGTGGTTCATTCCCTGAAGCCGGGTGTTCGGACGTGACCCAAAATCTCAAACTTCTCTGTCTTTATTATTTTTCATCCCATTATCTTCCTACTAATATGATTCCCACTAAGAAATCAAATATTACTAACCAGGAAAGAAAAACACCAGACAGAGAACAAAACAAAGCAAAATAAAAAAACTCCAAACTCTCACAAGAAAACAGTAGGCTGATCTTGCTGCTTCTGTGCTTTCCTCTTTCATTCTGCTTGCATGGAGAACAGAACAATAGGTTTTGTTCAATTCCTAAGAAATTTGATAGTTATGGTGATAAAACAGGAACATATACAACTCCTTCACTAATAATCCTCTGATAAAGAATATTACTCTGATTTTATAATCCCAAGAGTTTAGCGTTTTACGCATTATTTTTATGCATACCCTCCGCCCCAAAAAAAAAAAAAAAAAAGACTACAGTTCCAGCTCCATATTTGCCAATACAACAGCCGAATGTTGTAATAAGTAACCAAACCTTTCCCTTCAAAACCTACATGTAACCCAGAAGCCAAAAGTTCTGGCTTCTCCCTAACAGCTTCACAATAAAATCATGTGTTGTCAGTACAAATATCAAACTTCAGACAATCTGGGAATGGCATAAACGAGGTTTAACTTGGCAGAAAGATGACAGTATGTGGAAAACTGTGTTGTTTTTGGTGTTCGTGTATTTGCTATCACATATATTTTAACACATACAAAAGTATATATTTCTATATATATAAATAGACTAAAAAAAGAATATATAGAAGAAAGTGCTAAAGTTCAGACATATATATATATAAACATATGTGTGCATATGCTTAGTGAAGTTATACTGCTGTATGTAGTATATAAATATAAATATTCTGCACTGTTTTATATCTGACTTTATAAACTTGTTGCTTAAACTTGCCATAAAATTAGATTTTATTTTGAAAATGCTCTCATATTACTATAAGATTCTGAGTTCAACTTGCAATAGCTGAGCTCAGAAAAATAACAACACCCTGTAATAAAATACTATTTTGACCACCAACTATGTAGTAATAAATTGTGAACATGACCTCATCTGTTCAATTTGAAAACAAATTTAAAAAAAAATAAACACATAAGTATGATAGTGGCTCATAAAGCAAATGAAATGTTAAATAGGATTGGTGTACACTGTTTTTTATGGTTACTTGATTCCCTCAAGCAGCAGTGACTTCCTTGCTTAGCTATTTGTTGTAACACTGCACAAAAAGAATGTTTATCCTTAAGAAAGATAACAAAACTGTTTCCTCCAATAACAACTTATCTTTATATAGCTTACATTATAAGCCAAATCTAATCTGACAGTGTCCCTGTAAACCTTCTCTGAAGTACTGAAATACAGATTATAGTTAGAATCTGGGGGGGTTGAGGAGTATGAAGAAGGTATTAGGATTTTCAATTTTCATCTTTGTTTTAGAATTACTGTTTTGACAAAGTCTGTGTGAACTCTCTTCAGATACTTCAACATATTTGTCAGACCACTGCACAGCAATGCAGAGCATATTAATTCTTGGCACAAGTGTTTTTTCTCCAAGGAACATCATGGCACCTTCTGTCCTGTAATTAAACTGAACCTGCTCTTGGATCTGTGTATCCAAGCTTGTGCCATCTTCTGACTGACAATCCTGTGGTGATGTACGGCTGCAAAGAACCGTCTAAGGATATGCTGTGAGGAGATGTGACCCAAGCAGGGCTGCAGGTTCAGTTGGATCCAGGCACCAAAGACAGAGCACAGGGCAGCTCTCCTCCCATCAACATTTTAGTGCTGCTGTCAGCAGGGCACAGAGCAGCGGTGAGGAGGAGTGTGATGTAGCCATTCACAGTATAAAGATATGCATTTTTTTGCAAGTGAGACTGTTTTTAAGGGCCACAAAGCAGTCTGGACACTTTAAATTTCTCCAGAAGGCCTTCATTGGTATCAGGATGGGAATAAGTGTTAATGAAGGTAAGAAGAAGGGAACGACACACTTTTGTTAGAGATTAATCAGTTTTGGGAAAGGACAATGTAAATCCCCTCCAAAAGAAAGATTTTTTTTACCATATTTTGGAAAAAAAAGAGAGCAAGCAAGCTATGGATTATCTTTTGTTTGGACATTCTTCTTCATAGTATCTTCTCTCTATTTGAATCCACCACTGGATCCCCAGGATCCAAGGATCTCTTTCTAGTTCAAGACCACAGCATCTTAAACTTTTTTCTGACATTGCACACACATTCTGTGTGATTGCATTAATAGCCAATGATCCATTCAACACAATATGCATTAGAATTTAATTCAGCATTCAGGAAATCAGATCTATTCGAGGAGCAGAATTTAAACACATGATTGGCTTCAGGCCTATGCTTAAGTCAATAAACTTTAATGAGACAAAGTTTAATGGCTTTCTTCAATCAGGGCAAAGGTAGTCTGTGTTGAGGGCTTGCAGCTTTAAGCCTAGACACCAACATTATTTTAAGATTTAAATATCCATTTAAAATACTGCAGTGTTTAAACAGGCTTTCAGAACCAATGCATCCTATAATATATGAATATTATTGCTATGAATTATGCAACCAAAAAAGTTAAATCTTTAAAAGGGCTGAATTAACACTCACATTAATATACTGTGTCCAATCTTGAGTATAAAGTAAAAATCCAAACCTGCTGAACTGAAATTTATGATAATATATTTTAAAACCATTTGGTTACATATTTTTTACCTTCTTTCTCTTTATGCATTAACTGCACTTTTTTTCCAAGTAACTTTAGTTGCCTGAGTCCAAGAAAACTTGTATTTATGTAGAATAGGAAAATGAATCTTAACCTCTCAGAATATATTCAAATGAGAAATTCACTTGTTTTCAATTTTATTTTTTCTGGAAACTGATTACATTTTTAAGACCTGGGAGGACAAATGAGTCTTCTGATACTGACTGGTTTTAAGGCATGGGGTTTTTTTTTAAATCTAATTTTCTCTGCACATTTTCATTCACCAGTAAAAATGCCATACACAAATAGGAAGTGCTTTTAATTTGTTTGAGACCTCTGTAAACAATGAAAAGATAGAAACTCTTTTTAAATGCAAAACCTAACCTTAGCTATTGCTTTGTGAATTTCATATTGATAGTAAAATTCAATGTCTTATTTAATTATTAACTATAATATTATTTTTATTGCATTCCAGCTCTTTCACAGATATTCACACTACTTAAACACCCCTTTCCCAAACATCCCTTCTCAAAAAGATCCAATGTCAGAGCACTTGATCCCTGTACCCCTCTCCTTAAATTTTGCACTGATATTGCAGGGAAGCTTGGGACCCTGGAAAGGACAACCCTGTCCAGCCTATTCAGAGACACAAGAACCACAGGATCTCCTCTTTCTGCTTTTCCTGTTTAACATTTGGTGCAGTGTTGTGGAGCCATACCAAAAACACAGCCCTGATGAAACAGTGCAGCACCTTTTCCCAGCATTTCTTGTTGTTAAATGAAATGGGGCATGACATCTGGGGAGGTGGAAAGCTTTGCTGACAGTTTTATCCTTAAAGCACCAAAGGCTATAAAAAAAAAGTGCCTTGTTTTGTTTAAACTTGAATGATGGACATTATTTTTTCTGAAATGCACTAAAATAAAATCTCCAGCTGAGCTGCAATTTTAGTAAGCTATCTGGCCTACTCTGTTATGCCCCTTATGCAACTAAGCTTAAGCATCTTAATGAACTTTAACCCAAATACTTAAAGAAAACAATGCATATGAAAAAGCCAGAACCAGAATAAAATCCTTCAGAACTAAGTAATTTCTTTTACCTTTTCCCTACAAACACTCTATATAGTTTACAGGCAAATTACAGGTATATATAGGCTACAAGCAAATAGGTTCTTTCAACATAGTACATGTCTGCAAAAACAATTGCTTACCTAGGGAAAAACTCATTACTGGTAAGCAATCCCATTTTAGGATCTCTAAGGAGGTAAACTATCTAAAAACAATATCTAGGTAATAGTTACCTATTTATCTGCTATACTGGAAACATGCTTGGGTTTTTTGTTTTGTTTTGTTTTTATTTTTGTTTTGTTTGGGGTTTTTTGTTTGGTTTGGTTTTTTTTTTTTTTTTAATTTTGTTGTTGTTTTTTTCCTTTCCCAATTCACTTTCTATCTGAGCTTCATAGGTTAATTAGGAGTTAGCCACATTTTAAATTAAAATCTGGAGCTGTTTTGAACTTTCAGATTCCCATGGTCCAGGCAAGTTTGTCTCTATATGCTCTGTTTCCATTCCTCAAATGTCCTTTAGAGAAGGCTAAGATTTCTAGTTGACAATAGAGCATGTGATTGGACATTTTCATTGTTCAGTGTTCTAAGATATAATATTTTGCATCTGAAGATTTTGGAAATTTCCTATATTTTAATTCTGATGACTTCTGCTTCCAGTTTCACGGAATAATTTTTTTCTGATCTATGACCTTTAACACATTTCCTGATTTTACAGTGTAAGCAAATGCAAGTGAGGAAAAATGCATTTATTGTTGGTTTTTTAAGAGTTTTTGGAACTAAATAAGGCCAATATATAATGCATGTGGCAAATTATTTCTGTTTTAATGCTTCATTGTTTTAATAATTTAATCAGTAGTAATAATGGTGTATACTTAATTGCTATGCTACAGAGAAAAAAAGGTTAAAAAACAGAGTCAAAGTTAAAATGTAATTAAAAACACAAGAGAAAAAAAGCTTTCTTTGCAAGACAAGAAATCTACAAACAGAAGAAAAATTGCAAGATATGGGTAGAGATTCCTCAGTTAATTTGACATCTGTTTAAGACATTATTTTTAAGCATAAAATTTAAGGTTATTTATTGCCATTATATCCAGTGCCATGTGTATATCTATGTAGGACAAATGTAAAATTTTTATCCCTGTAGGTGACACTCATAATTAACTACCTAAGAATCAAGTGGACACAAGAAAAATGAGTACTCATAATGTACCATTTCTCATTGCTCTAATATTTTGCGAACACTGAATCATTTTGTTGTTTGTATTTTAACTCAGGGCTTCATTACTGAGTTAAAGGTGCTTTGTATGTGGCTAACAATCATCAGTATTTTTATTTAAACCCACACTGTAGCTGTAATTGTAAAGGAAATGTTCTTCTTTAAATTTATACATACTTGAAAAAAAAAAAAAAGAGTTGATCCACCTGATGCAGGCAAGCTTGATATAACTATAAATTGTAGCACAGCTGAAATGTAGCCCTAGCAAAGTGTACTCATTTAGTTCTGTCTAAATATTATACCAAATCCAAGGCTTCTCAAATTTACAAATTTACTTTTTCCTTCAGCACTCCTTCTCTTCTTCAGGCTCAGTCTTTTCCCCTTCCATCCTTAAATGTCTGCGGGAAAAAGAAAAATATGGACTTGTCAAGAAAGTCTTCAAAATAAAGTACAGATAATTAAGCAGACACAAATATTGGCACAGACACATAAATAACACAAAAAGAAGTAGAAAAGTATATAGGAAATAAAATTAATCTCTATTTAACAGATCAAAAAAAGGACTTTGCAGTCCTTGGTTTAGGAAATAAGCTTAGTTCAACATGTCAATCATCAGAAAATTCACCAAGTTTTGGTGTTTGAAATAGGCTAAGTGGTTAAGAATAAGAGCCTGTTTGATTTCTAAAGTGCATTTTCCAGGTAGCTCAGGGATCAGAATGGAGCAACCTTCCCTCAGAATTGCAGAGACAACAGGAAAGCTTATCACCCTGTCTCCTTCTACACGGGGTGCCTCTTTCAAGTAAGATAAAGCTAATCAAAGCCTCAAGCATTTGTGGCAGGAGACAGCGAATTAAACATACAAAACCCACTAGGTGGTCTTGTCTTTGTAAGCAGAAATGATTTGATGTGTGCCTTTATATTTTAATTGGAAGAAAATTCAGAGATACTGCATGCAGCAAAGAGAAAGATCACTGCAATATATGAATCAAATTGTCTGTGGTCTTAGATGCGTGTCTGAAATTGATAAATATTAGATAGAGGATTTTTCACCTTTGCTTCTCTCTGTCCTTGCTGTTTCAAATGAAGCTATTTCAATATCGATAAATAAATGTGTTCCCCAAGGCATAAGCAATTCTCACTCACCTCCACTGCACTGCCCGCTGTCACAATGGGTTGGCTGACCGCACAATTCTGAGTTTGAAATCTCAGTCTCAAGAAGTGATATTAAGCTGCTTTGAGTTGTCATAAAAATTGCATTTCTAAAAGAGATAAGTAGGTTTCAGATTCCGAAATAGTTCAGCAACAGGAGCACTTTAGAAACTGTAATGGAGCTATAGGACTCAGTATTCAAAATTTTGAATTGGAATGATCACATCATTTATGAAAACACATACCTAGATGTCCTTGACCATTTATGACAGCAGTAATGAGAGCAAACACAGCCAACCTCAATTTAAACATGAATAAATATGAACCTTTCTGACATCAACTGTCCTTCCTTTGACAGTTTCACTATAGACTAACTAAAAAAACCACACCACTATTCCAGAACAGATTTCATCTTAAAAAACAATCGAGCTCTTTATTGTCAGCACAGAAGAGCTAAAGATGCTATAAAATAATAAAACACTTTTATTTCTTCCTGCATTTCAGCAATTGGAAATAGTATTGAATCTGGCTGGTGTGGCAGGGCTTGCAACCACATTGTTGATGAATATTGCCAAAGTGGCAATTGTGTTATATACTTACCTACAGCAATCGTATATTTAATACAGACTAAGATTTGTGCTGGCATGTGCATAATCAGTCAAGTTTGTACTGCATATATAGCTATTACAAAGGAAAAAGAGACACCGGAGTCCAGTTCAGCACACCTGGAGTCTGGACTATTGTCTGTGAGGGTCTGCCTTACTCCATTCTCCAAACAGGTCATTTAGGGGACTAACCTCTTTGCACAGGCATCTATAGGTAAGTGGTTTGAACTGTGTTTTCTTTCACTTCAAACTGGGTAGAAAGAACTGGGTTCACATACCTCTTTTTATCTGTGTTTCCTGGGTCATTAGGAGAGCTAGTCCAATTTCACATGGCATATTGCATTGATCTGTGTTAATTAGAGGTAAACCCACAGGTCTTGTTTGAATATTCACCGACAAGAAATTTTAGGGAGAAATATGCCATTTCAGGTTACTCTTTCCTACTTCCTCCATTGAATTAATGGTTTCAGCATTACCTTAAAATTGTGTGATCTGTGACAGCATCAAACCCTAAAGCTGCTGATGAGGAAATGTGTCACTCAAAAAAATCTCCCCGTTCTTTGTCATTGCACTCTGAACTTGCAGCCTATGCACTTAGGTCCCTAAGCCCTTTGCAGCCTCCCAGAGTAAGGTTCCTGATTGGAGGCACAGCTCCTTGGAAAATAACCCCATATTTTGACTTGTTTTCCTCTTTCCTTTTCTCTGACCTGTGTTCGCTGTCCCCTTGGCAGAGTGAATCTGTTCCTCCACAAGATTCTAATTTGAGAGAGGAAGAGTTGTAGCCCCAAATCTGTCCTTCCTCCAGCTCATATTTAGGTTCTTCTGAAGAAGTCCTGCCCTGTGCCTATGCTCATGGATAATCTTCATGCCTTCTGATGACAGGAAGTCTCTAAATCTTCAGTTTCTTCTAATCATGTTCCAATGGGAGCTGCACTGGGTGAAGCTTTGGATATCAACAGTTGTTAACTTTCCATCACAGCACTATGCTCTCTTCCACCTTCCACAGGTTCAACCAGCTGCCACTTTCTCCCCACCATGCCATGAGCTCAAGTAATTCTAAATTATAGTCTAACAGTGGAAACACAAACAGGCCTGTGATACACTTTAGTTCTGCTCTCTAAAGAGCTCTGCTTTATATGGTTTGCACTGTTAGGTGGTTGTATGCATAACACACACAGTTCTCTTGTTTACTAATCAATTTTTACCATCAATATTGGAGTTTGGATTTCTGGATTATGGAGTTCATTTTTATCTTCTTCCTAAAATGAAACAGAACTAATTCACATATTTTTGAATGGATGTTTTCTCTTGTATGTTTTTAATAGTTTCATACAGACTTGCCAAACTTTAAAGTGGAGAGGTTTTTTTCCTGTGTTTTGGGGACTTTTTTTGGTCTTCTTTTTTCTTTTCTTCTGGCAAGGCAAGCAATACTTTGCAATCAGCTTAGCATACAATACATTTGCTTCTGAAATAATTGATGTATATCAACTTTATACATAAAACATGACAAAAGCCCATCAGCTATACTTTGCAGTCGGGAGATTAAAAATAAAAAATATTGTTAAAATGTTAATTGGCAAAAATGTCCTAGTTATTCAACTAGTTTGCATCAGTGTCTTTTCAATGACAACTAAGCTCTTTAAAAAGTCTCATTCTGTTTGATAAAAAGTCTTTTTAAAGAGGAGCTTGAATTTACACTTCCAAATTCTGTTTTTGAAGACTTTTAAAATGTTTGCTCATTTGAAACATTGCATCTAATCTAGTAAGACACATAAGCTAAACAAACAACTTCTAAAGTAATATATGTACATCAGCAAATCAAAAGACCATCTTAGCATTGGCATTAAAATATTTTTTTACTGAAATCATGAAATAAAGATTTTTAGAGTATAGATGATTTATGAATGTGCATGTGTGTGTATTTACTTAATCCCACTGTGATTTAAAAATGATGAGCAGTATTACACAATTCAAACTATCAGAATTATTGACATAGAGATGTAGGAACATCCTAATCAGTATGAATAGGCATAGTACAATTAATTTCTTAGTTACAGAACTAGTATGGCAACATCTATAGAAACTAAAAACATAGTGATCTACAGACATGTGCTTGTCTTGCACCCAGATGGTAAATTGCATCTTTTGCTTGTGCGTAAACTAATAGCAAAAGAAATAATATAAAGATATTTCAGAAACTTATCACCTTCATAATAGACAAGTAATATCTAAAATGTCTTCTCACCTAAATTCTAAAGAACTCATTATTCTTATGTGCAGCTGGAGGTTAAGTAAAAGTGAGTATAAAATTAATAGTACAGGAGTTCTTAGTAATGTGCACACATTCTTGGAATGACACATTTGAGGTGAGATAGCTGAATGAGAACTAGAGCTAGTTGGTATATAGTGTAAGTCATGCTTTGTGTAAGAACTGATAACAGAACTGTCTATGAAACCAAAGTGACATTTGGCCAGTTTCTGAAGATAATACAATAATGATAAACAAACAAATTTATAAGACAGAAATTTCAATTAAGATTCCTGAATGTTCAAAATGTGTTCAAACAATTAAAAAGAATCACAGAAACATAGAACTAAACCATATGACTAAGTGTGCTAATCAGGTGCTCCTTGAACTCTGGCAGGCTTGCTGCCATATCCACATTTCCAGGGAGACTTTTCCAGTGATCACCCATCCTCTAAGTGAAAAACCTTTTCTTAATGACCAGTCTGAACTTCCCTTGGTGCAGCTTCATTCCATCTCCTCATGTCCTGCTACTGGTCACCAGAGGGAGGAAAACAGCCCCCCTGCCTCCTCTGCTCTCCTTGAGGAAGCTGTGGACTTTGAGGAGGGCACCTTGCATCCTTCTTTTCTCCAAGCTGAATAAACCAAGCAACCTCAGCTGCTCCTCTTGCCTTCAAGACCTGTCACCCTCTGAGGCTGTTGAGTCAGGGATGGAAAGAAAACATTCCAGTCTTCAGAAGGTGAATTAGAAGGTGTTTAGTTAAAGTAGCATGTCTTTTTATAATGTGACTTGCTAAGGTGAGACTTGATTGGTCTCAAAGTAAAAACATCTCACACTATTGGTGAACTATGAATAGCACACTCAGGAGAACCATATCTATAAACACCAGTTACAGAAAGAGAGATAATAATTGTTTTAATTCTTTTCTCTAAGTTTCCCACAGCTTCTCACAGCTTCCCATGAAAATCCTGGGAGAACAATGTCTGTCTGTTCAGAGGATATGTGACTACCACCATCCTTCTCTGGGCACACTCTAATAGTCTGATGTCTTTCTTATACTTTGTGTGTCCACAACTCCACACAATACTGGAGGTGAGGCTGCAGCAGTGCAGTGTAGAGTAGAACAATCATTGCCCTCAACCAGCTGCCATTCCGTGCCTTGTACATCACAAGGCATTGGATGATGGTCCTTTTAGATGCCAGGGAACACTGCTGATGCATGTTAAACCTGCTATCAGCCCAGATCCCCCAGATATCTTTCCAAAGTGCTACTCTCCAACTTCTCATCCCCCAGTTTGCGTGTATAACCAGGGTTATCCTGTCCCAGGTGCATAATCTGGCCCTTGCTCTTGTTAAAACAAAATCTTTTTGAATGATCATTTCCAAATAACATGATCAGCTAAGAGTAGATGGTGCATTTATCTTGATCAAGCTTTGAGGCAAGAGATTTCAAGAAAATAATCTCAGAAGAGACCTTCCCAGCTCTGTACTGAAAACTATTCAAATGGACTAGCAATAAGATTAGTTTATTGGTTTATGATGGACAGTAAGATTTGATTTGAGTTGTGACTTGAACCGCGATTTCTCTGTCCACCCTTAGGTTTGCTCACTCTTTTGTTGCAGTATACTTGAATAATTTAGCAATAATAAATACTATAAAAGTCCAACTCAGCAGACTCATTTTAGGCAACCACTGTAGCATGAATCAAACAATACCCTCAGAGTTTCCTAACAAGGATTCTAAAAAAAAACCTAAATATGAAGTTTAGATATTTGCATTACAGAAGTTTCTAGAAGCAGTTGTGATGAGACCCTATTTTTTGGCTTCTGTTCAGAAACTTGGGGAATATCAGAAATTCTTTTAAGTTTGTATCAAATGTACAGCTAATTTGGGATGGCAGCAGAAAAAGAAATACTAGGAATAAAAGGAATATTTTACAATATTGAAATTATATTTTTACCTTAACATTACTTATACTTTGTTTTGATTTTCAATATGATTGACCAGAAAATAAGGGGAAATATTATTACAAGATCTATGATCCTATAGATTCTCACAGATAATAGACATCACAAATTCATTCAAAACACCAAATCCACTTATTAGGTAAAGGCAGAATTCATGTATATTCCCATTTCTCTTAATCGCGACTTTCAATGAGGGTATTATTATTATTATTATTATTATTATTATTATTATTATTACTGCTACTGCTACTGCTGCTGCTGCTGCGTTGCAACCACTAGGTCATCCAATACAATTGTATACAATTTCTGCAGTAAAATGCAATACAAAGGAAAGAAGGGAGCAAAAAGTATCCAAGTAATTTTTTTTTTCCTCCTCCAGTGTCTTTTTCACATTAATGGGTATTAAGCCCTGAGAGGAGAGTGTTTAGATCTGTCACTTCACCATGCTGCTACATAACTAATGAATACTAATGGTGGAGCTGTGAACTCATCAGTCTAAGCTATTAAAATTAAAACATCATGAGTTATCACACCCTGAAAAAGGAGTAAAACACAATTATTATCAATGAGAAAGCCAGAGCTGATCCTCCTTCTCTGTTTCCTAAGGAAGAGGGCAGTGTTGGATTTAATTTACTAAAAGAAATAGGACTTCCTATCTGTACTCTAATCTATGACTGGATCTCCTCTTTCAGCAGCCTGAAGTCCAAAGGAAATGGTAGAATATATTTTATTAAAATACAGTTATTATCACAGTTCTAATAATTCTGAGATGTCAAAAAAACAGAAAAAATTTGTGATCTGTAGAGTGACACTGACACAGGGGCAGCTGAAGAACAGTGAGAGCAGCCTAAGGGAGAACCATATTTGGAACTGTTTTTAAAGAAAGCATCTGGGTTTTGTGATTTAGCAAAATGAGCAGTGAATTAGGGAAGAACTATTGCTAAAAGTAATCACTTTATTGCTGTTGTTGAGATGAGGAAATTAAACTAGCTGTTTGGATCTCTGACAAGTCAAATGTAGAGATTCTGACAAATATAGCATGAGTGAAATATCTCCTGTCCAGTGCTTGTCCCTTCATCCAACTTACCAATGGAGTCAAAATTTAAACCCCAGTGATGTCAGTGGCAGTCTTCTTTATTTTAGCCTTTGCATATACAGGGTTACGACTGCATTCAAAAGAAGGGCAAGCACAGAATGTGCACGTTTTGAAAACCCTGAAACTTTGATAGTGGCAAATAAACAGCCAGGGATCTGAGTGGGAACACTGGGGAACCAGGATGTGCTTATGACAGGATATTTCTGCCCTATGAAAAATTTCAGGTAATTAATTCAGGCCATGGAACATGGTACCACCTGAAAGCTGGGTATATTCATACTGCTATACTCTAAGAATTGTTATTTATTTGATAAATGTCCACGAGGCCCACAGAAGTCAAACAGCATTCAAAAATCTGAACAGGAGGTGATAAAAGCACAAAGGTCAGCTTTCAGTAAGCAGGGACTTCCATCTGGTAGTTCTTCTAGTGACATTACAAATGTATGCAGCAGAGGTGTTTATGAAAGCATAATCTTACTGTCCTGAGGATTTCTTCTTAGCAGATAAATCTATTAAGTCAAAACAGAGCAAACCAGCAGACACTAATAACAACCAGTACCAAATAATTTACCAAAATTATTTTGACAGAACTGAAAATGAAGTAGCAAGATGAGCGGGGAAGAAATGCACATGTAGACCTAGACATTATACTCTCTAAGAGCTGTGGCTTTGTTCAATCTGATGCAAGTATGCTCTTGTATGGTTCTGTTTCATTGAAATGTAAGCCACATGTTCAAGTTGCATGGCCAGAGGGACCTAGAGGGCTCAAGTGCTGATTCATAGAAATCTCATTTGCAACTTAAACAGTAGTCACATTCTGATGTAGCAGCAAGCATGTCAAAAACTGATGACAAGAAAGAACTTGCAACAAAAGGATACTTGGGGGTAAGGTGTTCCTTTCATTTTGTCTTCACAAAACCTCAAATAGGCATGGATCAGGAGATCAGAATAGCTAAAGAATATATACGGGAAAAAAATAAATATAAATTTTAAAAGACAACTAGAAAACAGTATGTTTCACACAGCTTTAATTTGTAGCACAAAATTGTACAGATTGTGGCTTATCTTAGATTTATTTCTTGTGTTAAAATAAGTCTTAGCACCACTTTTCAAACCAAATATGATGACTATCACAATAGAAATAGAGAACTTTTTCAAATCAATCTTTTTGAGTCTCTTTGTTAAAAGTGACTGTTCTGAATAACAAAAACATACTTTGTGTGATATAGAAGCTATTCACAGAAATGAAAATGAAAAGGAGAAACCTGAATATTGATATATTCTACAGTTTTTTACAGTCTTTCGAACGACAACTGGTAAATTAGATTACTTTTACTTATAGACATCAAAGAACACAGTGTCTCAGAAAATCTCTGAAAAATGACATTACAAGAAGTAGATATTCTGCACAGTCCCAACAGAAGAGCCAGATACAAAATGATGTCAGTGCACTGTGAAAGATCTAAGTAACCATAAAACAGGTTAAGAACATACTTGCCGAAGTTCTCCATCACAAGTATTTAATTAATTGTCTCCATGAACTTCTGATAAAAGACCTTTCCCATTAGCACAGACTAACCCTGTCTCTGAGAAGAGAGACAGATTCATTTCCAATTTTCACCAGAGCATCTCAAAGCTCTGACCAGAACTAAACTTAGTAGACACAAACATTTCAGTGTTTAAGTTAGACTGACAATCCCCTCAAATTAGTTAGCAAGTAACTGTGCTGGCCAGTGTTGAGTAAAAATAGGAGACAGCCTGGTTCTGAAAAGGGGTAAAGATTTAAAACATATTTTTATTTTATTTAGATGTTCTGAAAGCATTTTTTAGAAATTATTACACTTAAAAATGTTACTACCATGATGAAACATTATAGAATCACTCCACTATCCTAAATTATATATCTTCCAAGACAACTTTGTGAACACACAGTGATAAGTCCAAAGTCTACATTTGCATGTACAGCCATATGTATTTCAATAACACTATGCCCTTCAAATGAGCAAGTGAAATATTTATGATGTCACTACAGCGCATTTCTTTCCTAAATTATTTACATGTATAACATAAGTAAGAATAAAAAAATCTTAACAACCTGGTGTAATTAACAATTTAAAAAAAGTCTATGTTTGGCATTCTTGGCTTAAGTACATATTTTACATATAGAAGTGAATTTTATTCAGGACACATGGGAGCCTTCCATTCTATTGTTTAATTAGTCCTATTCTTTGGCCTTAATTCATCAAATATTGGGGCAATTTGCAGTTTTTCTCTGTCAGGTCCTATTCACAGTTTTTTGAAGTAGAGGGAATGATATCAACTGCGTTTAGACACTCCCTAAATATAATGGCCTTTCTTACAGCACACAGAGGAAGGATATAAGAAAATTGCATGGTGAAATTACAAACATTACAATTAGTACAAATACTGTAAACATTTCTGACTTTAAGCCCCTAAATTGTTTATAGAACAAAGAAAATGGAATTAATCAGGGAGATATATCTGAACTTCAATCCCATTCTGGAGCTCAGCAATGGCTAACATGCAGCCTGGTGTTCCACATTCAGAATATGAGCTCTCCTGTTTGAAGTTGTGTTTTCCTCACATGCCAAATAGGCAAGATGCTTCCTGCTGAATTAACTTCCTATAAGCTAGATCAAAAACTGTCAGGAGTCCTGGGAAGGCAATTCAGAATGTCTGTATCCATAAAGGAAATCATCTCTCTGAAGTTTCCTAAGAGCTCTTCAGTTTGTTTAATCTTGTCAACCATGCTTCCTCTTTAGTCAGTGAGGAGATAAATCCCAATCACAATGTGGAAGATGGCAATTAAGAGTTCTTCTCTACTTGATGGAGAAAAGTTTCATTCCAAAGCTGAAGGAGAGGTTTGAAATATTTCAGGTGTCTCTTGAGGTTCTAATCATTTTCTTTGACTCCAGAGAGGTTCCAAAGTACTGAGGTGGAAAACTAAAATCTTTGTTAACTTGAAGGAAGAGTATATTGTTCTAACACAAAATATGCCCAGTAACAAAATCTCCATATTGAAGCTTTTGATTTCTTAGAATATGGTTTCTGTACTTGTACAGGCACAAATTTTGACTTACCTATTTTGATTACAAGACAAGGACCTGTTTCACTGAGGTTAATGTACCTGAGTCCTTAGGTCAAGGTCCATGGAATGAAGTCCATGGGCTTTTGGTGACTAATACAACATGGCTTAAGTCAAATGTGGGACAGTAAATGCTGCTGATAAGCAAAGGTCTGATGACTGAATTTTTTCCCTTGCACTCTTTCTTTCAACCATGTTTCCACACTGCATGCCATTTCTTGGCACTCTAAATAGTGACATAGAATCCTAAAAAATTAGGACGAAAATGAAATAAAAAATTAGATTCAGCATATAAGAAAATATTCAAGGTATGGATGTTTTTATATGGATTTCTTGGTTTTCTTTCTGAATTTTGTGGTGTTAGCACGCAAAACATGATATTGTCACAAAAGGATCTGGGAGTGCTGGATGACAGCCAACTGAACACGAGTCAGTGTGTGCCCAGCTAAGCAGCTTTTAGAACCACTGGAAAATGACCTCATCTCATTGTGATTTCCTCTTAGCTTTCCCTTCTCTCTCCATCACTCTGGACAACCAAATTTTGCTACCAGCTTGGTCAGGTCACTAAAATGCTAAGATAAACTTTGCAAGTTCTGCATTCTTTACTTCTATGATTACCAGGCACAAATTCTTCAACTTGTAATGACCACAATGCATATCTCATTCACCTAGCCAGGTCAGATATGTGAGAGGACCATCAAGTACCCTTCATTCTGACCAGGTAAGTTCTGAGAAGACTTTCTAGTAATTCTTTCCTTACCATTTGTTTTAAGATACTGATTGTGTGTATATGCATGTGTGAGTTGCAGTTAAATTTTTAAATGAATAATAATATTGTATACAAATGAATGATAATTTTATCTAGGTTTTATTTTTAAATTAAATTATATTAAAATATCTCAATCTCTGAGTAAGCTCCAATGGATCTGTCATGGTCCATTATGCTCCAAAGTAGCCGTTAGGGCCTATTATGTCAATTATCATACACATCCATGACAGGTTGGAGGTTTTTTGGCTTCTTCTTTTTTTTTTTTTTTTTATATTAACATTAAAATGAAGCCAAGAAGGGTCTGGATCACTCATGGTATTTAAATGCAGCAGAGAACTGTTCATTTGGATGCTACTCACTGAAATCTAACTTGGGTCAGAGGTAGCTGAAAAATTCTGTTCAGTGATGTGCATAAAAGAGACTTAGTGTGTCAAAAAATCACGTCTGATGCATGGAAGTTCATGGAAATTCCAAAAATTCCTTCAGCAATTGGAGAATTAGGTCCTTTCTTCAAGGTTTCATATTTCTTTCATATTGCAGTTGGACAAATACTACTAAGGTTGAAACTGATTTGTTGTCTTCATCATACAAGTGCAAACATAGTCACAGGTCCAGGGAATTCTCAAGCATTCTGGTGAAATTTCACAGCCTTCATCATGTTTCTCTTAGTTGCTACACTACTTTGTATCATGGTTTCCTTATGTCAAAAAAAAAAAAAAAAGCAGAATGAGAAAAAATACAGAAAGGTGAAATTTACCATAAGAAGTATGGGGCTTTTTTGTATGAGAATACTTTAAAAAATTGGTTTTCACCATTGGAAAGTACAACCAAAATAGGTATGGAAGAGCTCTATTAATCATAAAGTAAATTAGTGTTCTTTTTCCAATAAATTATGGTTTACTCTGTGGAACTTGAACATAAAGCAGATTTAAAACACAAAGATTCCCATGGAAACATGAAAAGTCAAATTCACTAATCTAGTAATTAGTAATCTGAGCACAATTAGTAATCTGAGTAATCAGGATATCCAAAACATCTTAATGCCAGAAGTTGGAGAAGTATTCTTCATATCTTTACTACTAGTCTTTTGAAATATGGGGTTATTGAATAGAATAAATTTCAGGTTTGTGACTCATAAATTCTTGTAACTCTGCTGGCATGGTTGAGGGCATATTCTTACCTCTAATCTTCCTTTCATGCCAGTGGTTAGCCTGGCTTCCACATCACTAAGTAATTACTGAATTACTGATCTCTCAGTTATATGAAAAAAAATAAGAAGAGAAATGCAAGGCAAGGATATAGCTGAAAAACCTGAACCCTATAAAATTGTCTCTACAAAAAGAAAAAGGAAAAACAAAAACCCAAACAAATGAGATAATAAGCTCAAAAAAGCTTACAGGGTATTGTTCATCTCATCCAAAAGTAAACATGTAAAACTGATGAGAGGAATCATGACCTGAAAGGAAATGCTTTTCTCAATAATTATAATATTAGCCTGATTTAACTAGCAAAGCCACAATTTATTCAGCTGGCAGCTTTGAGATTTTCATTTATAAGGAAATTTTCATCCATACCTTATTTTCATTGAGGTAAACACACATGATACAATTCATGCAGAATATTCATAACATTTGGCATGACTGATGAAAACACAAGAAACAAATACACCAATGTATGGACAACTGAATTGACCTTAGAACATCCCAATAGACAGGTCAGGAGTGACATTCAGACACCTAAATGTAGGCATGTAGTATCATTTATTTGTATTGTGCTAAAGCAGACGTGACACTCAGCTTTGGCACCAGAATGCACGTGTCTCTGTAACTTCTGTGCCCTACTTGGGTGGCCTGTGTGTGCCTTCAATATCCTAAAAGATCTCCAGTGACACTAAGTTCCTGTACTTAGGCAACTGAATCTTGCCCAGGACATCAACACTCATATTGGAAATGTCTAAAGTTAGATTAAGTGAATCCAAGCACTAATGATTAAGGATGGGTGAAATAACCCCATGTTTTGAGTCACTGATCATGCATCTCTTACATCAATCTCCAAGGTTTTACAAAGATAATGCATGTAGCCCTCCTGTCTAGTAGGACAAAATCTTTTCAATGAAATCCTCTCCCATTAACATCAACAGCAAATCTCCATTAGCTTTTAGTAGGTTGTGCTTTCTTTGGTTGTCAGACCAGGCACAACAGAACAAACAAAACACCTCAAATATGGCTTTTCCTCTCCACACACCTTGTTTTGGGAAAAAAAAAAACAAACCCCAAACTAATATTGTTAGATAAGCATGTCACTCATGTTCACTTTTTACTTGTACAGCGCTAAATTAGAAATAGAAATACTATGAATATTTTGTGAGAATTTAATGGAAATTATGCTTCTAAACTAAGATAAGAGGAACACGGAAATTCAAATGCTCTACAAAAGGACACATTCATCACATTAATTGTTTTAGTAAAATCCTCTTTTTTGACAACTACCCTTGCAGAAATAGTGTGGTTAATGGTGAAATTTTTAAGTCTTTTATGCAGGTGAACACAAAGATTGCAGCTATACTTGGCTTAAGAGAAAAGGGTTCTTGTCTTTCCCCCACATATCTCTGAGAGTAAAGCATAGTATTGCCCTTCGTGTTTCATTTAATGCTGAAAATTTCATTTATTTTGCTTGCACATAGTATAATACAACAATTATGTCACACATTTAAAAAAAAAATTATGACAATGCTCGTACAGTATCCAAATGTGAAGAGATCTGCAGTCATTTCAAATGGGAAACCTGCTATTAGCTCACACAATGGATTCCCCAGCTGAAAAGAAGACATAAATTGGAGTGAATCAAGCATTCACCGCCACCGGATCTGCTGCTTGTGTTCACTGATGAGATGTAAATGTGCTTAGCAAGAGTACAGCATCAGAAGAGGACCATGAAATTATAATATAGTGACTGTAATGAGAATGGGTTAATTTGTAGCATTTCTTATTCTAATTATGGTATTTGACACATGGGAACAAAACCATTTTCAGCCATTTTCTTTTCTTGTTACTATCCTTTATTACAAGAATGAGAAACAAGAGCAATCTGCATGTTCTTATACTCTGTGAAATACCGTAGCATGCTGCACTATTTTGACCCTTTCAATATTCTGCATAGGCAATTTGAGAGAAGACAGTCCAGTTATGGTCTCAGCAAAGAGCATTTAATGAATCCAGGAAAAAGTATAATTTGTATGGAAATAGCCTGAATTATTTTTTTTAAGTGCACAAGAATGTAAGGGGGGGAAATCAGCTTCAACAAGGCAGCAACAAAACCCAAAACCTGGAAAACAGAAACAGCACAGCATTTCTCTATCTCTAGCACAATGATTTAATGAGAATTAAAATTTGCATGAACTTATCCTATTCTCAGAGTGATGGGATGCTAGTTTTGTCTTGCAATGTGTAAATTAGCTATGCAGACATATTCTCTTTGTAAGGAGATGTCCAGCTGGTGAAAATATCCTGTTCCACACAATTCAGATATTAATGCATTATTTTGACAGGAAATAAGTATATAGAGGTTAAGATATTGCCACTAAAACCAAATGGATGCATTTTCAGGACTATTTTGTAACATTGAATACAAAATTATATCCACAAAGAACACAGAGACATGGAATTCATATTTCAGTGAACGAATTCAAATTCTGATAACACAGAGATGGATGAAATACCATTTTTTGGACAAAAGAGTCCGACAGAAGCTTATCAGAGATTAGGCAATTTTGTTTAAAAAAAACAACTTTTAGTTTACCTTCCTGTTTGGTAACAGTTATTTGAGGGTTGTTGTATTTATGTGCAGATATGCATTTTTTTAGACAAGTGCAAATTAGCTCCACTGTTGTGAGTTGCTCCTGGTACTGAGTAACCTGACTTGCCTTTGAAATATAAATACAGAAAAGATTATTGTCCTTAAAACTCACAACTCTGAAAGTGTGATATGTGTGAGGATAAGCAACGGGAAAAGGAAAAAGGAAAAAAAAAAGGCAACAAAGTCCAAAGGTTTTCTTACCGAATTTTCTTTAATGAGGACGAGGAGGACACTTGTACTTTGAAGACTCTTTCAAATATGAGAAGAAGAAGTGAGATCAGATTTTTATAGAAGATTTTTAGGATTTATTAAAACTTCATTTGAGCATTTAAATCATTCAGGCTATTTTTAGGTTCAGACTTGGCACATTGAAACAGCCAAAATGAAGGAATATGCTCACAAAGGTGATTCAGAAGTTGTCAGTAGTGGGATTCTCACCAGGGAATTACAATTTGTGTGCTTCTTCAGTCTGTATTTGAATCACGATGGAGCTTAGACAAAACATCATGCATCTAACTTCTTAGCTAAAGATTGATCTACAGACATCTGAGCACTTCTGTTGAGGGTAGAAGGAACTCTGTGATCCAGAATGGCAGTATAAATCAATTTTAGGCTTCTACAGCAATAATCCAGAGCCCAGGGAACAGACAAGTTAATCTTTGTTTGAAAGGAAGATCCCAAATTGCCACAAGTCTGAGCTTGAAATTTAAAGATTCTGAATCTCATTTACAAATGTTCATGCCCTATTAATTTTTCCCAAGTAATTACAGAACCCTGAGTTTCTTGGATCAAAATGCTAATACATTTTGCAAATGAAATAAATTTAATTTACCTAGTAGAAAATTCATAAACCTAGTAAAATTCATAAACCTAGTAGAAAGAGAGAGGAAAGATGCTATTAAACCGGGGTTGTAGACCTACCAGGAAAAGGACACACAAATTCCTTGACTTCAGGGTATCACAGCTAAGTGCACTATATTGACAGAACACCCACACTGATATACCCCCATGATGATTATATCCACACTGATAATAGATTAATTTCCCTGTGAGTGCTCAGTAAAGGAGGTAACTCAGAAATAGCTAAGAATGAAGGCTATAGTAACATAATTATCTACTGACAAAACATATTATATAACTTAATGCATACACAACAGGCACGCACATATGCTCTCATATATACATGTACACCATTATATGAATACTATTATACTTACACACATTTCAGTTACTTTTTACTGGGTATTTCTTACAAATGACACGCAACAGAAAAAAAAAAAGAAAAAAAAAAAAAAAAAAAAAGATATTTTGGCCTTACTAAGCTTTCCTAAATATATTTAGCTAGTTGAGATGCTTTCCTGGCCTCTATCTGTCACTTGCCAAGGGAATAGGTCTCCTGTAGGTCCTATGACTTGGATGCTAAACCAGATGTTTTTAATACACTGAAATACCTGAAATCACAATAGGCTCCTGGTTTTTGGCAAGTAGCATGCCAGAAACTGGGATCAGAATTTGCTGCATATCTCTGCAGCTGTAACTACAGCAGTCATTTTGGCAGGCTTCAGGTACCAAAACGTAAGACAGACAAGGCAGCGTGCCCAGACTCTCGCGGCTGATCTCCAAAAGGCTGCATATCTTCCATAAGTTCTGTCTCGAACCTGCCAGCTCCATTTAGGTGTATTGGCATCTGAGGTGGCAGAATATACCCATGTTTATGTAGCTGAATCCTGCCCTAAGTCTCTGTTAATTATAATATGAGTGCAGACATCTAGTTCACATGAACAAAATGAGGGAAAAACTTCACTCATTTGCTCTTCTACTTCTTATTATAGCAATAGTTTGAAGACAGTAAGATGATGATGCCAAGATTTTTTTTCATATTTCTTTTTTTTTTTTGTCTTTATTTTAACTCACTTTTATTTAGTTGTATTTAAATAAATGTTGAAGTGAACTTAATGCTATTTCTGGCTGCAGTAGGTCAAATCAGGATCTATTTATATTTATTCCTGTTCTTCTCTCACTTCACCATTTCTGCTTTAAACTCTTTTATTCACAAATTTTAATAAAATAGGTGGGGACTACAAAGAAATGGAGCATTGTTTTCCATTTGTAGAAGTTTGTACAAAATATAATTTTATGTCTTTATTATTAAGTACATATGTCATATTAAATGCAAAATAGCCTATCATCCATCTTTGTGGATACTTTTTGAATTCAGAAGGGAATATGGATTTATAAAGTAAATATAAACTCAGGTAAAACATAAAGCTAATAAACCACTGTTTAAATAATAACAGTTTCTAATAATAATATTAAAAACCTCCAAAAATATGATTCCAATAAAATAGAGTTCAAGATTTGTGAATTTTAGTTTATCATCTTCAACATAAAAAAACCACCTTTTAGTGAAATTTTCTACTGTTAGTGGTTCCTTCAGAGTGCACTCAGGGTATATCTTCTTTTCTCTGCTTCCATGAATATTAAAGATGAAAACAAAACTCTAAAAGCATATTTGATCTTCAGACCATCTGGTCAGTTCAGCTTCCCATTGTGTCCTCTTTATCTCTGATGATTTTACAGTGGCTTAATGTTTAATTTATGTTCCTTTCTTTTGCAGCTTTGCTCTGTTCTCTCTTTAACAGTCACATGGATACCCATGTCGATGCTTTTTGCAAATCCTCACTTTGGACCCTGGCAAGGAATTCAGCCTCATATTCTGTGTTTGAAAGTAAGTATACAACTGCCCATGCATTTTCCTAATAGAATATTTCCCTAAAGAGGAGAAAATAAAAAAGACTGAAAGGACATTCACAATAGAAAGCCATTTTTTTATTAGAATATGAATCATAACAATTACCTTTCAAATACAGAAAGCCAGCAGAGAAACAACAGATGTTTACGACACCTCCTCTCTATTCACATGCATTCTTGGAAGATGGTTGCCAGTTTTTACCCTTGGTTTCAGTTGGTCTAAGAAATACAGGAGTTGCAGCGAGCTCAAAACAGGCCATCCAGTCTGAGGAAGACTTCCTGTTACAGCAGAGACTTCTGTCAACTTCCAGCCCCTTTCAGTGTTATCTGAGTCTCAATGCCGTGCTCTAGAGTTGCTTCTCATTTTTCCCTCACAAAACTCTCCTACTATCATTGAAGCTATTCCAAGCATTCTCAGCAGTCCTAAAGGGAAGGAGCAGTTTTGTTGTCAGAAATTTTCACATGACCTAATAATACATTTTCTTAAACCACCACAACATATATATTAGGGACAAACAGATGCTACCCATCATGACACAGTCACGTACCTCTTGCTCATTATTTGTAATCTAATGAGGTACAAGAAACCCAAGCACAAAGCCCTCATAGTAAGACCACTGGCAAAATCCCTTTGGGGCTACATTCTTCTAGAACATTATTGTCCTGAGCTGGCCTTAAGAGAAAGGACCAGAAAGAAGCCCTGAGCTGAGTAGCAATGAAGTGAAACAGAGGTGCAGGGCTGTCTTGTATTTCACACTTGAAACAGACTCTCATTAATATAGGACATACAACTAATTAGGCAGAAGACAATAAGAAAAATTAGAGGATATTGTAGAGAAAGTAAAGACCAGGGAAGAGGGTAATCTTAGACTTGGAGACTAATATTCAGAGAATAATTCCAAGTAGGGGATCTCAGTTATGTTATCTTCATCCTTTGAGGAAATCTATAACTCTCCTCTTAACACATGGAAAAGAGAAGAAGCTTAAGAAGAGTGACAAAGCTCAACAAAAATATGTGGATCCCCTCTACAGGGGCCTTGTGAATTCAAAGAACTAAAACCTCTTACTTTAAACCAGATTCTATCCTTGTTTTCAGTCCTTTGAAAGAAAATAAGAATACGATTATCTCTACATTTTCAGTTACTTGGTTAAAGGATCATAACTGTGAACACATTGGAACACAGAGAAGCAATATCGGTCAGCAGAATCCCAGTAAGATGATCAGAGAAAGAAGCTCTGGCCCCACTCCTCCCTGAGCTGCTATGAGAGAGCAGCAGCCCCAAGGGCACCAGGTGAGAGATGTCAAGATCAGTCAGTGGGAAATGTTGTTTGCCTTACCTCACAGCAGGGTGTCACTGTCTAGGGACATGGGATTTATTAGGCATGGGATGCAGCTGAATATTACCTTGGGACTTTATTATTACAGGATGTTCAGGGGGACGACCAGAGGTGCAATAAGAGACAGACTGTCGTGCTCTGGGAGTGATCAGTGAAGTCTGTCCTGTCTTCTTACCAAACAGCATGTCTAATTATTTTCCTGGGTGAGGAGCCCCTTAGTTTGTACACGTGTTTGTATGGGTATCTGAATGCCAGCAACTGATGTGGGACCACGTGTCATAAGGGACAACATGTCTAAGTGTCCGCACCTGCATATTGTGTGACTATGTGTGTCCGTGTGATTGCTTGCAAATATCATGGCAGAGTAACCCATGAGTAGGATAAGAGGCTTGACAGCCAGGTATTAAAGCAGTCAGAACCATGAGCCAGATACTGGAGAGACTAGAATGTCTGAAAACTGACAGCTGGAGAGACCAGAGGTGTCCAAATCTACTAGAGTGACCAAGAGGTCTAAGGGTTGGCTTACTGACATATTTACATGCGTTTGGCTGTACTGGAATCAAGAGAACCCCAAGGATCTACAGGGAAGATTGAGTATTCAAGGTTATTTACTGGAGGAACTGGATCAACAGTGTGTGTGGGCTCATGTGTGTGTTAGTGTGTGTGTGTGTGTGTGTGTGTGTGTGTGTGTGTGTGTGTAAAAAAATACGTGTGCACACAAGTGTATGTGTGAGGGGCTCTGAAATGTAAGGAACTGAAAGGGCATCACTGGCTTTGGGAGTGTCAGAAATTGGGAAAACAAGGTTCTGGGTCAAATTCCTGCCCTTAGTGCACAAGCCCATGCTGCTGAGATGATCAGCTTTGTAAATCTTCAGTCTTTTCCACTAACCTCATCCTGGACTGTCAGAAAGGATTAAAAAATTAGGCAACTGTTTGTGCTGTGTTTGGATCTTTCTATCTGTCCGGTTCTGTATGGCTTTCCATGTGTATTGCCAATGTCACTGTGTGTGTCATTTGGGGAATGCATGCTCAGCCTTGCCAGTGGCTGTGCTCAGAAACAGAGATCTGTAGTGCCTTTCCCTCAACTGTGCTACCAGAAACAGCAAAATTTTAATGGTGTTATCATGGAATCATTTAGGTTGGAGAAGACCATTGCGGTCATTGAGACCAATCATATTCACTAACACTTTCACCCTTTAAAAGTTTGACTTTGTAAACTCATCTGTGTTAAAATTATTTTTATTTTTATGCATTGTTGGAATGGATATTTTTTATTAATAGGCCATATCTGGCTTTTATATTGCTATAGTTCTCAGTTCTTACATGTCAACAGTAAAAGCTACTCATCATTTCAAGTAAAAGACAGAAAATCATCCAACAGAAACCACATGCCTAATGTGTTAAAATTATAAAAGATTTAGTAGTTGTCTCAATGTCATTCACAGTTCTGTAGAGAGGTTGCTATAGCTCAATTAAAATTTATATGTATGTATATGTATATTTATCTATATGTCTCTGTGTTGAGACAGTGATCCCTGAAGTAAAGCAAATTTATTTATCATCCAGTGGAAGAATTGCATATCTGTGTGTAAAAAGGACCATTTCAGATGATGGTTACAAAAATGTACTCCTAGAGGATTATTCATCAAGAAGTTATTTTTTATATACTCAGTACATAAAATCTGCAAGCCTTAGATAAAATTGTCAGAATAATTAGGTTCTTTTCACCTCATCAGCAAATGAAATGTAGTGATTCCAAAGTAATATTTCTGGAGAAGGCACCAAAGGGGCTGAGGCTGATTCAGAGTAGCTAATAAGATAGCACACACCCCACCCAAGCAAGCAAAAGCTAATCATAAAAATAACTTTAATGGGTAATTTCTGTGCTTCAGAATATAGATGAATACTAGAATGAGAGTGAAGGCATGCTTTTTGACTTCAGACAGAATTAAAGTCCTGCTCTTAGTTGGGCAGTAGGGTCTCTGATTAGTAGATGAAAATAAGGATTTAGATTTGATAGACACAATTTTTGGCATTCATCTTGACTTCTGATGCTACTTTGGTAAATCTCTTTGTTTACAAAATGCTTCTCAGTTGTAAGAGTTGTTAGGTATTAGTTATTCAGGGAATAATTGTAAAAAGACCCATGGGACCTAACAGCAATATTTTCATGCCTAACTATCAACAAGGGAAAAGAGAGAGGCTCATCAAACTGACAAATATGCATCCACTCTGAATCAAATGCTGGAAAAAAAGGTTTGGCATGAATGTTTTGTAGTCTTCTTGCAAGAGAAGCAGACAATTCAATAGAGCAAAATTAGTCCGTTTATGTATATGGGCAATCTCACAGGTAGGAATGCTTCTTTATGTAAAAGATTCTCTCTACATAAATATTACTTCTATGCAGTAATTATAATAAGAGGTAGCAATAGTGCTGTAAATGCCTCTCTTACAGAAAAGGCATAGTCAGGCTAAATCCAACTCTACTGCCATTATAAGGTGCACAAAATATATGTGCTTTCATATAATGATAGATTCATTTTGGTTGGAAAAGACCTTTAAGATCATCACGTCCAACCACTGACTGAACACCGCAAGTCCACCACTAAACTGTGTTACTCAGATCCATATTTACACACCTTTTAAATAATTCCACAGATGACTCAACCACTTCCCTGGGCATATTGTTCCAGTTCTTTAAAGTCTTTTGTTGAAGAAATTTCTCTCAATATCGAACCTAAACCGTCCCTCACCAAACCTGACACCATTTTGTGTTGCTTTCTATTTGGGAGAAGAGGCAAATCCCTACCTGACTTTCACTCACACAACCTCCTTTCATGCATTCGTAGAGAGCCACAAGGTCCACCCTGACTCCAGACCTAAAAATTCTCAGCTGCCTCAGCTGCACCTCCTAAAATTTGTGCTCCAGACCCTCCAGATCAGCTTTGTTGGCCTTCCCTAGACATGATCCAGCACCTTGATGTCTTTCTTGTAGTGAGGTGGCCCAAATGTTGCACCCCAGGTCATCAAAGGAGATGCAGAAATTGGCATGCCCTGTCAGGACACTCACCTTTGAGATAAGGCAATGCAGTGAGACACTTTTCCACAGCTCCCTGCTTCTTTATGTTAATGACCTCAGTGTGTTCCCTACCACTGCCTTCCCTATTGGTTCTCACTCCCTGCAACTCCTCCTATGTATCCCTGTTGGTCGTTTCCCTCTGACCTTTGCACCACTCCTGGTCCCTATACCCATTGGCCCTCAGACCTGATGCTCCTCCCCTCATCCCATATAAAACCCTGGGCCCTCCTTTGTTCTTGGTCCATTGGGTGAGTCGACGAATAAACTGCTGTTAGAATTCCAAACAAAGAGTCCCTCTTGCTTCTTTATTCTGTTGAGCTGCACTCCACACCTGGTGACAGGAGTGTCTCTTGCTCACCCTGAGCTATCCACCTTTCCCTAGGGATGACGCTCTTGGGAAGGCAGTGGCCTTGGCAGCTTCTGCTGCACTGCTGCACCCAAAATTTATAGCCTCAGCTGAGCCTAGGAGATGCATTGAATACGATTTCCAAGAGCAGAACTAACTACTATTTTCAAAATTCAGTTGTGGAACTACAGGGTAGCTAGCCTGAACTTCAGGGACAAATCAGACACTGAAAAACCCCATCAAAAGTTGCTTTTGAAAGGTAATCTATAGCATCATATGGGGGTGAATGGATACCACTTTAGCAGCTGTTGGATTGAGAAATGGAAGTTCCTTTCACATGACCTCCCCACATTCACAGCAGCAATACAGTTGAAATTTTTTGTTGTGCTGTGTTTTGGCTCTGTGGAACTGTGTGACCTTTTCCTTGGCCAGGCAGTCCTGCTGTTTAGTCAACACATGAAGCCCTTTCCCTCTCCTGGGCTGGCAACATTTAATGGACCTTACTAAGCTCTGATTTGTGTCTTAAAGCAATTAGCACAACTTTGGCTGGAAAACCTCCATTTTCATTTCATTAAAAAACTCAAGAAACTGGGAGCTGAAAGGAAATAAAAATATAAAGGGGATTTTGGACTCTGTTGACTTTGCAGCAAACCTGAAGAAAGCAAATTCTTCATCCAGCCCTAATAATGAGGCTTAGACTGGCTCCAATAGCAGTCTTTGTACCATCTATTACAAAAGCTTCATTTGTGTTCTATGTAAAAAGTGCAATGAAGCATAGAAAACACGTAATTTGTGTAGAGAATGAGAGTTATGCAATTTTTGCTGGCATAAACAATGCAATAACTGCTCAGAAATAACCTTTTGCATTCATGAATGGGGTCCATTATCTGCTCTGTCTCTCTTTTTTTCTCATTCTGAGTTGGGGCATAGTAATAAAAGAAAGGCGTCGTCTTTGCCTCAGAGCTCTGGTTTTCAAGCAGCAAGTGGATAACAATATATGACAGCTCATTTTTGTCTTCTGATTAAGGAGCAGCCATGTTTTACAGACACTTACTGAGTTGCCAGCCAATTAAACGTTTCAATTCATTTATATGTATTTAATTGGACTACCTTTGCAAATAGGGCTTTTCTGGAGTTATCAAGCAGCTTAGACAGTGCAAGGCAGTAGATAAGAATTACAGAACTATTATTATTTTTATTATTAATACTTTCATCACTACTATTAGTGGGGAAAATCAGGGTAAATACATAGTGGAGTGTTTGCAAGGTACCTTTCTGGTTGAGTGTGTGTCCTATTTAATCACTTGTCTGTAAATAAAGAACTATTAATTATGTCCTTAATAATTTTTCGCAGTGGTTTTGTTGGTTTCATTTTTGGGAAGAAGAATTTATGCAAAGGCCACTGACAGGGCTGCTAAGGGCCCAGCAGATGACATATTTTCAGAATCTAGATTTTCAGAAAACTTTTTGTAACATTCCACATGACACTTTCCTGGTTAAGGTCCAGGATGATGCAAAGATTCAGGGCAGGACATGGGCAGAGATACAGAACAGGTTGAAAAATAGCAAAGCAGTGACTATAGATAGTTCCTGTGAAAGAAGCTATGTCAAACCAGAGAAAGTGTTTTTTTAAGTCCACAGGGGCTACTGCTGCACGTTGTGTGCTTTAATTTAGAAAAATGACCTAAAACCACAAAGAACAGCTGCAGTAAAGTAGCATTTTTAGAGGACCGAAAAATGAAAGATGATGAATGAATGACATACCCACAGCTAAACTTAAAAGGGAGTTAGATTTGATTTGTAAATAAGTTTTCACAGAGGGAATTAAATGTAGTATTGGCAAATACAAAGTAATAAAACTTAAGTGCTCCAAACCCCACTAAATTCTAATGTAGAACTAATGGGATTAAACTCGAAGGAAATTTGAGAAAAAGAAACCAAACCAACCAAACAAACAAACAAAAAACTCTCTAACGCTTTTCAGGATAAACAGGAATTTTTCATGTTACCTTTTCTAAGGGCATATATTTAGTCTTTTTCTTGCAGTAATATCAATACTTGGAACAGTAATATCAGTACTTGGAACATTTAAGTGGATTTTCTCAAATAGATTAACCTGCACAGGTTGACAGATATTGATCATTACAGGAATTCAGTCAGCAAAGTATGCAGCAATAGCAGTGGCAACTTTGGCAAGCTCTGTGGCAAAACACCTGAAGGAGATAAGGAGGAGGTTATTGGAGTCAGAGAGCCCCCAAAAAGAGCAGAGAGACCAGGCAGGACCTGGCAGCTCTCACAAACAACCGCAGACAAAGAGGATGTGCAGAAGGATACTTTGTGCGGCAGTTTGTGTAGGAGAGTACAGCCACCCCTCCAGGCAACAAAAGTTTCCACACAGTCACATGCCACAGCTGGAAGGAGCATTGTGGCAGAAAATATGGATGGAGTATTCTGTAAACATCCATCTGCCTGATGTTTCACAATCACTAGCTCTTGTTCTTGTGGAAGGCTTGACAGATGTCTACTGGGAACTCAGTACAGCAGAGAAGAGGCAGTGTGAGAGGTTCCTCCAGAGTGTGGAAGAGAATTCCCTGGCACAGCTGATAAGTGAGCCTACCAGGGGTGATGCTCCACTACACCTGCTGTTTACACATAGAGAAGGGCAGATGATGGGAGATGGGCTGGTCAGACGCAATCGTGGGCACAGTGACCTTGAGATGATTGGTGAAGTAACAAAGTGGATCAATAAAACCTCTGGTTTGGACTTCCGGAGGGTGGATTTTGGCCAGTTCATTTGGCCAGGACATTGATGCAGAGAGTCCCCTGGGAAAGAATCCTTAATAATGAAGGGGTTAAGGAATGATAGGCATACTTTAAGTAACAAGAGCAAGCCATCCCTGCATCGAAGCTGATCAGGAAGAAGATTGGTCTGGCTAAACAGGGTACTTTTGCTGGAATTCAGGGAAAAAAGGGAGTTTATGATATTCAGAAGAAGAGGCAGGCAACTCAGGAAGGGTACAAGAGTGTCATTAAGTCATTGAAAAAATTAGAAAGGTGAAAGCTCAAATAGAACTCATCCTGGATACAGCTGTGAAAAATATTAAAAAGTGTTTTTTATAAGTACATTAACAACTAAAGGAGGGCCAAGGAAAATCTCCATCCTTTATTGGATATGGAGAAGGGAGGAACATGGTTGCCAAAAATGAGAAAAAGACTGAGGTACCTAATGCTTTCTTTGCCCTAGTCTTTAACAGAAAGAGCAGATAACTTCAGGGCAATCAGCCCCATGAGTTGGTAGGCAGAGATGGGCAGCAGAATAAGCCTCCTACAATTCAGGAGGAAGAATTAGGGATCTGCTCTGTACTTAAACACACAAGTCTATGGGGCCTGGATGGGATTCACCCAAGAGTACTAAAGGAGCTAATAGAAGAGCTTGCCAAGTCACTCCACCACTTTTCTTCAGTCCTGGTTAACTGGGAAGGTCCCAGATAACTGCAGATTGGCCAGTGTGACATCAGAAAGGTCAGAAGGAAGATCTGGGGAACTACAGCCTGTCAGCCTGACTTTGTTGTTGGAGAAAGTTGTGGAACAGATTATTTTATGTGCATACAGCACATAGAGGACAACCAGGGGATCAGACCCAACCAGCATGCATTTAGGAAAGGCAAGTCCTACTTGACCAACCTGATCTCTTTTTATAACCAAGTGACCTGCCTAGGAGATGAGAGAAGGCTGTGGATTTAGTCTACCATGACTTCAGTAAAGCACTCTCTTCCAAAGCATTCTCCTGAAGATGCTGGCAACCCAGGGCTTGGACAGGTGCACTCTTCTCTGGGTTCAGAACTGGCTGAATGGCTGTGCCCAGAGAATGGTAGTGAATTGTGCTGCATCCATTTGGCGTCTCTTCTACACTAGTGGTGTTCCCCAGGGCTCAGAGCTGGGCCCAGTCCTGTTTAACATTTTTATTGAAGACCAGGATGAGGGAGTTGATGGAGTCACCATCCCTGGGAACATTCCAAAATTGACTGGCACTGAGTGCTGTGGTTGACATGGTGGTGTTAGAGGTTGGACTGGTTCATTTTGGAGATCTTTTCCATCCTTATTGATTCTCTAATTCAAACTTCAAAAGGTCACTTATTCTTTGAAAGAAAGAAGAAAGGAGATAGTATGGGGCACAACATTTTCAGTGGAGCTCGTTATTTTGGGATCCCATGGATAAACTTATATCACCTTTGTAACTGCTTCTCCTTTCTCCTTTTCTATTTGACAGTCGCATTTGGGGTAAACACCGCCTCTTCACTGATCACTGACAGGATCACTAATAAACAGCTTCATTGTGCTCTTTTTTCTCTTCTTCATTAAAATGAAAGGAAATCTATTTTCCTTTCATTTAAGGGAGAAAAAGCTGAGCAAAGTATGAGAGAAATTTTCCATAGAAGACCTTGCTATTGATGATGCTGTGTGACATTAAATAACTCCTCGTGACATCACATGACTCAAATTTGCTCCTTTGGAAACAAGAAAACTTTCAGATTTATATTTCAAATAAATGGCATTGACAGAGGGGACAGGAAGTATTTGCAATGTCTATTATTAAGCCTCTCAATTCAGTTTCTAAAGTTTTATTTAGTCAATAGAGAGATGCAGACTGTCCTGTGAATAGCACCGTGAAACAACCTGCATTCTTGATTTAGGGGTCTACGATAGGTGTTTCAAGTTTAACACTGTAAATTCACAGTACAGGGCATCTGACAGCAGAAATTTCAGTGGTTTTTTTGATTTTTCTTTTTTACTGGATTTCTAATGATTGCCAAATATTGCAGTATTTCTGGGGGTTCAGGAACAAAACTCACAAGCCCATTCTTAATACTCTTTGTATAAATTCTGAGCTTTTAATTTTTTTTTTATTTTTTTTTTTAACTTTCTGAAGGGAACAGCTTTGCTTTCTTAGGAAGCTGACAGCAAGATATGTCAGAAACTGTCCTAATCTGGATTGGAGTCACCTACTTTCAGATTCTGAAAGATGTCTCTATTAGATGGATATTAAGTTGTAGTAATGAGTTTATGGTGTTTAATTTTTAAAATATGCTGCCTTCTGTCATATTTAAGTTTTAAATAAAGGCATTTGTGCTTTGCCATTGCTGGCACCTCCCTGAAGAACTGTTGTGTGCAGATCCACAGAGACCAGCCCAAACTCAGGAATGCAAAGAAGAGTACAATAAACCTAAGAGCTGGAGGCTTCAAAAGACTACTGACTAAACACTGCTTTTCAAAAAAAGTGATGCTATGGTATGGACCCTCCCAAAAGGAAACATGTGGAACTCAAATGTGATGGTGCTGAGGAATTCAAGAAAATGTCAGCATATTATTAGCTTGTGATCTGTGACAATATAATCGGCATTGATGACTCATTCCAAAGGGAGACAAGTGGTCCCAGGCAAAGTGATAATGGCAAGCTTGGCCCTAGGCCTTTTAACCTCTGAACTAGCTCTCCCACCTAATATAAACTCAGTCAAAAATATCAACAGCTTAGAAAATAAAAAAAATTGAAGGATTTTATGAATTCCAATTTTTTTTTTAAGCAAAATTGCATACACACGCACACACATGCACTCCTTCAGGAATATTTAGGGAATAGGAATAGCAGAAACCTCTGAAGTTTGAGTCTTCCTCTTCATAACTCTTCTGGTATTTTGCTTTTCATTCAAACCAGAGCGGAATGCACCTAACTGAAATGAGCACAGGGAGAAGGAGAAGAAATACAGTCCACACTTCCCATGGGTACATCTACATCAGCAATTATTTTGGCCCAGTTGAAGCTTTCTGTACAGTTGGAATCATGTGGTGTCAAGCTATCAGCTTCTATATTTTATTAGTTTCAGGAGATTTTCTTCAGAGTGGCTCTGGCTTGTTACCATGAACTGAAGTGTATGATAGGTGGGTGTATCTCCCAGTTTAAATTTATCGTTCATGTTCTGTAAGATTGCTCAAGTATGGGATCCACGCTTCATTATAAACACAACATCAGTGTTCCACTTCACCAATCAATCTCTAATTTAAATAAAAATGTGGATTATATCTATAATTCTTAAAGAATATCCCTCACTACAGGCCTTAGGAGCAGTGAAAAATGATATTTCTCATCAGGTTCAAAATTTTTCCATTTCATTTTGAACTTCAAAATGAAAAATTATAATTGTTTTAGTGTTTTGTTTTGTCTTTCTCCTAGGAGACAAAAAAGAGAAAAACCCTTGAAACCAGAATGTTTCAAGATTCAGACATGAGATTTTATTTGTACTTTCAGGGTTTTTTCCTTTTTCTTTTTTTTTTTTTTT
>JAHXMQ010012338.1:70258306-70375252 GCA_020466415.1 Ammodramus savannarum pratensis
CCTGCTGGCCACACTGTTGCTGATACAGGCCAGGATGTCACTGATCTTCTTGGCCATCTAGGCACACACACTGGCTCATGTTCAGCTGGGTGTCAACCAATCCCCCAGGTCCTTTTCTCCTGCCCCTCTTTTCAGCCCTCTGTCCCCAGCACATAACATCACATGGGTTGTTGTGACCCAGCACCTGGCCTAGTAAAGTTTCCCTCAATTGGCCTCAACCCATTGATCCAGCCTGTCCCGATCCCCCTGCAGAGCCTTCCTGCCCTCCAGCAAATCAACACTCCTGCCCAACTTGGTGTCACCTGCAAACTAACTGAGGGCACATTTGATCCATTTGTCCAAATAACTGTGAAAGATATTAAATAGAACTCACATTAAGCTAATTAACAGAACATGTAACTCGAAGGCTTCAGCATTACTCTCATATCTGCTCTTTTTTTATGATCTTTAAGCTCTACCTTAAGTCCTCAGCTTTCCTGAAATGGTACTTGGAGGCACTGTCTGCACATCTATGTTCAAATACATGTCCACGTCCATGTATGAAACTCACTGGGAATCTACCTTCTGAAAAGCACATTCAGGATCTTTGCTGGACTTAGATGCTATTTTTTTTTAAACAATTAAGTTTAGACTTTCTAGCTTCATGACAGCTTTGTATTAGTTAAAGGATTTTGTGGGTTTGATGTTGAAGTCATAAAGCTACTCCCCACGCTCTAAAGATGACGCTGACATAATGTGCACATACCCACCAGTTCACTCATCAACATTCATCAATTTCATTCTGAAACAGAAAGCTATGTTGTTTATGTAACAATTATTTTAATTAAAGCAAAATTGGGACAGAGAGAAAATAATTTATCAGCTCCCCCAGCCCCCCCCAAAAAAACCTCAAACCAAAATCAAAAAACACCAATATGCTTTGCTGCTCAGTATTTTTTCCTATGCCTCTTTGACCAGCTTCTTTCTTTTGATATTGCAGCTTGTCTTGTCAAAGAAATTAATTGACATGGCAAAATATGTGCAAGATAAGTCACTCTATTTCAGATAATAAGCTTAGGTACCAAACACCTGGCATTTTTTGACCTTTTAGGTATATTCTTTTAGATTCTTTAAGGTTGCATAATTCAGGAACAATATGTCTTTAATAACAGTATTCCCCATAGTATACTTAAGTAATGTTATAGGCACAGCACAAACTGACAAAAGCAAGGCAATTTAAAGTTGTGATGGATACTGCCTTTCACTTAGCCTATTGTGCACAGTTACAGGTATTGCAGAACAAATCATTCAGTGACCTGAGAGCCTCTCTGTAATGACTAAGTATAATGGAACAAGTCAAGCCTGGAGTATTATCCTTCACACTGATTTTTCCCTTGCTTTTGTCAGTGTCTGTGGTAATTTGGCTTTTAGCCCATTAATTTCCTCCATTTACAAAATGCTCCCTGTGGAAGTAGTTGCCTGCCATAGGGATATGCAGTATGAGACTTCTTAAAATATGTATTGTTTAATTATATATCAAGGTACTAGTAGAGCGGCAATTATTATTTTATATTTCAATGACGGTTAAACTCAACACCATTTTCTACTATGACTTTCTCTCCTGGATAATCACATCATACAGAAATCAGAAATGAGGTTTTCCATATGTTTGAAGTTACCCAGTTAGTAATCCTACAGTATGACTTGTCATAATCAATATCGCTAACCAGAATGTAAGTTAATTTTATGAAATAAACGTCCAGTTACATTGATGAGATTGACTGTTGACACTGATTGGCAGACAGAAGTGAGTCTTTCTGGCAAAATGGAAATGTAATAGTTATTGAAAAATGTGAGCAATAAAAACTTCTTTAAAATCTAATAAATACAAGGAAATCTATATCTAAAATTGTTCTATCTTGTTTAGGTACCAAGGGGCTTTGAATGGAAACAAAATAGAAAAAGTGTTTTGCTTACTTAGAAAAGAAAATGGACAAAAACCCCCGTGATTTTTTTCTTCTCTAATATATGCACTTTTTGCTCTATCCATCTGCTGTGACACCAGTTGCACTTGGTGCATGTTGTATATGGAGTGTGCATGAATATTAAGAGGGAACAGGTAAGAGAATGTATTACGTGTTGTCAGTTAGTTGTGGTGGGAGACAATCAGTTAACAGATTTGCAGAGACAGGCGGATCTTCTCAGGAGGATCAGCGAGTTTAGGAGGAGCTGGGATGACACATGGTTGCTGTTAGTCTCAGCAGGAGTGGCAGCAGAGGGGGAGGAGGGCTGGCTGTGTGTACAGCAGGTAGAGCTCGGGGCAGCATGCCTCTTGTTTTCCTGTGCAAGATGTTGATAGCCAGACTAAGAGAAAAAAAAAGAGAGACATCATTGCATAAAGTAGTTTTGTTGTTTAATTACATTTGAATGACTGTGTAGCGCCATGAAAATGTAAAATAAAAATTATTAGGGGAAACACGAAGAGCCATTTGCTTGCAGTGATCTAAAAGAAAAAATCCTTTGCCAGACCTCAAAATTAACAGAGTTTTTTCTCTGTGTAAGGCCCTGGCACCTCTTCTTTCCCTGGCTACACGTCCTGAGACCAGACCTACTTAATTTGTATGAGATAATTGAAATTATTTGTTTATTGGGTCCCTTTGTAGCCTGCCCTACCTAATTCTTCTGTTTCTTTTTTTGATCTGTGCGAAATAGAAGCACTTTAATGATGTGTAGACACTTCCCTGTAATCCTTGCTTTGTAAAAAATAGCCCAGAAGGTATCAACCTTCATGATCATCCAGTCCTTCTTCACGCCTTGAAGAGAAAAAACAAAACAAGAAAACCTGAACACTTACACAGTATTGGTAGGACAACGTTGTTCTTTTTCCTGATCATTGCTTAGCAACTTCAATGAAGTTTGAGAGCTTTTAGCAACCATCTTTCTCTGTCAGAAACAGTACAACTCTCCAGAACAAGATTTTAAAATCCAGTTTCTCTCATTTAAATGTCCCTGCCCCAGGGATTGTTGTTCCACTTGTGAGAACTTCAATATGTGGATGGAGTCTTGCAGCTTCATTCCCTGCAATGCAGATCCCTATTCAGATTCTGTTGCTAGCTGCATTAACTCAGACATACTTCCATCTTTACTCTAAGGCTCCTAAGTTGGAACAGTCAAAAACTATTGCTAGTGGAGAGGAACTGAAACTCTTGAAGGTATTTCAACATTTAGACATCCTGAATTGGTCCAAAAAATTGCTCAGTTAAATAGTTTAAATGAAATTAGGATCAAAGCAGTTTAGGGATTTATTAATGACACGTAATTATCCAGAAATCAGTGAGCTATATATTCAGGATCAATAGCAGTAATGCAGCAGTTAAACCACAACACTGGACACTTGCAAAATGTTAATAAGCTCCTACAAGTTTCTAAACACCCTTAAGTAATTAAATCTTGCAAAATTTTTGTGCCTTCCTACAGTTCCCCTACACTATAACCAGAGGCCAGTATCATCCCTCTTTGACAGTGCAGATTTTCCAGTTACTGACCTCCTGTGAGAGATGTGATCTCTCCAGCTGTATGACAAAGTCCTCTGTACCTAGAAGTGAGGTGGCACTGAGTGCAGGTCGCATGTGACAGCTCACTGTGGGTATGGACCCTTCCTCAGCATCCTTTGTGGTATTGGGCTGCCCTGTTGGGCTGCAGTTAGGTCCCTAATGTGATCAGTTTGAGTGCAAACACCCTCCAGACCATTTTGATTATATTCAATCTCCATGTGCACTCACATTTTTATTTCTAAGTTATCCTACCTATCTGCCAAAGGAGTGTGCAGGCACCCTCATAAAATGCCTGCTGAAAGTTCCCATCTCTCTCACTATTAGCATTTGAGAGAGTGAACAGCAACTGGATTCACCTGTTTTAGGCATCTCAGTTATTTTTGCTACTGTGAATGTTGACCAATGTGCCTAATCATAGACCAGGGCTGTCACTCTCAGTAAGTTCAGCTGGAAAGGTGCCTACTTATTTCAGGATCAAAATTGATTCATGAAAAGCAAACTAACATTTTGACTCTAAGTCTGATTTGCACAGATGATGGTACACTATGGTTCTAACATCACCATTTTGTAAGAAAGCCAATTTGAAACCATTATGCAGTATTTTCTTTGTAGCTGAAACGCTAAGATTTTAATCGTGGCTGTGACCCCGATTCAAAACTTCTAACTTTTGAATTTATTGTCAAAGTCTGCCAAAAATGGAGAGTGACCTCTGCAGAAAAGCATACTGTTGTTGTTGCTTTCACTGTCAGTCAAAGATGGTGAATACTATGAAGGAATGAGCAACTTTTCTCTCATATCTGTTCATATCAATATTGTTGTTTTCTTAGGAATATTTTAAAAAAATGCTCTTTATCTACAGAATGTCCTAAAAACTTTCTTACGTAAATAACTAGAAAGTTGATTAAAGTATCACTTGGCCATATCTTCAGAATTTCTGGATCCAAACCTTGGTTTTCAAATCTCCAATTTAGCAGTTGAACATTCTAATTCCTAATGCAGGACATATCAAAATACCTTTGAACATAGTGAGAGTCATTAATAACATTTAGAACAGCCTGAGGCCCTTCTTGAAGTGTCAATATCTGATTTGGCATGTATTCTCAAGAGAAAAAAATACTAATGCCTTAGATTCTTCTCTCAATGCATTTCTTAATTGTTATACAGCTGGAAATGTGTGGCAATACAACATAATTAAGAAATGAAGGGTAAGAAGATGTTTATATCTTATGTTTAGCAGAGCAGCACTTGTAACTATATGAATAATTCAAATTTAACCTATTCATTTCAACTAAAGACTTCCTTTATTACATAAAAATAAGAATAGTTTTAGACATAAGTGTTAGCGTTTCTTAACATCAAGATCATATAGACTATCTCTTTAAATGTATTCTGCTGAACTATTTTCATTATTAGTTCAGTGGGAAAAAATGGGTACTTAACAGTGGTTATCACTGTCATTACTAGAAATTATTGCCCTTCAAAATATTGAAAACCAGCTGAAAGTATCCTTATGCAAAAAGAATGCAATGTGAAGATGAACATCAAGATTGTACAGGACTAATGGTGCTTTTCCATTGAATTTGTCTGTTTACAATATATCAGATATTGTAAACAGATATTGGTTTCTTTGGAATTCAGATATCCCTGTCAAACCTCAATAATATTAAATAACTGACTTGCACGTTTTTTTCTCTTCTCAGTATCAGTTGTTTCAGCACCACTAGGATGTGCCTATCTATACCCCATTTCTAACCAGTTTCCAATGCAGATGGATTCCTGTATAAAAGTACGCCCCTGTAGACACACTGCTACTTCATGTTCTCAAAGACATTTTGTCATTTCTCGTATTATCATTAACAGGCAAGTTCAGCCATATGAATATAACCTATCATATCCTTTCTAGTGCCTTAAAAAAAAAAAAAACAAGCATTATGAAGTATAATGTAAATATACTTCTTGTCTTTAAAACAGCAGATCATAATAAGGAATAAAGATCGGAAACTGATCCTTATTTCAAAATTAATATTTTAATTCATGCAAAATTTTTAAAAATGGAAAAAAAAGGAAGTGTCACAATCCACAGAAAAACCTGTAGACACTCTCATAATTATTATACAGACCTGACTGTTCTCCAAAGAATGTTAAAAATTTCTTCTGTTCAAAAGAAAAAAGAATTGCAGAAAGACTTAATAAAAGTGTAGCACCATCTATTAAAACAAAAGAGTCTAGTACCATCTATTAAAACAAAAATAAAAAAATTATGGATGTTATATAAATAGTATTTTTGCAATAACTGTTTCAGAAGCTCCTATTTTTGAACTGGCAGAAAAGAGCCTATTGATTAATGTTTTTATAACTAATTAAATGGATTAGGATCAAACACTGAAGAGACAGAGACATCTTAAGAGGGTGAAGTCTACTAGTTCTTCCTCCGTCTGGTACAAATATTATTTCAAAGTATGTTATTTGGTCTTTTTTTAAAATGGTTTAGGCAAGAAAATCTTCCCTATTACACATTTGATACAGCTTTGTAACTGGAAACTCTTACATAGTTTTCAGAAAAATGAACTATATTTTTTTTAACACTCCTTACACTACTCCAAAAATGCCTTTTCTTCTACTTTTTGAAACAGTAATTTGTATACTGTTATCCTACCCTTAGTGAACAACTCGATCTCACTGTTTTTTTTCTGAATCTCCTGGTTATTCTCAGTATTTATAGTTCTATGACTGTCAGTCTTCTAGCTTTTTGTTTCTGGTATCACTGCTAACATATAAAAGATATAAATACCAATGATAGCCTTTTTCTTTCTCATAATATTATACTACATTTTTGATGAAATAAATCATCCCTTTCCTCATTTTTCTCAGTTTTAGGCCTTTCTAGCTGCTTTGAACCATTATACCTGAAAGCCAAAATGTTCTTCTGTAGTATATACCCATAACTTCTCCCTAAAGCTTTCTTATTATTTTTCTGTTCATATAGAAAAGAGAAAAGGAGCTGTTGGGTCTAACTTTTGGAATGTAAATAATCCAAGAATTAAAATAATCTGAGCCATTGTATGGTTGTTATTTAATCACAGATTTGTTGTTGCCTACAAATTTATGTAGGCCTTTGGAAAGCATAGATGCATATATATATGTATACATGTGTATATATATATATATATGTGTGTGTGTGTGTGTGTATGCATAGATATGTATGTGTGACCACACATTTTCATGAGCTCAATTAGATTAAGAAAGTAGTGGGAAACTGGATGAGCCTACATGCTAAATCTTATGTCCTTTGGATACTTTAAAAAATCCTATTTTTATTAAGCCACTAAATCTAAATAAAATAAAACAAAGGGTGACAACAAAGAAAAGTCCAAACCCATGAACTAAATTTAGAAACAAAGAATAAAAATAATTGGAGGACACATTAAAAAATATTACAGAGATGGAAAGACCTCTTTTTTACTGTCTACCTCATTAATTCATCTACTCGCCTCAGAAAATAGAACTACAAACCTTTTTTATTTTTACTTACTCGGTAACATAGACTGGACTGAAGTTTCATTTCCCTCTTAAATAAGGTCTCTTGATTCACATCAATATGCTGATAAAAGTAGAATATGGATGCTATACTCTTCTTCCTAGTCTGTGCAGGTACTTAGCCACCAGGTTATCAAACCATTCTCTTTTTCACTCTCATATCTAAAATGGGTGCGTCAGCCAAGAATAACTTGGGAAGCCCAAATTAAAAGGTCTTGAAGGACAGAGTTGCAGAATGATCTAAGCTTATTTTTTCAATCTCACCTGAAGTATTTGAACATCTTATCTTCTCAACCTCTTAGTATTTTTTAAATTATTTAAGATTGTCACTTTCGTTGTTGTCTCTTTTTTTTTTTTGTTTTTTCATCTGAATTGGTGCTAAGAATTATCTAATCATTCTGATTTTTTTGCATCTTAATTGCAAGCTAAGGGGTTTTGTTGTCCATTAACTTTTGTAGCTGGTTTAACAGACAAAGCCTCAAGGATGGGTAAGCAGAACAATCAAGCACAGAAAAGAGAACATCAGGACAGATATTAAGATTTTGTTGCCTTTGAAATTAATAAAATAACTACATCAGCAGAATGGCTGGAAAGAGGCCCAATGGAAAGGACCTAGAGGTGTTGGGTGACAGTCAGCTGAACATGAGCCAATGTGTTCCCAGGTAGCCAAGAAGGCCAATGGCATTCTGGCCTGTATCAGCAATAGTGTGGCCAGCAGGGACAGGGCAGTGATTGTCCCCCTGTACTTGGCACTGGTGAGGCCACACCTCAAGCTGGGCCCTCACTACAAGAAAGACATTGAGGTGCCTGAGTGAGTCCAGAGAAGGGCAACAAAGATTGTTAGGGGTATAGAGAGTAAGCTTTGTGAGGAGCAGCTGAGGGAGCTGTGGTGGTGAAGCCTGGAGATAAGGAGACTCAGGAAAGATTTCATTATCTCTACAACCACTGGAAAGGAGGGTGCAGCCAGGGGAAAGTTGGCCTCTTCTTCCAGGTAAGAAATAATAGAACAAGAGAACAGTCTCAAGCTGCAGCAGGGGCATTTCACATTGGATATCAAAAAGAATTTCTTAATGGAAAGAGGGCCTGAGCGTTGGAACAGAGTGCCCAGGGGGCGTGGTAGAGTCACCATCCTTGGAAGTGCTCAGGAAAGGACTGGACATGGATATCACATTCAATAGGAGGTGCAGTGCTTATTGCAAATTCTTGTACACTTGTCAGGCTGAGCAGAGAAACCAGTACATGGACCGTGTTCCATAAAGAAACTCTTATGGTTTTCAGTATAAAATTTTCAATAATGCACCTTCCTAGTGAACAAGTGAGTCTGTGCTTGCAGGGTAGAAATTGTCAAATAGTCTCCAATTAACATTACTTTAAACTTTTTAGAGGAATCCTAAATGAGCCCCAGATAGTCTCATGAGTAATGAAAATAATCCAAACTATCCTTCTAACATAGTGGCGTTTCTATGATCTGTATTTACCCAGAAGGTCAAGGAACGAATGTGTCTTCCTCTGGAAAATGGTCCTGGGATGAAATTCCACATTACAGATTATCAAGACTACACCAAATGATTACCCAGTATGGGCTAATCCAGAGCCGAGAAAGCTTGTATTTGGAAATCAGCATGGGTGATTAGAGTGGCTAGCTGTCCACTGTGGGTGTCAGAGCTATGGCAGATACTCAGCAGCCCTTTTCTTAAAGATGGCAGTTTATCTCCTGGGTAAAGCAAATGTGGATGCAGGATGTAAGCACATAAACACAGAGCTTAGAGGAGGACTATCTTAAAAGTAAGAAAGCTTCTTCACCTTAAATAGGAACCGCTATCATTTCTGAAGCTTACTTCTGGAAAATTTCTTCAGATGACTTTCCAAATTCCATAGAAAATGCACTTAAGGTGTTCAGATACACTTTCCAGTGACTGTCTCAATGTTTTCAGCCATTAACTAAAAAGCACTAGGCATACAAAAGTGAGCAAAGGCTGTATATAGAGAATTGCTAAGATTTTAAAACCAAGAGGACTGTTACAGTTACTTAATCTTATTTTTTTATATAATACAGAGAACAGCAGCACGCTTAATAATTCTGTTGCTAACTTCTTTTTGATTTTTTTAAGTAGCTTTATTTTGTAACCAAATAGATAAGCCATTGTTTTCCTAGGAAGTTGTTCTGTTCAGATCTCTCTGAAATGACCTTTATATCTAGTCTAATTTAGCTGACTTTGCCTTCAAACCACTGCATCTCATTTTGCCTAATGCCACAAAGTTTCTCAGCTAGACATTTGCAGATTGTGATGAAAGCATGTCCTTGAAGAAATTCAATACATGAAGCTTTTGCAGCTTCTTCACATGAGCCATTTTCTTCATCCTTCCTCATTTTAGTTATTATTTTCAAAAGCTTCTAAAATTGCAACATCTTTCCTAAGGTACAAGCACCAGAACTTGTCACAGACAACTTTTCATAAAAATCCTTTCTTTAGGATTTTTCCTTCTTCTGGGAAGCTGAGGCCCCAGAAAGAGAATGTAAACAATAGTTATCTGCTGCTGTGGAATGCAACAGGTGCACCTGTGATTGGCCCATGTTCCATGTTTACAATTAAGGGCCAATCAGAGACTGAGCTTTCTCTGGGACAGATCAGAGAGAGCTCCGTTGTTATTCATTCCTATTCTATTCTTAGCATAGCAGCTTCTGAACTTCTCTCTCTATTCCTATTAGTATAGTCATAAAGTATTATATATCATAAATTAATAAATCCAGCCTTCTGATCATGAAGTCAAGATTCCCGTCTGTCTCTTCACCCTGAAGAACCCTTGCAAAGCCTTGCAACAAGAACTTGTCATGGTAGTCAAGTAATAGCATCATTAATCTCATCTTGTGGTGCAGAAATGCTGCTTTTATTCTTGCACAGCTGGTGACGCAGCTTAATTTCTGAATCATGTCTAGGTAAATGAATTCTGTTGATTATCTTTCGAACAGTACTGACATGAGGTTTCACATGTGGACTTGAAATGTAGATACCTTTGAGATGCAGGAAGGAGGTACAAAGTGAGAGGCAAAATTGGAAGTAAGGATTAGAATGAAAAACCTGGGAAAATCATGTTAGCTGTAGTCAGTGACATCAGGAAAGGCAGGGTTATAGGTGGCAAATGCTGCAGAAGTGTAAAGGTTGTATGTCAAAATGCCAGATGTATCCTGTACTATATATTCTTCTTTCGTTCTACTTCTTGGAAGCGGTAGAGGAAAAATAAGCCTCACTTTCCAGTGCACAGGTAAAGGAGAAAGCAGACCTCTGTGTTTTTCATAGTCCAGGAAGAGTGCAGCTTGGATAAGCACCTAGTTGTTAGATCAGCTCAAATCACTAGTGTGATTTGATGTTTATTCTGACACAATTTTTCACCCCTTCATCTTGAAAAGTAAAGTGTTAAAATGTACTTCATTCTACTAAATAATTTGTCTCACCTTAATATGTTTACCTGGCTTACCTCTTTATTTATTTATTGCCACACTTTCTATTCTGGTGTTTTCAGTAATTTTACTCAATCTTCATTTATATTTTATTTTAAACTACCAATACAGACAGTAAATAACCTTGGGCTGAGATATATTCATGAAATCACACAAAATTTCATCCATAGTGCTTAATGATTTCTCATCTATTTTCTTATTGCAACTTAGTACTAGAGACAATTAAATGTACATGAAATACGCATACCTTTCTTTATAATAATGTTTTTTTAGACCATGAAATCACATGATGTGAAGTCAAGTACTCTACAGAAGCCTGAATATTTTATTCATCGTATTGACCTTTATCAACCAACCTTGTAACCTCATAAAAAACAGTAAAGAGTTTGTATAAGAAGGGCTATTTTCCATCAAACTGCATTGGCTTACATTAATTTTGAACACTACGGAACTCTTAGTTATTTACTGATTGCATCCATGCCAGCTTTTTTATAACTCTCTGAGATTGATATCAACCTAGCTGTCCTTTAGTTTCCTCTCCTAAAACCTTTTAAAACACCAGTACAGCAGTTCAGCTGTTTTGAAACCCTCTGTGACTTTTTCATTGTTTTTCTTTGAAAATGTCTATTTGAAACAGCTCATAGACATTTGTGGATAATTCCTTGGGTGTTTTTAGATTTTAGTGTTCTAGTTCTGCATTTAAATAAATGCTAAACTTCACTAATATTTTAGTACCCTTTGTAATAAATGTAATTATCAATATCAAACCTATTATTTATTCTTCTGTCTTGTTCCAAGGGGTTTTTGTTTTCATTGTTTTCCTGCTGAAGCCCAACAGAAACATATATTAAATAATTCTGCCCTTTTTGCATCATGGTACCTGATTTTGACATCTCTGTTTAATATCCATATCAGTAAATGTCAGTGACTGGTGTGGTTCTGGAGTACACACATCGGAACAGAGGTACACGTGTATATATATATTTCACTCATATTTGTTTTAGCTATCCTTATCAACTGTCTGAATTCCTTAGCTATAAATATTTACACATTACCTTTTTTTTTTTAAATATGCCTTTGTTCTTTCAAAATAGGGCAACCAAAAGATGCAAAAAAACTTTCCTTATAACTCAGATATTTTCAGTAAATATTTTCTGAAGAAAAAAATATGTTTTAGATACCCAACAAAACATCTTAAACACATTTCAATCATACATATTTATGTGTGGGTGTAGTCAGTATAACCATGCATATATGAATATAAAAAGAAAGAGGTTTTATCCCATTTTTCTTCATCCATAACTTCTCTTCCAGTTTTAGTTACTGAATTTTAAAAATACACCAGGGTTATACACTATTTCTTAATATGTATTCTTTTTGCGTAGGTACAGAAACTAGATATTCATTTAGCCATGCTTCTGAAAAGTCCCAACACAGTAGAAAATATTTTCCTAATCCAATAAACTAGAAAAATAAATTATATTGAACTTGTAAAAAATAAATGTTTACAGTAGATGAAGGCTATTTATGTAAAGAAAAACATGTACAAATATTGAAAAGGGAGTTATACAGCAAAACTGATGAGATTCATTAGGGGCAAGCTATGGTTTGTTTGAACATTTTTTGATGTTCCACCATAAATTTGCCTTTAATAAATATCAGCAGTCTCAGTTAATAAGAAAAGAAGTAAGGAACAAGTAAGAAAAGGAGAAGGCACAAGTAAAAGAAACTCAATGATGTAAGAATATAGGTCCCTGAACTCAATAGTACTTGCAGGTGAATTGTCTCAGTCTACCTGAATTGCCTAAATCACTGGGAAATAGTTTTAGAAATGAAGCGAGAACTCAGCCTTTGCAGAGGTGATCATAAATCAGACTTGTAAATGTGCAATTTGGCTACTGCCTGTGTTAGTCTTTACTATTTTTTCATACTCAATGTGAGACAGACTTTCACATGGGTGAGAAGGAAAATGGAAAGGGTGAAAAAAATAATCTGTTTTGCATTGTGTGTACAGTTCCCTGTTCAAAAACTGCATTGATGCATTTACTGAATACATAATTTTCCCTTATACTTTTCATGTGACACAAAATGAAGAAGTTTACATTAAAAATCTTACCTAATTTTCCTGTAATTCAGCATTAGGGTTCAAATTTTTATTTCAACTATTATTTTCTACAGTCCCTGTGGTGTTTACAATTCATCCTATCTCAAAATAGTAAAGCAAAACATCAGAGGGGAAAATTATACAACACTTTTAAAATATCTATTTTTAATTTAAAAAATAAGTCTAGTATATTAGAAACTGTAAATAAATGTGTTTTCACAACCATTCAAGTATCTTAATGTCGGCAAAATTAAGGCATATTTGTAGCACAAAAATAGCCTTCTACAACACAGTGCATCAGCAACAGTTCACTCCAAATGTTGTAGATAATTAATCTCATTTTCCCTCTGCTTCGTTTTGTGTTCTATTAGTTTTCTTATTCAGACTTTCAAGTCACAAATCTAATTTAAAGCCTCACAACTGGTCTAATGTGGTAATGTGTTCCAAGTACATGCAGTGTCTAGCAGTGAGGGATAGGGACAGAATACTAATTTGCCTCCCAGTGTGCACGGTGCTCAATAAATAAATAATATATTACCTGTGCTCACCATTACTTGACTACAGAAAGTGTCAAAAGCAACAGAAAAGTTGGATGCAAGTTTAAGGCATGTAACAGAAAATGAACTGAAGCAGGGATGGGTAAGGGAGACAGAAGAAAAGAGGAAAGCAGAGGGAGAGAACAATCTGCCACAGAAGAGCAATTATTCTGTTAACATGGCTAACTGCAGCTGCACAGATAATGTATATTAGACTACATAAGGGTTAAATATTAATTATTTATTTGTAAGAATTTTGCCTTCTGTGTGTTTTCTTATTTCTCTATAAAGAAATGTAGAATTCCTTTATATTGTTCTAAATTCTGCTTGTTTAATTATTCTCTTTCAGAAATTCTCTTTTTTCAACACATTGATTTTTTTTCTGTTGTTTGACTTTGCTTCCTTACTGTGTTTAGAGGTTGCTTTATTTTTGGAGCTTTAGTTTTCATACACCTGAAAACTAAACTATACACCAGTTAAATAATTGTGGAGTTTCAGAGTTTCACTCTGATCTTCTGTTCTGTCATCTGAACTTCTGGAAACTCCACCACAATCAATGAAGACATACTGGTACAAAACTAGCACTTGGGAGACTAAATTCAGAGTGTTGATATTGTAAAGAAGTGTGCAAGGAAGCGTATATGTACCACAGAAAGAGAGATGATGTGCTGGCATGTATAGTAAAATCAAAGTCTGAGAATAAAGTAAAGTATAGAGAGATAATATGGAATAATAAAAAAAAATCCCATTAAACTGGCAATGTCTTGGATTGTTAAAATATTATTTTGTATAAAATGTCATTACAATCTTGTTTAATGCAATTTAATGCAATTTACCAGACCATAAAGAACTCCTTAGAATAAATGGCTGGTTTCCAGGCACAGCTACTGTGCTGCTGATTACAATACATCCTGACATTTATGACAGTTTTATAATTCTTGTATTCTGTACCTAGCTGTGCTCTGAAGTGTCTCTACTTTGCTGAAGTCTTTCTCCTGGGAAATGGCTCTAAAGTTTTGTGGACTGAAAAAGGACAATAAAATAGTTTGACAGGAAAACACTATTACTATAGAATGCAAATCTGTTTCCATTTTGTTTATAACTATTAAAAATGAAGATTCATTTTATAATGAACACCTGTGTAATTTATCATCACAAAAAATGGCACTGACTTGAGAAGATGTTCTTATATGACTAAACTTACCAATATAGCAGGGATTTGTCAGATCAATGCCTAGACACTTCTATAGCAAGAGTAACCGTACTGATGGTTTACAAAGACTAAGATTCACAGGAAGACTGGGAAAAATGTCAGACCTAGATACAAGCAAAATAACAAGTAAGAAGAATTATGAGGGCATGAAAGAAGTCTTACTACACAGCCTTTGACCTTTATGTGGGGCAGTACTCAAAACAGCCTTCAATCATATTCTTCAAATGTTTAATGAAAGATTCATAACAAAACAAAAATACTGACATAATTCAAAGAATGATTTTGAGAAAAAGCAAATTGAAGCATTTTCATAATGACTTGCCTTAATGTTTTCAATAAAAACATTGTAAAAGCTTTTAAGTGAAGAGGTTATCAAACTTGGCATTGTAATAATAAATTTATTTTTTCTATGAAAGACTGTTCCTATACATATCAATTGAAATGCTATAACAATTCCACTGTAAATTGTGCACCAGCCCTACAAAAATATTTTGCGTATTTGTTTGAGTTCACCTACTTCGACTTAGAGCTGCAAGCAGACAGCTGAAGTTCTGACTTAACCATAAAACTTCAATTAGACATACTGTCCATTGAGCAGACAGATAGCAAGAGGGAGACAGACTGAAAAAGATTCAACCAGACTTAAAGATAGTATAAATTATTCTGATTTCCAGACGGCATGTTTATGATTGCCAGTATTTAGGGTATAGATCCGAAACTCCATTCATGCCTGATAACATTATACCTCTGTCAGTTCCCCCCTTTGATATGAGGGAGGAATTCCTAAACACCACTTCTGCTCTGCTATCAGTGTTTAATGCAGAGGGTTATTACAGAATTACTCCTGGCACCCCATTGGCCCTAAACTGCCATGCTAATCAAACTGTAGATTGTCCTCAAAAGGGTGTATTTCTAGAGTGCTGCTCCATTTCAGAGTGCTGGCTGTGAGAGATAATGTAATCATCTGTAGTGCTCCAGAAAAACAGGTTTAAATTGTAATCACACAAGAACCCCTGCATTAAATGACGTCAGCCTAGTCTGTATACAGATGGAAGGAAGACCTCTGTGGACCTCTGTAGTATTTAAGGAGACACTATTAGTGAGTAATAGAGCAGTTGACAATATTTCACAGCCTTAGTACTGCCCAGACATCATGTTAGATGCAATCCTATTGCTAGAGATCTCATCTTTCAGATAAAACATAAAACAAGGTGCTGGACAAAAGTGGTCATTACAAACTGTACGGTATTTCTCATACTATTCTCTTTGCTGAACTTGAAGTAGGGAATTACATTCTGCTTGCCTTAATTAACCTGAGGTCTGTGAAACATGTTTTTCTTTCCCATCCTAACAGCTCTGTGATGATATTTCCTCTCAGACTCAATGGTCACGGACTATTGTCTCAAAGAAAGAAAAACCAACAAAAAACCCCCTACTATATACAATTATTAAGAAAATACAAAATGGCCAACAACTTAAAGGTATGGGCTTAATGAAATTGAAAAATTTACAAACCACAACAGAAGTTTCCATCAAAATTGCTTGATGGCTATTCAGCAAACAAAGCCCATTAGAAGAGAAATAAATATTCTAGAAAACCTAAAAGTAGAGCTGCACAATTTAATATATTTCAGTATAAGCTAATGAAGCAAAGGTTATGGAAAAAGTTAGCTTCAGAGAGAAATGCATACTTAAATGTCTATGAATAACATCCTAACTCACTAGTAATTCATGAATGTAGAAAAAGACATGTCGGCTTAGAGGCCACAGAGAGCTGGTTTGAAGAAGATGAGATCAACAATTCAGATATTGCTATCCAACTAAAATTCATTCCAAACTGGAAATTTTTGTTTCAAAGGGAACCTTTCAATTCCCTCTGAACCCTGTAGTGCTACTTAAAGCTGAAAAAAAAACCCCAAAACCCCTGGAAATGTAGAGTTTCAGCTCTTTAGTAAATAAAAAATATTTTATATTGTACTGAAATATTTAGCATCAAAACTATTCTTGGTCAGTTTACCTCACATAATATTAAAACCTTGTATTTTTTTTCTAATACAAAATAAAAGAATGGGATATTACATCAGTTGTTGATCTTACCATTTGATCTTGTCCATTCTTAAAATGTGCACATCTTTTTGTATTCAGTAGCAATTCTGTGAGGTTTTTTTTAATTGATAAAAATAGATAGAAATACATTTGTGGATGTATTGCACAACTGCAACAATTAGACAGAGAACATAAAGAAAAAAATCCCTTTATTCAATTTTTTATACCTATGCATAAATTTCATGGCCAGTAGCCATTTTGTGTATATTAATGCAAATGGTAAAATATTATTGTAGATATTAACCACATTCAGTAACTTTAGGGAACTCACACACAGGTTCCTAATTCAATTAATCAACATTACTTGGGTCAGTCAATTAACTTTGTCCTCCTGACATAAACATTTCAATAATCCTCAACTAAATGAAGTAGTATTGGCCGAATTCAGCCTTTTGATTCTGAAATTAAAACAACAGGTGTGGGCTTTTGTTATAACATTTTTGTCAGTACTGCCAGACAGGTTATTCCCTTCAGGAAACCAGGAGGAAAGAAAAGAGACCAAATTAACAAAGAAGAAAAAGGAAATAGAGAAAGCTTGCATTGAAACACAATTGCCGAGGCAGCAATGAAGGACTCAGAGAAGAGCCTCTTTGCAAAAGAAAATGCACTGTGCAATTCCAGCTCTCAGATGTGCTTAGTGAAGAATTTTCACATGAGCATCTGCTCTTGTCAGGCTCCTTTTTTGAACTGCTACCCAAGGTTTGTGTGTTACCAGCTGATAAACTGCTTGTAAAATTTAATGGCTGAAACATACTTTACTCTCTGTCTCCACTGTGGAATCCCACCACAGTTTTCCTCTTGCGACTGAAAAAGCCTGGAAAGCTTAATGGATATGAGTAAGTAACCTGCCTGTGACAGCTGCACAGCTGAAATGTCATCTGGTCTATTGATTGTTTAACTATGCAACATCTCTGCTGCCTTAACAATGCATAATTATCGTTCCATTAATGAAGAAACTTCTCAGAATTCATCCTAACAGTCTGCATTTTGAAAAGTCTGTGAAGTTCTTCTCACATCTAGTTCTATTTCTTGCTAGTGACACAGCACTTATCATATTGAGAAATTTTTGAGAAAATAAAAAATGCAAGATGTTCTTGTTATGGAAGTCTCCTTCACATGTTCATTATATATATTATCCTTCCATGGAAAGCCCCTGTGGGTGTAAATCTCCAAGGGACTTGATGACAGAAAGAGTTTGATTTTTTTTTGTTTTATTTCCTTCAAACCTGAGTAAAAAAGCACTATTTTCCTAGGGAGAAGAGCAGGCATTTGTATTTAAGATCAAGGGGATTGGATGAGTTGGGGATTAAATGATTATACCTGTTGAATATTTTAAACAAACTGTACCTAGAAAATAACTGAAGTGCACAAATGCATACCAGTTGGAGTATTAGTAATGGAGCTGGAGTAATTAGCATCTTATCTTGTAATAATAGTTAAAGGGTAGGTTTAATACTCATGTAGATTTAATTTCAGTGATGTATCTGGGAGCAGAAATAACCCTCAGGAAGAGATCCAATCACTCCTTAATCCTAGTTCTCTGAAAATTGCAGCTGAAATTTTTTTAAAATAAATATTCAATTTTAAGAGCTGTGTTATGGAAAATTAATGTTTTCAAAGCAAGACTAACTTTGTTTTCAGAGAACACATAAAAGTCAGCTAGTGACAATTTTTAGTTGTTAAAAGCCCCATGATACTTTTATAAGACAGAATGTTAATTTTCAATTCTTAGCCCAAATCCAGCATGAGTAATTATATTCCTTCTATTTAAGAAATCACAGTTGTCCTTTTAGTTGAGAACAGTATAATTTTCTTCTTCCCCTAAAAATAAAGACAAGGTGTGTTAGCAGCCACAAAATTCTTATGCAGGTGATAGCATTTCACTTTCAGTCAGTTCATATTTTAAACTCAAATAACCCCATAACCTAAGATTTAGAATGCAAACTTCAGTGCATATACATGAAGATACGTTGTCTTCGTACATTTCCTTGGCTAACAGCTGAGGTAGATATTAAATGGCACCCACAAAACCATATTAAATTTTGTGAGTCACATGATATCAATCAGCAGGAATCTTTGCAGTGATTTCTGATGACTGTGGATTAGACTCTTTTGGAATAGTAAGATAAAACAGGATGACAAGAAATAAAGATAAAATTCTTACTTCACTGAAACTAGCAACAATATTTTGAGTTTTTTCAATGCAGTCTGCTTTTCATCCAAAGAGAGGTTTTGTTTTGCTTTGGTTCATTTTAGAAGAGCAGGAAAAAAGATGTTTTATAAGAAATTATGGCTTCTGCCATCAAAAAGTACTGTCAAACTAGTTTCATTTTGGCATTAACAGAGTCTGTGAAACCAAATCAGGTACTACGTAAACATAGGGTTTAAATAATGAAATAATGACTATAATTTAAGCTCTATTTTCTTGAAAATAGTAGAAGAAAAAAAGTGTTTTCAGTCTATGTCTCACAGGATTAACATTTAAACATGGGGAAAATTAGAGAGGACAGTGAAAATAAGCACTATTCCCCTCCACTAGAAAAAAAATCAAAATTATCAGAAAAGTTTTTCATTGTGTAGAAGTTAATAAAAGGAAATTTGTTAAACAGACAATGAAACAGACAACAGCATGTTAATATTTAAAAAAAAACCAACCAAAACCCTACCATTCCTAATAATCTCAAATACTAATTGGGAAAAAACAGATAATTGTGTAAGATTCCCCCCAGAGCACTTTATCAGTAGTTGCATTAGAAGTGTTTAATACAACCAAGAGCTTTAATGACAATCTCCTCTGCCTGCTGATCCCAGTGGAAAGAATAGTAACAAACACAGGAGAGACTAAAGTATTAATTCATACTTGATACTGTATTATAAATCACAAAAAAAGTGCTGGAAACTATATGGATAAGTGCAATTATAACATTAGAATCTGTTTCCAAGTACCTCAGTGAGAACAGATTATGTTGTGCATTGGTTCATTGGTATACTTGTATGTGCAGTGGAAGAGGAAACATAGTAAATTCATACGTATCTTAGTTTAAAAACAATTAGAAAATATATTGAAATGCTCTTTGAAACTTACCAATGTAGCACAGAGCTGAAAAAGCAGGGTAGAAAGAGCAGAAGGGCATTCTTGTTAAGCCACACACAATTCTTTTGGACAAATGTCTTTACAGCCAATCTTTTACCCCATTCCTTGGTGTGGAGCATGTCAGGGTAATGCCAGAATCACACAAGGGAAGGGAGGTGGACTAGAATATGCAGAGCTCCATCCATTCCTTAGCAGCCACAGGAATCCCTACAGGAAACAGCCAAGGCAGCACAGCCCTTGTGCAGTTTTGTATTGAGCTTGAGTTTGGTTCTGACCCAGCAATACTGAAGACTTGGGGAGGATGGATTATTGCTTAGGCTTTGCCAGTAGCAGCTGGCATTCTAAAATACAGAAAGAAGTTCAAAGGTGGATTTAAAATTCTGTCTTTATCTGTCTCCTTCATTTGTGACATTATGTATATAATTTTTATAAAATATATGATAAAGGAATTTTTGCTATTCATTCCTTGCCCATGCACATATTTTTTTTACAAAAAATTACTGAAGAAGTTAGTGTTTTATGTAATATCACAGCTTAGTTTACTACTTAGACAAGATAGTGTTACAAAGCAGTCACATAAAATTTGTTAATTTTGTAGTGAACATGAACAAACATCTAAATATTTTCTCTGAAATACTGAGTATGTTTAAAATGACAACTCTTTTACATTTAAATGCCTCATTTCTCCATGTATTTAGAATGATTTACACCTACTTATTTATGTAGAGATGTGCTTATTGTACTGATTGTATATTTACTGTTTTATTCTTCTTAGCACCATTCTCCAGTACCTATTAGCCTGTGAGAATATGAACTACGGTGGTGGTTGCTGGCTTTTTTTTTTTTTTTTTGTGCTCACAGATAATCAAGGCATTATTAACAAAGCTCCACTTGTAGAATTTACATAGTGTCAGAATTTGACTTGCAGATGTAAGGACGAATTTGCAAGGTTGACTGTCAGAATAGGTTTTCAGCTTTTTTAAAAACTTGTCAACAGTGTACACTTAAGACAGAGTTAATGAGAGACAACACACAGAGAATCCAATTATACATTTTTTACAGATTGCTCATTGGAGTATAAGTATGCTTTAATAGCATACACAAAGTCAAAGAGCTCACATAAGAATAGTCAAGATTTAGGACAGATTTATTCAGAGGATGCAGAAATTAAGGCATAGATCCTTATCTTAGAAGCTGCCACATGGGAATTACTTTTTAGATTGGCTAGGACACAGGGATTACAGGCAGGTAAGAAAAGTGGATGACACCAGAATTTAAGAATGGCCCAGAAAAGCTGTACATTGGTGTAGATGAAAATAAACCTAGTGTCTTAAAATACTTAATGCCATTAGGATTCTGGATAAAAAAGCTGTCAGAGCACATATTCCTTCCCATGTACTTTGTATGTTTTCCTATGGCTGTCAGGGCAAAAGACTTTTATTTCATTTTTACTACTGGTCATGTAAGACTGCAGAGACTCTGGAAATAGAGCATTCAAGAGGTTTCTTCTGGAAACTGATATTTTTAACAGCCAACAATCCTCTCTTTAACATGTGTGAAGGGTACTGTTACTCTCAATCTAATTACTTATTAGTTTAGTACTTTTGTGAAGTTTTTGTCCCATAACACAAAATGTCTAACTTCCAAATTAGAAAAAAAATAATGCTAACTTCCCATTCTGGTCTGGAATACTGCAGGTTTCTCAAGCACAAATGTGCTATTTTGTGGTCCCCATGTGACTTTAACTATAACTATAAATATACATTTAAATCCTTTTCAGCCAGAATATCAGATCTGCCCATATAAAGCAGCAGGGGTTCTGAGATTTTGACTAGATTTCTAGAGAAACTACAATGTCTCTTAGGCCCTAAACAGTTGAGACAGAAATTTGTGTTTGTACTTTTGTTATCCTTTGGACATATGCTATGAGTTAGGTGATAGTTCACATCTTGCCTGGGCTTGTTTGGATTTTGATATTACAGTTGTTTTAGAAACATAGGATGGGAAAACCTTCCATTTCCTAATCCACAAATTCCAAAATAAAATACAAAGAACAAAAAAACCAAAATAAACCATGCACTGAGATAGAGAAGTACAATAAAAGGGCATAATTTAGTCATCTTAATTAGCAGATTTCTAAATGGAGGTCCCAAAGATGAAGAAGATCAAAGGCACTTAATGAAATAGTCTTGATCACATTTATATGAAGTTCCTCTCTATTGTGGATTGATCCTGGCTGAATGTTTAATATCTACCAAAGCTGCTCTATTACTCACCTCTTCAGCTGGACAGTGAACACAAAGTATTACAAAAGAGTCACGGATAAAGAAAAGAGCAGGGAGAGATCACCCACCAATGACTATCACAGGCAAAATAGATTTGACTTGAGAAAATTAGCCTCCTGGCTACTGCAAAAATTAATCCTGTCCTGGCTGAAAGCAGGACATCAACAGAGGAATATCATCTAGCAGCCTCTCACAAAAGCTACCCCTGTAGCTCCTCCACTGCCAAAACTTTGCCATGAAAACCCAATACACCCCAAAGTATTCAGAAAGGCAGTGTTTGAAAACTGAACTGAGAAGGAAGGAAGGCTGACATAATGGCATGAGGATATGAGTTTTTAAACAAGAAATTATGATCAAGTGAGGATAAATGGAGCAGGACTTTGAAAGAAACAACATTTCATGCTTCATGCAACAAAACAAAGCAAGGAGCAGTACAGGTGTGCAAAAAGAGGTGACATTGCAAAATAATATCACTGGGAAGAAGATTAATTCTAGATATATAAATAGGAATCAATTGCCAAGACAAATGAAACTGTGATATAAAAAGCTACTTAGGTATCTTGGTTGGATAAGGAAGGTAGACATCACTACAGAAAAGAGAAATGTAGCCTGCAAAATCCAGAGAGCAGTGAAATCACACTGAGAAGAAGCACATCCAAGTGGGTTTCAAGGACAGGTTTTGAGATCTTGGGTTTGAGTGAAAGACTAGAAGTTCCACAAATTCAGGCAAGGGAGCAGAAGGTAGTTTTTGGAGGAAAACTAAGAGCTCTCTTTCAGGTATGAACTGGAATGATACATATTCACATAGGAAGGTCAGGCAGGCTGACCAATATTTTAGTCTGAAATAGTAGTGAAGAAGAAATTTTGTGAGTCATAAGCACCCAAAAGATGATTGCATTTTTGTTGGCATTCAAACATCAGCTTATATAGTCGATAAGTCATGAAAGATGTTTCCAATTTTTGTTATTCATACTGGAATGGAAGCACCAATCTAAGCTTCCGCATAAGTTATAAACAATAAAAAAGGTTAAAAAAAATCTGTTCTCTCAGAAATTCAAATATTCTGGGTTATCTCACAGCAAATCTCCCAGCTGTGGAAAAAGCCTCATGCCACAACTGTGTAACCAAAACTTAGAAAAGTGAAGGCCATGAACCAGGAACTATAAATATTATGATAACTGGAAATGAATCTACTATTGATCTGGACATATCATTAGGCTCCTTCAAACTCCAAAATTTACTCCCTGCATTTTATTTAGTCTAGAGACATCTTGATTCATTTGGCTTTCAAAGCCCTCTCCTTAAATTAGATGTCTTTAATAAAGTCCTTTAATAAATAAGAATAAATAAGCACAGAGACAATTCCAGCAGAGGTTAGTTTTTTGTTTCAAAATATGCTGTGGGAGCCAAGGCTTTCCATCTCCATGGAGAAGGTGGATGTCCTGTGTTCACTTCTCTTTTTTTCTTGAGATGCCCCAAATCTTCCTGTTTTCCAGAAAGTGCACTGTTTCTAGGAAGAACACAAGTGACTGTGCTGAGCTTTTTCTTTAGAAGCAATAGCTGTTCATGTACTGTTTCACTATCTGTTGGCTCAAACATGTTGATTTTTTGAGCTGGCAACACTCATACAGACCCCAGGGTGCTTCACTGGCCCTGTAGAACACCTTTTTCTACAGTTATATCTCATGTTTCCAGGTAAGGTTTATGAACTGAAGATTTCAAAGACAAATTGTGTGGTTACCATAAATTAACTTTATATTTTTCTCTAGGGCACATCCACAGAGATAATAAAGCAATAGAAGGGAGATAATGGTCTCCTTTGGGAGTTTTTTAGTGTTATTTTTACTTTTCTGACCACATGCAAAGATTCTATATTAATTGTTTAATAAATCTTCTGACGTTTACACAATTAAATTTTGTATAAGAACCTGTGAAGTCTATAGGTTTGCATAGGTAACAAAGATTTACAAGCTATGTCAAGAATATTGAGTTACTGGTCTATATAAAACCCATCCTGTAAGATACATATTGTGGCTCATAATGACAATACATAGAAACAGACATTCAGTGATTTTTTCTTTTGTCTCCTTACCTAAGTTCAATGAATGAGCTCCAAATAAATATTCATTTCTTCCATACATATGGTCCAGTACACAATATTCCTTCTTGCCAGGCACTTTCTCACCCTGGGCTACTCCTCTCACTTCTTTTACACTTATGCATAAAAAAGGAGACAAGTTCTATCTCAGCCTTTTAGAGCTGTGTCTTTTTATCTTTTAAGAAATTTTCAGAACCTTACCAACAAAATACAGCTCTGTTACTTTAAGTTCTTCTCTCCAGTTTTCCTAAGAATGAAACTAGAATATCTATATCCATTCACCACTTAACCAATATTACAGCACTGGGCTATTCTCAGGAAGAAGGCTTAGATGATGAATACATATGAAACTTCTAAGAAAATAAACTCACTGTTTAGGACATTGCTATTTAGTGATGATAATAATCAACATAAAGAATAATTGGGTTGGTTTTAATCTATGCATATATTTATCTACAGTGATCCTAATGAAAATAGACTTTGTGTTGTAAATACTAAAATGATGAGAAATGTACTTGGAGAATTGTTAAAAATGTAAAACATGAAACATGAGTATTTGCTGAAATGTCCAAAGATCAAGGAATTTTTGAAATAATAGTACAGATCACACCTGAAAGAAACTCACTACAAAGTTTTTAACTACTGGCTTACCAATGAAAGGTGGAAGCAAAACACAAAATAATGAAATTATGAATTAATTTCAGTATGATATAATTTAGCAACAGTAATAGCACCATGTCTAAGTGCCGGGTTGATTAAATTTGAGAAATAAGGGAAACAGAGAGAGCGCGTCAAATAGCAAGACCAGAAGCTAAAGGGATTTTCTGGTTGTTGTATGATTTTCAAAATAGAAGTAATTAAGAACTGCTAGAACTATGTCTAGAATGAGTGTTGACATTTTTGAAATTTCATGTGGGTCAGAAAAATTTCTCTGTCCTGCAAGAAGTCAAGTGAGGTGATTAGTATTATAGAATGGACTGGGTTTGAAAAGATCTTCTAGATCACCTAGTTCCAGCACTTTCCATTGGACCAGGTTTCTCAGGGTCCCATTTCATCTGGCCCTGAACATTTCCACAAATGAGGTATCCCACAACTTGAGCAGGAAACCTCCAGTTCCAGTGCCTCACCACCCTCACAGTAAAGAATTTCTTCCTTGTTTCTTATATAAATCTACTTTCAGTTTGAAGCCATTGCCCTTTGTCCCATCACAGTGAGCCTTGTAAAAAGTCCCTCTCCAGCTCTCTTGTAGTCCCCTTTAGGTAGTGGAAGGCCTGGAGCCTGTTCTTTTTCAGGATGAACACCCCCATTTCTCTCCATCTGTCTTCACAGGAGAGGTGCTCCAGCAGTCTGTTTATCTTTATGCCCCTCCTCTGGATTTGCCTTTTCACATCCATGTCCTTCTTCAATCTGGGGCCCCAGAGCTGGATGCAGCACTCCAGGTGGGGTCTTACATGAGTGAAGTAGAGGGGGAGGATCACAATCCCTGTCCTGCTGGCCATGCTGTGTTTGAAGCAGCCCAGGACACAGCTGGTTTTCTGGCCTCTGAGTGCACATTGCTGCTCATGTGGGGTTTCACATCAGCCAACATCTGCAAGTCTTTTTCTTCAGGGCTTTTCTCAATCCATTCTCTGCCCAGCCTGTACTTGGAACTGGGATTGCCCCTCCAAACGTGCAGGACTCTGCAGCTGGCCTTGTTGAACTTCGTGAGGATCCATCAGGCCACCTGTCAAGCCTGTCCAGGTCCTTCTGGATGGTATCCCTTCGCTTCAGTGTGCTGGCCACTCCACACAGCTTGGTGCCACTCTGAAGATTATTATAAACTCTGATAAATGGGTAAGTGTCGCTTCAAATCACCTTTAACATACTATTCTCTGCAGCAAACATCAGCTCAATTTCTCCTCAATCAGAAGCCTCCCATCTGAGCCTACTATTAGATAGTAAAAAAAAACAAACACCACAGGCTGATTGAGAGCCACCAGGGGCACTGATGAGTTATGTCCACATTGCTAAGGATGTCCTCTCCTCACAGGGACACGCTAACTGAGGGAAACAACTAGGGACACAACTAACTAAGGCAATGTTAAGCAGGGGGAAGGCTCCAGTGCTGTAGCTTATCTGACTCAATGAGATGGTTTGTAACCACTCTACAGGCAATATTCCCAGAATACTGGATAACTCTTTTTTAAAATGTGATTTTGAAAAAAAAAGTTGAAATCTGTAACAATTATTTGTAAAATATTTATATGTTAATAATCTATTCCTTTAATAAATAGCCACCTATTAAAATTTAAAATGGAATTTAACTCTGCTGTTTGCATTTTATGACACCATGGAAATACTTCTTTCCTCAGAAATTGAAGGTACAAGGTGGATGTTGATTTTTAATTTGGAATTAAATTCTGTTTAAAAATGTGCTCTAAATAGACAAGGATTTCATTATTGCCACTTTTTTAGAATATAATGTTGATTCAAAAAATCTGTGCTGTCCTCAAGTCTTGAAAGGTTTCAGTGAAAACATATGTTTTGCTTCAATGTTTTGACATATAGATAGTAACAAGTTAATTAATTATAGCTTTCATATTTCTTGTGAGAATGTTGCTCTTTTAAATTAAGAACCTAGGACCTTTATCATGTCAATCACAAGATGATATCTGCCCAGAAACAATCTAATTTATTAGTCTCACTGACTATTAAAGTTGTTTTCTGGTACAGTGTATTTAATTGTCCTTACTATTTGTGATAGGTGTGATGTAAAATAAAGGTCAGGTCTTGGTCAGCTGGGTTAGATCATGTAATTAAATTTTATCTGGATCAGTTTCTAAAATTATCTTGTTCCAGATTTACCCTATTTTGGGGGTCTTGGCTTTCCAAAGATCAGTCTTATTTGTGAAATTTGGGGCAAAGAAGGCTGTCAGTACCTCAGCCTTGTCCACACGCTGTCACCAGGGCCCATGCTCCACTCAACAACAGGCCCACATTTTCCTTACTCACTGTTTCTGTATGTATACTTACAGAAGTTCTTTATGCCTAGTAGAGCCTTTGTACACTCAACACTCCTCATCAGATTCGTCACGAACATTAATGTTTAACTTGCCATTAGTGGACTTGCTTTAATCAAATAAGTAATACTTTTGAGTTGCTGGCACAGAAATTCTCTAAAGCTTTATAAAAAATGCAAAGAGCAAAATCATTTAATATTGGGCAATAAAAACCTCGACCAGTTTCTATTCAGTCCTCAACTAGTCAAACAACTATTTCCACAATTATTCTATGTTTTTGTTGAAGAAGGTGCTGACATGGGAACAGCTTCAGGATCTGGTCTCTACTGAGTACTTTCAGTACCTGCAATTTATGAAAATGGCATCTTAATGTTTACAGATGTAACTGGAAAGAAAAGGAGCGCCTGGTTGTTATGAGGTATATGTCAGAAAATTAATTATCAGCTAAATCCAAACACAAATTTATATCAGAGAAAATAGCAATGTATAGTCAGAAGCAATGCTCTTTTCTGTAGTAAATGACAGCATTCAATCTCTACTTCAGGTCAATTTGCACTACTCTTAGTCTGAGGAAATGGAAACGGTGTAGAAAACCAGTGGTGGATGCTGAACCTGATCCTGACATCAAAATCCTTTGGTTGAAGAAACGCAGTATCTCTTTGTGCAGTGCCAGTGACATGAGTATTCTCTTGTATACTGCCACTGAGATCATTTCACATGTAGTATTGTAGTAAGAATCACAGCTTGTACTTGCATGTTAGACACTGAAACGGGTGGTAGGGCCTGTGGTCATTTTCTGATTGTATTTAATTAGCATTTTATGTTAAACTAATTATCCTTTTCATTCTCTCTTCTGAAGTAGCCTTGAAGTTCAATTTTATGCACATGCTGAAGTTTCTTGATTCCATTGACCTCTGTATCACTCTAAATATGATTAATGCATCAGAAATGGTCTCCTAATCTTTTCTCTGCTGATGGCAAAGAATTTGCAATTTTTTTAATGCTCATAGTATTTTTTTGCATATTCTCTAATTTTCCAATTAGTATATTTGCTGATGCCATTCTATTAATTTTGTATGGGCAAGACAAGGTACCATTAGAGTTTCACAGGACGTTAAGGATCCAATTCTGCTAAATCCTAGAGAACCAGAAGTACCTTTTCAAAGAAAAGATGAGTGCTATATTTTAACTAATATTTAATAATACAGCATGTACTAAATACAAAATAAGCATCTTCACTCTCTAACATCTGGAAATAATCTGTGTTTTGTCATTTTGCTTTAAAATGAAGTTCTAGAAGTTCTCTGCAATTTATCTTGTTTGAATGCAGCTGGATTTGGGATCTGATCACAGAAAGTGAATCATGAAGCCTCTACTTTGTCTGAAAGACTTTTGTAAAACTCTAATTGTTAATTGCTCTAGGTGAGTAGTTTCCATAAATTTATTTATGTATTAATTTATTTTGCAGGGAAGAAACAAAATTGTGTTTAGCATTTAATTTCTGTAGAACTGTCATATCTGTAACAAACAATTTTAAAAGAAATCTGACGGGAAGTTAAGACATACTGTTTGTCTTTCTAACAATCTAAAAAATGGGTTATGTCCATGCTGAAAGTAAATAAGTAAAACATTATTTGGTTTATTTTTAAGAAGTAAAAAAGTACAATCTCGCCTTCCTTATAAGTACATGTTATTTAATGTAGAGAAGAGAGACATTAATTTTTGGCAGTAGTAGATCTAATCTGCTATAAAAAACAATCAGTAAAACTTCCTCAAAATTCAATGAGGTTTATGCAGTCAGTGATTCAATTCTAAGATGTTTGAATTTTTTTTCAATTTTACTTCTTTCAATTCTTAAGGTTGTCTGTTGCAATCATGAGGTTGCAATGGCTATATAGTGAAACTGCTTCCCAACATTTATAGTGTACCTGGATGCAGCCTGAGATATGTCGTTTTTATCTGTGAAAGTTTGTGTATATGCGGAGAACAGATAAAACAAATTAGCAAAATATTAAAAATTTCTGTGAAATACACTGAAGTTGCAAAATGTTGTTGCTGTGGGTCAGACCATCTCAAAAAACTCTACAGGCCTAAAATAAATTGCTCATCTGTGATGATAGTTACTTTGTCCATCAGGACTCCCATGGGACAAACGTCATATCATTTATTCTTCTTTATATAGTACTCATATCAACCTTGCCATCATAAGTTTAGCAAAAGTGGATGGGAATCTCATTTAAGGCATTTTCATTTGAGATAGAAATCCTAGTCACTCTTTTGGAGATTAATCGATGCTTTAAGGACAGAATTTACTTCCTTAAATAGATATCTAAAGTAGGTCAGATGAATCATACTCTCTGTGTGTCTATTTCCCTTTGCTGTCTATAAATCCTCAGATGATTAGTGTAGTTAAAAAGGAAATGTATCCATTCAGCATATCTATATTGGCATAGCAAATATAGATATTTGCTATTTATGTTTCTCTAGGTAAAATCTGATCTGTGTAGGGATCTGTCAGGGGAACTTTTCCTAAACCAAGGCAGCAAAGACCCGTCCCTGTTACAGAAAGGGAATAGGTTCAACAGTTATTCCAGAAACTGAGTTGTTATGTTATAGAGTCATAGAAAACTGTTCTATGACTCTATAACATAACAACTCTAAAAAAAGACTTTTCAGATGCTACCTTAGTCTACTTCTAGCCTTATGAAGACTTAATATGCCTGTAGCATTCCTGACAGATATGTATATATTCTGCTTCAAAAATTATCCTATTATGTCTGTTCATGTGAGAATTTTACAGTTTTCCCAAGGATCTCATTGTCCCTTCTTGCTTTCCCATACTTATCAATAGAAATACGTTGGTCTTGCTACACTTCAAGCCCTTTGATTTTGGTTGTAATCTGAAAGCATAGGACGTGGCAAATAGTTTATCCTCTTCCACCCTGAAGCAACTTTCATGTGTGTTTGTGAAAATTCCTCTCAGTATATTTCCTCAGGTTTTGTTCTACTAATTTCAATCTTTTCTTGTAGGTGCTGTTTCTCCTATAGTCATACTGAACACTGCAGCTCAGAATTCTACCTAGGATAACAAATATAGAAAGGATTTGCATATCAGGACAAAAATCAGATGAAATTTCTCCTCTATTCTTGAAGCAGTTGCATGTCTAAGACAGAAGGGTAAAAAGAAGTTATGTAAAGTTCCTAGTGTATCTTCTGCCAGCCATGGGTAAATTTAAACACAGTTTGTAGAAAAATGTGCTGCTCCTACAAAAAAATCAAAGATCATCTTGATTAAACCTTTGACTTGTTGCCATTTTCAGTCTCTACTGGGAATTACTGTTTATAAACACAATTAACTGAAAAAAATTACAAACGCTTTGATTTTACTTGCCTGCTGACAGTGTTGAAAAGTGAGAATTTCCAAAGATAGATGGTAAGTCCCTCTTTTATCCTTTTTCGGTTTTTTTTTTTTTTTTTTTTTTTTGGTTTTATTTCTTTTTTAGTGTTGTATAGTCCTCAGCTGGGATTGCTGACCCTGGCTGGATGCCAGGTGCTCACCAAAGCGCTCTATCATTGTCCTCCTCACAGGTCAACAACGAGAAAATGCAACAAAAGGCTCATGTTTGGAGACAAGGACAGAGAGAGATCACTCACTGATTACTGTCATGGGCAAAATGGACTTACCTTGAGAAAATTAGTTTCATTTATCAAAAATTAAATCAGATTCCGATAATGAAATGTAAAAACTAAATCTTGAACAATCTTCCCTCCACCTCTCCCTCCCTTATTCCTGGGCTCATCTTTACTCCTCATTTGGAGAACTGTGCTGGCTCACTCATCCAATAAGCTGAAAGGCAGCATGCAGAGACTGGAAATGGGAATCAGATTTATATTGTGTTCCAACTTTATTCTTTAATTTTTATTTCATGCTTGCATTGTGATTTCAGTATGCTGCTGCATCGCTTTGTTAAATGAAAACCCCATGTAATTTCAAATATCTTCAAAGTAAATTTGGTATTCAAACATTAAACTCCTGTCATGTGAAATATCTGTGTGATGAGTTGACCTTGGCTGGCTAATGAGTGCCCACAAAGCTGCTCTCACACTCCACCTCCTCAGCAGTACAGGGGAACAAAATGAGATAAAAAACTGGTGAGTCAAGACAAAGGCAAGAAAGGAAAGAAATTTATAAAGAATTAAAAAAAGCACTAAAAAAAAAAAATACGGGTCACATGCAGAAACAAAGAAAAACTTTCTCTACTTCCACCAGCAGGTGATATCCAGTCACTTGCTGTGAAGATGGGCCTCAAGTGGCCTAAGAGTTACTTTGGAAGACAAATTCCTTAATATTTAATGTCTTACACACATGCACACTCTTTTCTCTTAGCTTTTATCGCTCAGCCTGGTGTCCTATGGCACGGATTGTCCCTTTGGTTGCTTTGTATCTGCTGTCCTGGCTGTGTCCTTCCCGTCCTACCTCGTGCCCATCATCAGCCTATTGATCTTTGGGAAGGTTTGGGGAAGGGTGTGTTCTGGTGTGGAGAGACAGCACTGAGGCAGGGCCAGCATTGCTCAGCAGCAGCCAAAACTCCTGTGGCTTAGAGATTCTGTGCTAACTACCAGCACAAAGCACTGCAGTGTATGGGCTGTTAACTCCATCCCAGCCAGACCTAGCACAGGCTGAAAGAACCAGGTCAGAGAGTAATAGACCATGACACAGTCAGACTGGAGAATTAAAAGATATTTTGTATTGCCACATTGCTAATGAGATTTAATTATGTCTAATGGACAGGATTTGATTATGATGTTATTAAACATCAAATGTTTCTAAATCCGCAGTAGTGGTTTCTCACTAAGCCAGGCATTGATTTGACTTAGGGATTAGTTCTCAGTCATTCTCTTATAATTTATCTTGTTTTGGTTTAATTGTCAGATTATAACAGATCAGGAGGTGGAAGTTGTATGTGAAAGAGGCTTCTCAGTCTATCTTAAAAGTGATATAAGTATTCAGAAAAAAAGTAGCCTTGTGAGACAGAAGGTGCCAGGCAGAATTTATTGGAAATGAGCCCTAGATCAAATGAATTAAAGAAAATTACAAATAAAAGATTTGCAGCAAAAAAGGGTAGGAAGACATCCGTGAGCATTAGAAATATAATTGATAATATGCCGTGAGTTACAAGGTTTGCAAGAAGTGTTCTGTTTACATCAGAATCACTTGCCACGTTTTCTGCAGAGACAACTTGGCTAACATACATACGTAGGAAAAAAAGTGATAAGGAAAAGAGATGGGCAAGCAAAGAGGAAAGCTGTGTACAAGAAAGTGATTACTGAAAATAATAAAGAATATGTTAACAAAATAAACTGCAAAACACTGATGTTAACTAAGGGTAGTGAGATAATTAGAAAAAAACCCCAAAAATTGAACAGAGAAAAATAAAAGACAGTCAATGAGTGGAAAAGTGACAACATAAAAGTACAATTAAAAGATCCAAAGACTTAGGATAAAAAGAAGGAAAAACAACACTAGAAACAGAAAAAATTACTAAAACAAACAAACAAAAACCTGAAAAAATCAAATCAACCCCATCCCTCAAAAAAAAAACCAAAAAAACCCCCACCAAAACCTAAAAAACTTCCACAAAAACCCCCCAAAAATGTAAATAAACAGGAAAAAACTACCAGAGAAAGAAAAAAAAAAACAAGGAACAACTATGATTGGGAAGATGGTGAATAACAGGATTCAAGATCTTGAGAGATGCTTATATTTTAAGATACAATTGACTCAAAAGAATTGTAATTTCTTTTATTTTTTTGGTGTTGCAATATTTATATTGATTGTCCCAAGCTAATGTAGTATATAACCATTCTAATAATAGAATGGCTATATTCTAATAACATTAGAATGTTAAACCAGAGGACATGTAGTAGAATGTTAAACCACTAGTAGTAGCAGAATGTTAAACCAGTTTAACTCAGATGTGAAGAAGAAAATATGGAACATCATTACTCCCTTAGGTCCAAGATGCCTCTGAAGAGGAAGAAAAACAAAAGTCAAAAAAGCCCTTGACCGCTTTTGTTATCGATAATGTAAATGCCTTCCCTTTTTATACTCCACACCTAATCCAAAACTTAAAAGAAAAAAAGTTAATTTAAAGTTCAAAATATAATCATAAATAATATTCAAGTTATTACATGTTATTTCAAAATCTTCCTGTAGCTGCTGAACATTAGTAAAAATGCTCTCAAATCCAAAACTTTTACAGGCATTAGCATGAGTGAATATTTGTTTTAAAAATCTTACCAGAGTGCATAAATTATTCACTATTCATTATTTACTATTCAACATTTGCTATTTATTATTCATTCATATACTACAACGAGCTGCTCCATTGTAAGAATGCAAATGGATAGATGCTATAGCTTAGATAGTTGGAGTCTGTCAATTAGATAGATGTAATGTTATGGCGATGTAGATGACTGATTACACATTATGAATATTGGACAGCAAACAGTCAAAATTAACATTTTGAAAACATCCCATAGACCAGAAGCTGCTTGTCCAAACTATTTGTCCAATACTTACAAAATAGCTAGACATCAGGATTGGCTTCTGAATGATTCATGAACAGAAAGCAAGGCTAAAGGCCAATTTCTAACCCTTTAAAAATCAATGGAAAGATCCCCACTGGCTTCAAATAACGTTTGAATATGTTCTCCAAATGTGCAATTTATATTATTTACAGGAGGAATTCTAGCCACACACTGCCTCATCATACATGGTTAATAAGAATTTTATGCTTTTGGGGAAAAGATAAAAGATGTAGTCATATTTCCTCCCAAAGATATAATTTAGCAAAACTCTGGCATGGCAGCATTTCTCTTATACCTTTCCTGTCCACTTACGCTAAAAAAAAATAACTCCGCGCTACCATGGAGGAAAAAAATACATTGCCTTTTTAAAATCAAAGGGAAGGCAAACTATTTTTGCTGAAGCTGAAAATAAGAATGTGATCTTTAAAAGAGCATCTAACACCTGTGCACTCATCCTGATCTGTGGGACTGTCTATGTCTAGTTTAGTCTTGATTCAATTTACATAGCTGAGTAGTGAAAGTAGTTCACTGGTTTTGATCATTCCATACTCTGAGACAAACATGTCAATTACAGTTTGTTTTCTTGAAGCCAAAACTGTGGTGCTTTGCATTGTTTATTGTAGTAAACACTGAAGGAATCTGATGTTTGTTCTGAAAAGCTTATGATCTAATTGATCTTCACATGAGAAAAATGAAAAGGTCTTGCACTGAAGCTTATGGAACTCTTACACTGATTAGAGTCCAATTCAAGATCTATGATGAAAGCTTTTCTTTTGATCTCTACACTAAAAAGATTATTCAGAAGCAGAGTGATATTTAAAGACTAAGTGTTTTTGCTAAACTGTGTCAACAACTTTTCTTTAAAGCTTAGAGAAAATGCAGTACTGGATAGGATTCATCCTCAAGCACCAGTAACAGCTCTGAATATTTTGCACATTGCCTATTTAATGCACAGAACAGCAGAAAACCCTAGTTAATAGCAACTGCCAAAACATTTAAAACAAAATTTGAGAGCTTCGGTATCTGACAATCTTTTGATGACCTCCCATTTTTTTAAAAGATAGACATGCAGTACTTCCTACCCTTAAATCATAATATTATCAAGAAAGATTTTTTTCTCCACTCTTTTTCAAAACTTGGTGATTCATGAAGCAGCTTGTGAATTTCATTAAAATAATCATTCATTGTTTACGAACTGCCCTCATTAAATAAAAATAACCTATTTTTGAAAAAATGAACTTAAATAATGGGCTTATGATTTTCTACTAAAATCAAAGAAGTAACTATTGGAAAGAAAGCTCTGGCAGTGAATTGCACAGTTTTAGTTAAGACTTCCTTTTTAAGTTGATCACATCTTTAAGGCTCATCAGAACTGGTTTCTAAGTTAATCTTTATATACAATTTTCTATCATGTGAGAATCAGGAACAACAATCAATGGAAATACAATGCAATACTGTTTTTTTTCGAATACTTGCTGGAATTTCAGAGCACAGCTTTGCAAATATTTTTGATTTATCTGAAATTAAAAAAAAACAAAACAGAAAACCCTTTCCCCCCCAAAAAAAAACCCACAAATAAAAAAAAAAGAAAAAAAGAAAAATTAACAAACAAAAAAACCCAACCAACCTACCAAACAAAAAAAAAAAAAAAAAAAAAAAAAAAAAAAAAAAAAAAAAAAAAAAAAAAAAACAAAAAAAGAAAACCAGTCTGGATCATCCAATCAAAAGAGAGGCAGTGATCAGTGAAAGAAAAACATTGTTTTTGTCAGATCACAAAACAGTTTGGGGACTTCTTAACTATCTCAAATATCCACTGATTTTTACATGCCAGTTTGCTGACAAAGCTGTACCAATGACATGAAATAAAATTAGAATACATCCAAGCTCCTTTGTGGCCTTACCAGCAGGTTTATTTTAGGTGGGCACTTAATTCGTAATGCTAGAGCAGACACACTTTTCTGGTGCAAAATGACACTTGAGGAAAATTAAAATTTGCTTTGAACTAAAAAGGTGAGAGGATGCATTAGTAAAAACTGTGGCAGCTGTGGGCTGCAGAATGTACTCTTTTGAGGAGTCAGACTCTGTTGGCAGGCTAGAATATGGCAGGCTTGGCTTGGAGTCTGTGTAAGACTTCAAAGGAAGAAAAAGCTGCTTGCATGGGTATAGAAAAAGAATGCATTTAATTTCAGGACAAGCCCTTGCAGAAGAATGAAATACTCCAGTTGTCTCATTTGGTCACTTTTAATCATTGTTGTAAGAAAGAATTTTGTAGCAATGTGTAACCTCAGGAAATTCACCTGTGTTTTTTTTTTTTTTTTTTTTTTCTATACAAACAATTTGAAAATCTCCCTCAAGTTATAAAGAATTATAAAACTGCAGTCAAAGATGTATTTTATGAGATGATGAAAAAACAACCTCATTAGGAGACTTTGGGTGAAAAAACTATTGGTCTTGAGACTGCAATGTCCTTTGAGGTATTTTTCTTTTGGAAATGTTAAGTGTTTAAAAGCGTCGAAACATGGTTTTATTAATTTTATCAGTTTGCTTTTTCTTTTAAGAATGTAGTATAATTTATGACCTTACTACACAGAAGACAGGAACTGAGACAGTAGGAAGAACCTTACAAACCAGCAAGCTACCTGGAATTCATCCTGAAATATTAATTATACATCTGGCAGTACAAAAAGCCTGATTCATAGCCCATTGAAATAAATTAATTATGTATCTGGCAGACTCCAAAATCCACTGAAGCCAAAGGAAGTCTTAGGAGTCTTTGACTCCTCTGGGCTCCGGATCAAACTGCAGGAGGACGAGCAGGCTTAGGCAGAGAGGAGCGGATCACCAGTGCTGCTGAGAGCAGAGCAAATCAGATCAAGGGGATCAGAGCAGCACATGGCAGTGTGTAAACACCCCCAGAGCCTCAGAAATGCCTCTCCAACACTGGAGGGAAGTGGGGGGGGAGGAAGGGGTGTGCCTCCCATGGAATTTCTAAGTGACCTATCTATTTTCACTCTCTAAATCTCAGTGAGAGGTTGCTAAGGATTTTGAAACAAATAGCTTCTTGGTGAAAGGATAAAGGTTCAAAATCTCAGAGTGGTTGCTGGGCATGGTCACATCTACATTTTAGCAACCACATACCTCTCATCAGAGCTCCACCTAAGGGTCCTGGACAGTAAACAATCAGTCCAGTTTAATTTGAACAATGACAGCTAAAAGCTGCATGTCTTCCCCATTACAGAAAGGTATGGACAGAATAACAAGAAGTTCACACCAGGCTGGGGAAGGTCTTTTTGCAGAAATCTCTTGGCCTCGTCTAGCCATCACAGTTGTCATTAAAACATAGATTTCAAAGACTAAAATTAAAATCTGCTGAATACTCCAGGGGAATGGAGATTAATTAGAATTAGAAATGTCTTCAGATAGAAGAAAGCAATAAAAGAATTAAGCACAAAAAACACCAAGCTTTTTCTGTTTTCCTGCTTATGCACTGCTTGCACATAATTCTTTGCCAAATAATGATCAGAGACTCCTTTGCTTTTGAAAGTCAAAGCAAGTAATTTTTTTAATATTGTTTAACTAAAATATGGTATCATTTCAGTATTCAACCCTTGAGATGTTTGCAGAAGAAGGGACAGTGAAGAAACCCTAAAACATACATGTGGAAATACATGACAGCAAAAGAAAACTAACTACCAAAACAGACTATCTGATCTCACAGTGTACTGGTATTCACTGAGAAAGAATTATTTTTTTCTCCATAATAGCTTGTATGGGGCCCAGCTTTTGGATTTCTGATGGCATCATGCTAGCTAAGGAAAGCAGGAGGACGTAAGGAGTGATGACATTTGTCTTCAGAGTCAACATTAGATGTGATGAAGCCCCACTTTCCTGGAGATGTATGAGCACCTGCCTGCCCATGAATTTCATGGTAGAAATACAATATTTTCTACAATATTATACAGACAGCAATGTGAAATAAAAGGGGGAAGAAAAAGGAACATAACAGTTGTAAGGTTCATTGCAATCACTATGAAAATAGGAAGCTTCCAGGAAAACTTGTAACAGTGAAACAGTAAAAATTTGGATGGAGATCTACCATGACCTTACTAAGACTTTGAGATTACTAACAGGAAAAGCCTACCATAAATGCTATTTGGTGTATTTTAGTGTATTCTGCATTTATGAAGATGGATAACTTATGTTTTATCTTTAGAAAAATTTAAAAAACTAAGTCTTCTACATTATTGATTATAGTTTGTTGAGGGCTTTGTTGCTGGGGTATTTTCGGTTGTTTTTTTTTTTTTTCTTTTTAATTGGGGCAGTGATTATATGATTATATGCTAAATTTCATTATTTGAATTATAATAAATGTGAAAAAGACAGCTTAGCATTGGAAACTGGCAAAAATAAGAAAAACCATGTTGTGAGAAAAAAAAGTGATGATTTGTGGGGTTTTAAAAATAAGCAAGTTTAATGTTTAGACTATTTTTCCTCCAGAATGTATAGAAATGGTACATACACAGCGGTTATCATTAAATCCTTGGTTTGATTATGTTAATTGTTTATAAATAAAAACATGTGCATTGTCATTCTTATTGTCTGGACTCAAATACTATAAAAGAGACTCAAATTTTCAAGACTATGTTTTGAGCACTTTTAATTGCTACTTATATAACAGGAGATTGGGATAGACTCTTACCTTCATTAATATTATTTATCACTGATGTAACTACATAGAAATAAATGAAACTGGATTGCATGAGAATTGAACTATTTCAATAATACTGCTACTTATCTGCATCCAAAGACTAAAACTGTTCAGTTTCCATGAGGCTGAAACTAAACATGAATTGAGGAAAGATTTCGGAAGGCTCTTAGATAAGTCAACAATATTGTAACCATAAAGGTCTTCAGTTCTGTTTTCGATATGTTCCCAAAGCAAATTCTTGAAATTTTCCATATAAAATCAAAGTGTAATATATGGATGAGAGGCACTGGCAATCTATGAAATGGTGTTTATTTATACACCTCTGTAACTAACTTTTTTATTTTCTGAAATGATCATGATCTTGCCCAGCGCTCAGTAATACTTCTGCTGTGGGATGATTTCTATGTATTTTAAATAAAAATATATTTTAAAAAATCAGAGTGCAAAACCACAGGTCTGACTTCTCTTAGAAATATAGAAAGCTTATAATCCAAGGATTTTATGCTAAAATGCTGTGGTCCAATTATCCATATGCTACCTCACCTAGTTACTCACCTTATTTTATGACTATTGCTTCATTGTTCATTGCATGTATTATGAATTGACACAGAAAAAAAATACAAATAGCTGGATACCAAGAGAAATATGAAATCTATTAAAAAACTAACTTAGAAACAAGAATCTGTTGAATATTGAAAAGCTATGAGATCTAATTTAGCAAATTCCAAACCCAATATTAAAACAGTATCGTTTTCCATCACTTCCAGGTGTTGGTTCGCTGTCAGGATTGTAAATATAAATGTAAATGCTTGCTAATGATTTTAAATAAAGCTAAAATCAAAGAAGAAATCACAGGAATAACTTACACTAACCAAACAAGAAATTATAACAAATAACACCATGTCAATGCTCCAGTGCTGTAATGATTTTAAATTAGAAAAGCAGCATTTACAGAACAGGTTTCTCATTTAACATTTTTAGGATCTGTCAATAAGATCACCTTTGGCATGAAACAGACTATTTATTTTGATTAAAGGAAAACCTCTCAATGAAAATACTCAAGCAAATACCAGGAGGAATTCTTGACTTGTTCAGTGCCTGGAGCATTCCTGCATATCACAAGGGTTTGAGAAAGAAGCAAACAGTGTTTGAGGGTCTGAAAAAATGTCAATGTGGTATGTAGATAGTCTGTTGAGGTTACTGAAGAACATTGTTTCAACAAAGGCTGGAAAGCCGGAGATCTGATTAACTCCTGGGCTGCACTGCTTGCGCCTGTTTAGGAAGTGTCACTTGATGGGTGGTAAGAGTTCTCTGTCTTACCGAAATAATTTTTTAAGAGTCATTCATGCTGAGTAAAGCAGATTATCACATAATGTTTAACACAGAGTAGCTGTTTATGAGGGGCTTGCATTGTGGAGTTTGTTTGGGGTTTTTTTTGGGGTTTTTTTTTGTTTGTTTTGTTCTTCAATTGAGGGTGAGTTGGTTGGTTGGTTGGTTGGTTGGTTGGTTGGCTGGCTAGTTTTTTCTGTTTTTCTCCTGTTAAAAACAGTCATGTCTATGAAGAGCTCAGTGCACAAGTCAGCTTATTCCATTCTGGTGTGTGTCTTGTGTCATTGGAGACATTTGTGGGCAAGAGAAATATAATTTGTGCCAGCAGTATAATGAATACAGCAATACAAGTCATCAGGTACTTCTCGACTAAAAATATGTTACGTTTGCTATTCTCATTAACTTTGGCTGCTACAAAGTTTCTAAATTGACCTTGCAAGGAGGTAAGGTGCCATCTGGATGAGGAGCAAATCTCTTCGGGGACAATGTGGGCATAAAGTACTGTGTTTAATTACTTTTATTTTAGAAGTTATAAAAAACAAAACAGAACAAAAACAAAAACAACAAAAAAAAACCCTTCTATTGATGTTATAAAAAATAAACAGCATCAAGCAAGATAGTATAGAGTCATATTACTTAGGATCACATAAAAAGGAGAATATAATTGGAAAAAGTCATGTGATTTATTTTGTTTTGTTTTGTTTTTCCAGAAAGTCACAAATACACCAATACCAAGGTCTTCTTTCTGGATAAAGGAGTTTATTCTGATTTGGATATTTTCTTCCATTTTTCAGCTGCAAGCCTAGCTGTTCAGTTTTGATATGTGAAAATAAAATAATTCATATATATATAATTTGATAAAATGTAGATATAATATATTTTATAGCTCTACAATGGATATAAAACAGCCATTAAAGATAACCAGATTGTAGACCCAAGTCTGAAACATATGAGAGATTTTATGGAAGCACAGAAGGGAAGCAGGAAGTCCTTGTCATACTGCAAGTACATGACCTAATATATATATATATATATATATATATATATATATATATATATTTATATATATACTGCAAGTATATGACCTAAATTTTCTTGTCTCCTAGCGCATTTGAAATATTTGAGTTGAATGTAACTATTTCTATTCATATTGTTTAAAGGATAAGTGGATTAAAAGCTCTAACATAGGTCATAGCTCCTGCTTTAAACAATTAGAAATCCTATTTACTTCAACTATCTTAGATCAATGCTTGCATGCTGACTGCCCTGTAAAAGGAATAAGCTCATCTGCAGCTCAGGGTGAATATTGTCATTATTTGTATGAGATCTTGATAGCTCATTTTTGGATTGTGGGCACACAAGCATCCAATAAATGCTCATTTGCCACTGTAAAGTAATTATTCTTGATTGCACAGAATTTGTTCCAGTCAGCACGATCTTTTCAACAATTTGCAGTAAAGTCTTCAGAAAGTAATTCACATGAGTGAATAAGATTGTATCAATATTGTTTTCCTAAGAGTAAGACACAAAGAAGAAGGCATATAGTGTTAGAGAGACCATCCCTAGCTACCTAGCTTTTCAAGAGATGGGCCAAGATATGAGTTTTCTCCACCACAGTGTAAATCACCAAAAGGGTTTGAGAGCTGATGGTAGCTACGATCTGACATACTGAAAACATTAGCTGTGTTTTTATTTTCCTGTTCCTCTGATGTATTTATGAATCAAAATGTAACTACCTTGTATTTCCTGTGGACTGTTACACTTCGTTTACACACATTTTTTGCAGAAACATGTTGTTTATATTTTTGAAATAATCTGTTTTGAGTGTATTTGATAATCAAGTTCTGGAAATAAAAGCATCTGATTTATCTGATCCATCACACATGAGACAATTCAAATTAAAAAATTTGCCAATAATTCAAAGTGTAAACAACATCAATATCAACAATGTGTTTAGTAAATCTAAATAAAATTTAGACCATCTCTAAATATAATTACAACATGCAGTTCAGTGTTATAAATAAATTTAAAGTATGTACATAATATGAATAGACTGACAACATACAGTTCTGAATATTTTTCCATTGTAAGGATATTAAAAGAATAAATTCTTTAAATACTTAACACTGATTTGTTATGCATGGATCATTCATATCTATGCATTATCACATAATAGAAAGTAGCCCTGATCATGCACTAGCTATAGAACCCACACACCAATATCCCTATCACTCACATGCCGTGTTCCCATGTAATTAAAATGTTCCTTGTTTTCCACAGCAGAATCCTATGCACTGTCTTATACCTATTTTTGTACTCCAAAATGTCTTCATCTTTTGATCTTCCTGTGTTATTTAAATTTTCTAGGGCTCTTGCTTTGTTCAGAAATACCTAAACCAGTATAAAAATACCCATTTTCAGGAAAGGCATTCATACATAATACTTGTTTCCACTATGCAGATTATCTGTCTAACCCATCTGCTCTTTCCTATTTCCACTTCAATATTTATCTTATTATTCCCACCTCAACTTCTTCCCTCACAGCTCACATTTTTTTATAGTCCAAAATAGACCTTATTGCAGTTCTGTCACTTATTGTCGAAAGGATTATGCAAATACATCTCTGGCCCTATATGAAGCTTCACTTTTCTTCAAAGCAATATGACAGATGTGCTTATGGCTGGCAGCCATACCCTTAAGCCAAAGCAGTGATTGTTGCTGCTTGAACTGATTGTCCTTTTACCTGTATTGTGTTTTCACAGGTTTTTAAAAGCAATCTGGAACCAGGTCTTAAGAAGGAGAGCAAATGAGCACCAGCAGCAGATGAAGATGATTCATCCATAGACTTGGGCCTCTAAGAAGGCAAGAACTGGAAGAAGTGGCTTGAGAAGCTGATGATAAAATAAAGAAATATAGTTGAAGAAGAATATGTTAATTTACCTTCAATTAAAAAAAAATTTATTCTAGTTCCACTTATCTACTGTTAGTGCTGTAATATTGTTCTGTTATTTTCCCTTCCAGACTATTATATTTACATAGTTATTTGCCATTTTACATATATACAAAGTGCCTTAAGGAAATTAAATTTATTAATGTAGTAACTTTATTTAATATTAAAAAATTATAGTAGTGTCACAGCATAATTTCTATATTTAATTTGAGCTACCTTTGTATTTTTCTCTCTGTCTTTGAGTTCACCAATATTCAGTAACCCAGTGAACACTACTCTGTGGCTCTGTGTGTGTTAATGCACTTTTGTCTTTCACCACTGATAATTTAAGACACTTTCTGCTAGCATCCACTGCTAAGTTCTGCACAGAGATTTATGCATGACATGAGAATATCTTTCATCTATGTTATGATCAGCTAAAATCTGTCCATGTCACTCATTTCCTACCCTCCTTATTCAGCTGTAGGTCTCCCCAGTGTTAGTAGGTAGTTTTGCATTGCTCGTCTGGCTTTCAGAAGACTTGGCACTGCACTGCATCTCCATCCTACACATGCACTGTCACCACAGCATGAGAAGTCCCTGAGTGAGTGAATCTCAGGATTTCTTGTTGAAGTAGTGGGTTTAGATTAAATATTTTTATAACTCAGGTAGAAAGAGGGTGTGCTTAAACACACAGTGCAGCTCCACTCATGATATCTTCCTTTTTAAGTAAGTCCATTTATATTTTTCCTGTACAAAGTAATTCTGACTACCCAGATCTAAGAGTATCAAATCTCTATAATCTAAGTGTCAATTCTATTGCTTTTCTCTTTTTTTCAGCAGTGCAGGTAAGTCCAGAGCAGATTTATTTTTGCTGGCAATAGAAGATAGATTATCTCCTGTATTGGATCTACATGTAGATGTAAGACCCTGCTCAAGGAAAAAGAAATCAAGTCAGAAAGACAAGAGAGACTATTCTCTCCCTTCAAAGAGAGTTCCAGGGGACAAAGTTATTTAAAATAGACAAGAAGTATTAGAGAATTTTTTTTTTTAATAAGTAACAGGAACGGAACTCAGGTCATAATTGAGAATGATTTTTTCTAAAAATTTTAACTTAAACAACCTCACATACCGCATTTTTGGAACAGCTAAACCCAGATTTCCTAAGAAACCTCAGTCAGAAAATTCCTCTAAGTTATGAATATCCTAATTTATCTTCTGAAAATCCAGCTACTAAGAAACCACTTCTTACTGTCCTTCTGAAAATCCAGCTGAAGATTTTACTTGCTCTAGTTTGCATCTACATATTTCACAGATGAGTGCAAAATCCTTTTCTTTAGCCCACATAATACACTGCATTTTTTCCTGGACAGAAGCCTCTGCCAGTGAATATTATCAGTCCTGAGTTTGTTACCACATTTCACTCTGGTGGGCTGCATCCTATGAGCCACTTTTCAGCTCACAAGCTTCTTCTCTTCACATCCTTTTTTTCAATGTGTTAGCTTCTTGACACAGCTGTGGAAATTTTAAAGCAGTTATTTTTGTGGACATATTTAGAATGTTATGCTATTAGAAATCATGCATAAAATAGTCAAATCAAAGTGATTTTAGTACAGAAAAAAGGAAACACTTTCTACCTGATATCAGATATGTGATATCCTCAACTTGCTTTTTTTAGTGAAAGAGTAAGATGTGATTTATCTCTAGACACTTTCAGTTGATAACTGCAATATAACTGCAGTTATGTTTTTGTATGTTTAAAATAGCAATAATAAAAATAAATAAATAACCTTTTAACCCTATTAGGGTTGTTGGGGAAAGCAGAGAAAGAGAGAGGCAATTTGGTTTTCAGACTTTGCCTGTAAAGATTTTTTGTTTGATGTCCTCTTGGCTGTGTTTTTTCCCCCCACTTTGTTTAGTTATTTATTTTTATTTTTAAGAGAAATTCAAGAAGTAAGTTAAAGTTCAAATATGTCAGTATTTCTTGTCATGTAAAATGGGAAATGTATGACACAAGCCCCAAGGTAAGTAATCCCAACTAGTTTTCCATTCTTTCTTTATGAACACTGAAATGAAAGATAATGCAGGAGGGCAAATTGTCCTCAATATTTTGTCCTGAATATTTATTATCAGCAGAATCTGATAGCAATCTGTATTTCCACTGAAAGTTATGATCCTGCACTTCTTGAATCCAGTTTTTTCACCAGCCTTTTTTTCTGTCTCTCCTACATTTTGGATATAACCCTGACTGATTGTGGAGTGAATTGAACTACTTGGTGATCAAACTGCACACCTGCACTTCGCCTTGCTACCCTTCTTCTTACATAGGGCTATGCACCTGTAAGAGCTTGATAACAGGAGAAAGCCTTCAAAAAGTGTTTCGTTATTGTGTCTGCTTATCACAATCACTCTGGAACACCTGAAAACTGCGTGGGATGGGCTGTGAGGAGCCCGCCTTGAGACACACAAAAAGGATGGCAAAAGTGGTCCAAAACGTGTAGCGGAAAGCGAGGGGCAGAATCCCTGACTTTTACCTTCCCCCCGCCACCATGGCCTGCTGTAGGACACCCTCGGCAGGTGACACGGCCCGCCTGGGCCTGCCCCGACCCTGCAGCCCCGGGCTGGGGTCACAGCGAGCTGCGGGGAGAGAGAGAGCGCCTGAGGGCCCCAGGCTAGGCCGCAGCCCTGGCACCGCGCCCGCATCCCGGGGCAGGGGCTGCTGCATCGCCGACACACCGCTCCCGGCATCGGAGAAGGCACAAACAGCAGAAAAAAAGGGCACAAACTGCTCCGCTCCCCCTCCCCGTCTCAGTAGCACACAGCACAGTGTGATAGTGACCGATCCTATGCTTTGTAAAAGTAATCTTTTCTCTTTCCATCTTTTCTCTATTTTTGTCTTCCTTTGCCTGTCTTGCTATTAAATAAAAAAAAAAAAATATATCGAATTTTTACCATCAACATTTAATTTTGTTTGGTTGGGGTTTTTTTTGTTTTTTTGGTTTTCTTTTTTTTTGGGAATATTTTGAACCTTCAAATTTCTTTCCATTTCATTCACAGAGAGCTAGTTCTCTTTTCTCTCTTCCCATGATTAGACCAGTTTGTAACAGGACCACTCATAGGAAAGCAGAAGAAAACAAGGCAGAGACCAGAAGGAGAGTGAAAAAAAAAATCTCTCTCAAAACCAGCCTGATCTTAAATAAACTCAATTAAATAAAATCGATTAATCAAGCAACTATGCCATAAAATTTGAAACCAGGCTGACTGAGGGCTTCTGCCAAAAAGAGAGAAATCTTCCCCTTATGTCTGGCTCCAGAATCAATTCTCACTGCTCCAGGGAAGAAGCTCATCTTAAAGAAAGCCCAGCAGAATAGTGATTAATTTTCAAGCAACTCAGTCAAACTAGTACCTTAATCCTTATGCTTGCACCAGAAAGAGGAACACACAAGGAAATGTGTGAAGGAAGAGATAGAAGAACCCATTTCACAAGAAGCTTGTTATTAAGTTCAGCTTAAGGAACAGTGAAAGAGCCTGAGGTGTCTCTGCTGGAGTCAAATAATGTATGTTCCAGAAGAGTCCCATTAACTCTTTCCAGAAGAGAGAAATGTTACGACTTGATTAGATTAAATACATAACTATGTTAAATATGCAAAGTGTGGGCAGATGAATTTCAGCCTAAAGCCATTTCCAAATTCAGTGATGCAGGCAAAACTATCCAAGGTTCAAATGTTTCTCTAGTTCTTCATATTAACAATTGAAGATCCAAATGGGATTGTTAATACTCTTAAGCTAAAATGGACAGAGGTTCTGAGAGGGCTGCATCCTCTTGAGATTGAGCTTTTTGTTTGTGTTTTTTTTTTAAAAAGAGTGTAAGTTGTAAGCTTCTTAGAAGGGATAGTATGGATGCTGCAATATTCCCAGTGGAATTTACTGGTTTCTTTGCATAAATAAAGTGACCCAGCTGCAATGAGCAACTTGAAATACTGTGGCTTAATCAATTATCAAGATACAGTCTGATGACCTTGTACTTTCTCCTCTGTCTTCCAGGATCATATTAAATTTAGTCTTACATATGTACTTTAATATTGGCTTGAGTATTTGTTTCTCCTTTTTCTTTTTCTTTGTCTTTATTTTGTTGTATAGTTTCTACAGAATATTATAGATGTCATGTTTTCTCAAAACAAAATATAAACACCAAAATAGATTATGTGAAATAGTTTAGTGATATCAGAAAATCATTCAGACTTGGGAATTATAAAAAATTATAATGTTGAGGCATCGTATATTTTTATGACTTGGGCTCTAAGAGGCCAATATGCACATTTTTTACTTAGAAGACTTGAGTTTCATTCTAGTTGGAATTGGTCTGAAACTCCATTTTCCAATTTGTATATGCGCATATTGTATGCTCATTGTATTGTGAAAAAAGTAAACTATACAGATGCAGCAGCAAGGGCTAGATCTTTGTCCATGCTGTGGTATGTTATAAGAGCTTTTTCTTCATGCATTGAATAGTCTTCCTCTGACTGCAGTTAAAATGGGATGGAAAATGAAAGAATTAGTATTGATGATAATGCTTGCAATTGTTTAAAACTATAGTAAATAAATATTTTTTAATATGCTGTAGTTGTAACTTTGAAAAAAAAAGCCTTGAGGAAGCTAGCAATATTTTTTTTAACTTTGAAGTTTACATCAGAACTCTTTTTTAAGTTTTGAGAATTCGGTAACTGTAAAGCCTCCACCCAGACACTTGCTTTCCCATCCAAAGGGATGAGGGAGAGAATCAGAAGGGGGGAAAAAAGAGACCTTGTGGGACAAGATGAAGGACAAGTGCAAGGGTGAGAGACAGAAATAATTTTAGTATAAACTGTTTTTCATTGATGAAACAGTTCTTGTGGATTTTGGAACACAATAGAATAATTTCATATATATTTCTTATAATATTTCTTAATTGGTGGAAGATGATCAGACATTAGAGCAGCTGCCCAGAGGAGTGGTGGACTCACCATCCCTGAAAGGGTTCAAAAAGAATGTGGGTATGACACTTGAAGACACGGTTTGATGGTGAACATAGTGGGATAACACAGTTCTAGAATAACAGTTGGGCACGATGATGTTAGAAGCTTCTTCCAGCCTCAATGATTTTGTAAATGGTGCAAATGTACAGTGAATTTGTACAAAATTGTACAATGATTTTGTAAAAGGATTTGCTCACCTCCACAAGATCAATGCCCAGCCAGCCTCCAAACAGCAAATACTTCAGAAAATTTCCCCCCAGTTTTATTGCTGACCATGATGTTATATGATACAGAATATACCTTTGGTAAGTTGGGAGATCAGCTGTCCCAACTGGGTTCACTCCCATTCCCTTGCTCATCCCCAGACTACTCTCTGGGGCAGCAGAGTCAAAAAGAAAAGCCTTGAAGCTGTGCAAGCACTGTTTGTCAGTAGCTAAAACATTAGGTTTTTTGTTGGCTGAATCCTATTTTATGTGATATGGATAATACTTTGTGCATAATGCTTCAAAAGCAACAAAAGGGCAAGTCAGGGAAAAGTCTACTGCTGCTTGCAGCTGGGCCTTGAATTGGAAAATCTTGTTCCTGTGCATTTCAGCCCCTGGCTCAGCCAGAAGCACTTCATCCCATCACTGTGAAGAAGATCATTTAGTGCTGTCACCACAAATAACTTCAGTTTCCCTAGGATTGGTGATGATCTTGTCGCCTATACATCTTGTTACTTTGAAATTCTTTAATTGCAGATGAAATTACTTACAAAAGGAAAAGTGACCCTTCTGGAAGGGTAGATTTTCAAATTTTCACCTTGGATAACTGGATGAATCATTAGGAATGCTCCTAGTCCCTGTGATGGACAACAGCACTCTGTTCCTTCTGAAATCTCAGAAATCATACATTTTTTTAATAATCAAAGCAATTTTCTCATTTCAGATGGTACTTGAAACCGTAGTAGTAAAAAAAGGCAATATTTATTACAGTCATGATTTACCTTTTTTTTTTTTTGGCTGAGGAAGTGTAATTGACCTAGTTTGGTCTTTATTTCCTCAAATTAACAACTATTTGCTATGAGTCTCTATCTAGACTTCATTAGCTTCTATGTTGAGGTAATTATGTTTTTTAGCAAAGAGCTGTCTTTACATTGGTAAATCCTGATGCTGAATAGGATGCATCAAGATGATCTGCATTTGTGACAAAATTGAGCAGATTACACAAGTGAAAGTGCAATTGATTCAGAAAAATAGACTAAAAAATAGACTAAAAAATAAACTTACCTCATTCAATTTTGCATGTCATACATGACACACTGGTCCTTCTTATCATTGGATCAATGTGTAGTGCAACACTGCTGTGTGATTGCAAAACTTCTTAGGAAATTATAACAAAGTTATAACAACTTGAGATTCAGAAGTGAGATCTCAGGACTGTAAGAGGCTAAGCCATCTTTCCATCTGCTCTTTTGTTTTGGACTTACCTTGTGCCAAACGTAAGCCTGATCAGAAAATCTCTGTGTGCTCAGAATTGGATTAAAGATTTATTGGTTTTTTTTGTTTGTTTGTTTGTTTGTTTTTTTCTCTCAGTAATAGTTCAGTATGGGTGAGCAGGTAATGAAGAAGAAAATAATAAGGAGAAGATGCAGGCAGTGACAGGAGAGAAAAAGAGATGAAAAGTTAATTGTAGCAAACATTTTGATTTCCTTTAAATGTGTGAGGAATATTTTATTTCTTTGTGTAGCAGCACAGGTAACTTTAACCATGTGGGATATCACAATGGTTAGTATGTTCTTTACTGTTACACTGGTCACACCATAATTCATATACTATTTCTTTGATAAAAGTTTATAGTTCTCTCACATCAAAGTATATTTTCCTCTTGTTTTTATCCCAGAATGAGACTGCATTAAACTAGTTCCTTTTGATTTTCTGAAGTGTATTTTGAACTTTTGCTTCAAATTGTATTCTGATTTCACAAAATGATTGTTAGTTAAATTTCAACTTTCCTTCTTCAGCATTTCTACTAAACTTGCGAGATTACTTGGAATTTGACCCAGGGAAAAATATGCACTTTCACTAAGTAATTGAAATAATTTCAGAGACACATCTCAGCAAAGCCAATTGCTCAAGTGGGACCAGACTTTGATATATACACTTATTTTACAGTTCCACTTTATGTTACAAAGAGTCCAGTAGAAAGGAATGGACATGATTTTGATAAAATTTTCTTTGTGTGCTGAATAATAAATTATTCTGTCACTTTCATATGCCTGGCTCCCAGAATAAGATTGTTCAGTGTTTCATAGAAATATGCCTGAGTGAAAATTAGATACGTCATTTTTCTGTCCTGCTCTTCATTGATCTGAAAAACAACTAGTTGCTGTCCTCTCAGTGCTTATCCTTTATGCATATAAAAACTGGTGTTATGGTCTACACCAGCCTTCATTTTTCTAGATCAAACAAATTGAGTTTCTTTAATCTTTTTTTTAGAAGCAGATAAAATTTGCCTATTTTACCACAGCATCTAAGTATCTTATGAGCTTTTGAAGTTTCTCTAATTGTTTCAAGTTTTTATTTAAAAGGGGCTTGAAAACAAGAAAAATTAGACTTTTAAAAGGTTCACCTTCCACATATCTTAAAGGTGCAATTTAAATCACCTGTTTTCTGTATTGTATAAGAAAGAAAAATAATTTCTTAGGGCAATGGATACTCTAAGAAAGAAGCTTGCAGAGATTACAGAAAATTTCCAGATCAGATTTAATTAGGAGAGAAGAAATATTCATATTATTTTTTTAACAGCCATTTTCTTAATACACTTCAATATGTTTGGCTTTTTTTTTTTCTTTTTTTTTTTTTTTTTTTTTTTTTTTTTTTTTTTTTTTTTTTTTTTAAATTAACCTCATGGTTTTTTTGGCTTCAAATTCATATCTCCATTTTGGACTTACACAATTGTTTTCTTTTTAATGTGGCATTATTCCTATTTTTAAATTGAATTTACTCTTATCAGATTGTGACCATTTCTCCAACGAATCATGATCATTCTAAATTCAAATCCTATTCTTTATAAGTTTTATAATCCTGCCAGGATTGGTGACAGCCCACATATTTAAGTGAGTTTTCCTGTTTCACCATACAAGACAGAAATAAAAATAATAAATAGTATTTTTTCTAAGGCAGGTTCATTTAACACTTAGTTTTGTGCCATTCTGGATAAACATAAATTTCTAGTAAATTTTATTCAAAATCAGAATAGGTGCATCTGTAAATTAATCAATGCTGAAGAGGGTGCATTCCTGAGAATGCCTTTGAATAGTACTGCATGAGCTGAGCACTCTAAGACAAAGCACTGCATTGCAAAGGTAAGCCCTGGGAGATCTCATCTGAAAAAAAAAAATTCAGTTTGAAAAAATATCTATTAATAAAGGTTTTTTTTTTTTATTTTTTTATGCATTTATCTAATTATTTTTCAACGGACCAACCGTCCCCTTTACAATCATGACACAGGATTGTGTTAACAGCTTTTTCCACATAAAGATTCCTGTGGATTTCTTACAACTCTATCCCATTCTTCTCACTTTTCAGAAATGCAATTGAGACAGTTCTACATAGTTTGCTGTTGACAAATCTGTGCTTTCTGATTCTTATTTCACTATTGTTTTCTCTGTACTTGCACAATGTTTGTCTAATAAATAGCTAGCAGAATATTTCTTTTTGTTGCTTCTGGGCTCTTTTGCACAGATTTTTACAGCTTCCTCTTTTCTTCTTTACTGAAATCTGGTTTAATTGAGGACTATAATTCCTTAGGACTCTCAGACTTAAATCAACCCTACTCACTTCTCAAAAATAATAAGTAGCAGTTGAGAGATAAGAATGAGAAGTCCTGCAATTCTCTAATATAAATTTCTTCAAGCCCGGCAGTCTTAAATATTTTTAGCATTAGCTAAATACTCTTTAAATTGCTTGCTCTTTCTTCATTCTTGTTTCTGTCTGTATCTTCATGTTGTTAATTTTAGTTTAGTCGAGCCTCTGGCCACAATCAACCTTTTTCATGAAGTCTGAGAGGAAAAAAAATTCTGGGGGGAGAAACATTTTAGCCTCCTATGTATTACGTGTTATATCTGCTGTAAGTCAATCAGTGTTAGGATTAGGATGCTGCAGAAAGATTCACTGTGCCTCACAGCCCTTTGTGAGGCACTAGCTTGTACTGACCAAACAAGGAAATACCTAATCTACTCTTAAAGTTGGATATAAAATTTGCCTGAGTTCAATGAGAGTCTTTACAATGACTTCAGAAAACTTTGGAACAAAAGTCCAGAACATGGTACTGGACCAATCTTTAAGTACAAAATATATATCAAAATTTCAGCTTCCAATCTGCTTTCAATTATTGCTGATTACAAAATTTTCCATGGCTGAGTTTCACTGAGGCCCAGTGAATCTTTCTTTACCACTGCCTTTCCTCTATACACATCTACTTCCTGCCTGTGACAAGGAACCACAGCAAATCACAACAACAGGAATAGCAACAAAACTGGCAGTCTCAAGACCGTCAGAATGTCGGGCTGCTTCTGAATGAAAGGCAAACGAGGAAAACCATTCCTTCATGATGGCAACATGATGGCAGCCATCCCAATTCTGATGAATAAGGATGTAGCAATAATGTTACTTCTTCCAAGTGTCTTTTCCTGATCCATCACCAATGCTCTCACTGAAGCAACAACAGCATGACTCTGAATTGGGCTATGGGGGGATGGACAAGTGGATATGTCTGGATGTTAAGTAATTTTGATCAGAGTGTTTTTCCCACCTTTTCTAAAACATTCTTTACACTTGTGATGGGTTCATGCTGGCCAAACACAAGTGCATCCATGAGAAATCATTTATTCATTTTCCTCACAGAGAATCACTTCTATGGCTGACTTTTTTCCCTCTTCACCAAATAGCAATTAATGCAAAACCAGCACAAAAACTAAAGAGAATCTTCTTGAAAGGAAGTTTGCCAGAGCCACACTTATCCATAGTCTAGTTACTATGGTCTTCTGATGGCTAATGAGGCTTTGGATCTTAGACAAAGAGAAAGATTTACTTTATATAAGGTAGGTCTTGTAGATATAGGAAATGACTGCAAATATACGAAATAGCAAGAAAACACTTTTGCGTCTTGGTAGGAAAAAATATTCTTCTGATTTTGAAATAAATGAGGTACAGAAATCCAAGAACACAGGACTTTACATGTGAAATCATTAAATTGTGTGTACAGGTAGCAGAAATATTCCTTTCAGAAACTGCAAGTCGTGTATTATCACAGAGAATTCCCATGTACTGAGCTCAACTCTGTTCTGTTAATTTCTAGAATAATCTATGATAAGCTTTGTTCCCAGGTAAATGTTTACTTTCCTAAACAATTTCTGTGCATACTTATTATGTTAGCACAAAAAGCATTGCTAACAAGTATTTTAGATGTGACCACTATGTTTGGAGGGTCAAAGAATGCCATAATAAGGATTAAGATTTTTGTTTGGTGAATGGCATTTAAGATCAAGAATGTTTATGGGCATGATTTCTTCTAATAATATAGGTGTGGCCCTACAGCTCCTTTAAGGAAGGCAGAAAACTGACTCCAACATCACCTCTGAAAACTTTGTCCTAGTTCAACTAAATTCACTTAGTTCTCTCTAATGTTATTGTCTTATATAGAAACTTAATATCAGTGATTCTACTAGTGTTAACTCTGTAATCACAACTGACCTCTTAATTTCAGACTGAAACAAAAAAAGACACCAAGCATATTTGTCTTTTCAGTGCAAATGATTGATAATAACCCTCTTTTCCTGAATAGCTGAATTCTCTTTCTTCATATACAGTAGTAATTAAAAAAAAACACCCAAAACCTGTATTTCCGGGTTGGTAGACTGTTAGGCTGCCGACAAAAATAGTTTTGTATTGAACAAGGGTACAGATAAAGGTGTTTCTGTGAATGTAAGTATTATGAATCTTTGGGTAAAAACTAGTAACAGGCTTTTGAAAAAACAACAAAAAAGAAAAAAAAACCACAAACCTCAGAATCAGAAGAAAACATGCATCATAATTCTCAGACTGCAAAAAGCAAATATCAGGGTACACTGTATGAAAAGGGAAAAAAACAAAATAAAACCAAAAATTCCCTCTCAGCAAAACTGTGAAGCACTTGGAGGGAAGAGGTTAATCCGAAATTCTTGCCAAGTTTTTTTCCCTTAATTTTGTTTCTCCTTACAGTTATTTTCAACATAACCCTTTGGCTCCAGTTTTTACTGTAGCTTCAGAGCTGAAAAACACAACATTTTCTTTATATTTTTTATAGCACATACTATATGACATGCCATACATTATTTTGGGGAGTTTTTATCCTTGTATTTTCTATTGTGGAAACTGGCGAAGTAAGGACACATTCAGAAAATGAGGTGAGTAATATCTATTCCATGTAATCTTTTATTTTATATAGTAATGAAAGGTTATCTTTAGAGTTTGAACCAAATAACTATCTTTATATCTTTGGTAGGAAATACCAATATTGCCTAGACAGAGTGAGAGATAATACTTCTGGCAATTTTACTATCATGCTGTAGAAAGAGAATTTTACTATCACATGGCAGAAAGAGAAACTAATGTGAGAGACAATAGTTTGGAAGTGTTATAGGTGTAGATAAAATGGGTCTTTGTATGAAAATCAAATATATGTTTCATGCCTGGGGAAAGTGCTGTTGAAGAATTCCAGACTCTCATTTGGGCCTGATTTATATGGCATTGCCAAAGATGTCCATGTAAAGGAATAAATTTCTATTTCACTCTAACTTTTGATGACACAAATCATAATGTAAGAAGCCACAGTTTACTCTCTAACCACACAACAGATTGGTGAAAACAACAAAATAACAGCATGTGCTTCAGCATACTTCCAGTCTGCAATGGAAAGGAATGGTTGGAGGACAAGAATTGGTTGACACCAGATTCTGAAATGTTCGGTTCTGGTGGGTCTGTGAGGTTAACTGATGGGAAGAACTGCATGCTTCAGGGAGCACTGAGAGAATTCCTGCAAGGGGACAATGTCTGGAGTGGGAAAACAGGGTGAAACTTCCCCAATCCTTGACTGTAACAAGAAAAAGATGGTGGAGATAAGGAAATCAAAGGTAAGAAAACATAAAGGTAGCAATTGAAAAGGTAACACCTATGAAATTAAATAAAATAAAATAAAATCATCTAATAAATGTCAGACTGTGCAGACCAGATGCCAGAAAAAAAAACCAAAAATCTCAATAACTGTTATATATATTTTAACAGAGATTTCTCATGCCACAGGAATCAATTCAGGGGTCTGCAGTTATGGGATTTTGCTTTACCTCATAAGATATATGTAGTACCTTCAGAAAAGATGGCTTTATTAGGATATTAAAAATAAAAAAACAATATAAGTAAAACGTAGCTCCATTGAAAAGAACCAATTTACATCAGTATAATATGAATGCCTAGAAGAATAAAATCAGAATTCTGCATCTACATTGGGGTTAGGATTCTGAGTTACACACAGAGCAACACCATATAAGGGCTTAATGTCAGCTTTTGGTTGAGGCTTATATATTCTAGTCAGCTTATTTAATATGGTTTCACTTAGTTACATTCCTCATTTGGACTGGGAAAAAATTAATTTTCTTCTTAGTAGCAGGTAAAATGCTGGGATTTAGATTGAGTACAATAATAATGCTGATAACAAACGGATGTTTAAGTTTTTGCTGAGAAGTGCTTACTCTGAGTCAAGGACTGTTGAGGTTTCCATGTTCTGCCAGTCAGCAGGGGAACATGAAGCTGGGTGGGAGCAGGGTGAGGTCAACTGAAATGGCCAAAGAGATATTACATTGCATAGAATATCATATTCAGTGTATAAAGCAGGTTGAGTTGGCTGTGAGGGGTCAATCTCAGCTCAGGGATGGGCTGGCTTGGGCAGCGGATGGTGAGCAATGTGCATCGCTTGTCCTTATTGGGTTTCATTTCTGTCTCTCCATTTCTCTTTACAATTATTATTATTATTAATATTACATTTTAATTTGTTTAAATTATGTAACTGATCCTATGTCACCCAAGGAGGTTTACTTGTTTCCTGATTTTTCCCATGAAAAGGAAGGAGAGTGTAGGGGAGTGAGTGCTGTGTGATACTTACTTGATATCCAAGGCAAGGTGTTGCCAGAAGAGTTATACATAGATAAAGGAAGTTGTAAACTGTGAAACTGTATTTAAGACCCTAGTCTTTTAACAATACCTGTGCAGATATATTTCTCTGTGCACATTTATTCCTAATGATTACTGGGTGGTTATTAAGGGGTTTTTATATTAAATGTGAATGCAAATCTCATTTCAGAACAGATATTTGCATGCAAAAACATAAAATATTTTAAAAATAATTTCTCTTTTCTATTCTTAGGGGAAAAAGACATTAACAATAAGAAAATGGTTGTAAACATTGATTTAGAATACGTGAAAGGGTGCATACTACAAGTAAAAGTTATCTGCATGTAACCCCAGTAGGAGGATGTCTGGATATGGAGCCCCAGCTTTCTTCTTACCTTCTCACTGATGAGACAATATGACCCATGCTGTCGTTAAATAGCAAGCTTTATTCACTGCTTTGTGTCTATAACCCTACAAACATCATGAATTAATAACAAATAAGGAAAAAAATTAACAAACACATCTGCCTAGAGTGTGCATTAAGGCCACCACTTCATGAAAGTAAATAGACGTATTAGAACTGCAACACCTCCTGTTTGCAACTCCCTTCCCCAGTGTGCAGACACATCACGCCCTGTTTAGCAAAAATAAATGTCTGGTTTTTGGAACTGCCCAACAGCTTTCCTTTCACAATGCATGGAAATACATAGAATGATGATTTGGGCTTGAAGGTTCCTTTGGTCAAGATTGCTTGGTCAGTTCAAAAAATTTTATTTCAGGCCTGCTTAAAGATTTCTTATGAATAAGTGTCAAACTCTAACCTCAAATATCTCTACTAAGACCAATTTCACTTTACCCTCTGTAACTCAGTCTTTTCCTACACTATTAGCATAGCTCTAAGATATATTCCTAATATTTCATCTAAAATTCTCTTCTGCCACTGAACCCCATAATTCCTCTTTCTGTTCTGAATGTCTAAGGGGAGCAATTGGTCTCTGTCTCGCTTAAACTATAGATTTTTGGATTCAAGGAAAATTGAATTTTCCTTGAATTTTCTTTGTCTATGGAATGAGTGTGACCAGTTCACTTAGTCTTTTCTCAAATGTCTTCTTTATTTTCAAGCCTTTTAACCTTCTATTATTTCTTTGTATCTCCTCTAAATTCCCTCCTATTATATGTATAATTTTTTTTCCAACCTCCTGCCCAAAACTGTGGGTAGAGTTCCAGCTGATTCTTGACTAGTGTGGATTACAGCATAACCATTTCATTTATATGATACTTCTTTTTTTTTGAGAGGAGTCAAAAAGGGTGGATAAAAAGTGATGCTAGCTCTCTAACTTCTGCCTTTTAGAAATACATGGAAAAGACAATATTTATGTGCTTTAGGTTGACATGCCCAGGTACTGGAAGTGGAGGGCTTCAAGGTTGGCCTCTGTAAGAAGTAGTCAGAGCTCCCCTGTGCTGGATACAGGTTGTTCCAGAAGCAGGAGGTGCACCAGGTGTCAGAGCAGAGATTCCCTGCATCCCATTTTAGAGGCCACAGTGGAGAAATTGAAAGGAAGATGAGGAAGCAGCAGAAAAAGAAACCTCTCTCTGCTGACTGTAATGTCCCATCACCCCATCTTCCTGCAGAACTTGGGGTGAGGAATCTGAGACAAAAAAAGTGAAGCTGAGCCTGGGAAAAAAAGAAGGAAAGATATTCTTTTATTATTTGACTTTTTTCCTACTACAAAAATCAGTAATTGAGTACTCATTTTACTTCAAAATAAATTAACTTTCCTCAAGTTTCTTCTTCTCATGATAGTCAACAAGCTGTTTTCCTGTCTATCCTGACACATTACCATCCTTGCAACTGTTCTTCCTATTTTTCCTCTGCATATCCCTGGGGATGTGAACTGGGTGGGCATTAAGCTTTTTGCCAAGCGTGACCCAGCACTTCATGGTAAGTATTGCAGATATTTTTTCCTAAATTGTGACCATCTCTTCTGTGTTTTTCATGTTTTTGTCTTTTCAAATGAAAAATAATTACATCTAAATCCAGCAAAATGCACAGACACACACACACACACACACAAAATAATTGCTTGAATGACCACTCATAAAGGCATCTTATTTATTAAAAAATAAAATAAAAATAAAGAAAAACAAACCACTGAATAGAATTCATCACTTTATATAGTAAGAAAAAAAACCCCACCAGATTTTGAATATAACTCATATTTTGACAGCTACTTGAATCTGTCAGTAAAACTAAAGAAGAAATTGCCTATCTGTATATCTACATCAGTATTTGACATAGGATCAGAGGCATAACTTCTGCAGTAAATCTGATCATATTAACTTCCTGTACTCAGGTTCTCATTCTAGGAGAATGCAGCTTTCATCCATTCAGATAATAATAAATTCAAAACTGTGGTACCTGGGGGCAAGGTTTAGGGGTGAACGCAGTGTGTTGGGTTGGACTTGATGATCTAGAGGTCTTCTCCAAATTTAAATGAGTCTATGTGTCCCTGGAAGTCAGTGTGCACCCACTCCAGGGTGATATTCAGCCCAAGGGACAAAACAAGTGTTAATTTGAAGTAAAGCATTCAAACCATATATGGGCGGGTGGGTTCTCAGCATCCTTTTTTTTTTTTTTCCAAGACATCTGCTGCTCTTATACCTTATTACTTGTTGATATCCCTATAACTCTTACTAAAATAATATTTTGGTTTTCTCCTTCCTTTAATAGTTCAGTCCAAATGGCAGCAAAGGTCTTTATTAGCAAGTCATGCTGATGATCCTTCAAAGAAAATGTCCAGAATGAGAAAAATATTATGTCCTCAGAATAGAAATGAGTGAATTGTTGGCTGTGATTTCTTCTTATTATATGCCCTCTGTATTGCTGACTTTGTAAATAAAGTTCCCTCCCATCTAATAGGGAGAAATGAATGGTGGTTTTGACAAAACACTGATATTTTGGTTTGTTTTGCTTTGTTTTGTCAGGAAATGTTGCTTGCTGGACTGCTTGGAGTTGATCCTCCAGGATCTAAGACACCAAAGAAGGATTCCATGTAGACTGCTGTCATTACCTTTTCTGTTATTTGTGGAAGTACAACTGATCACATAATAACCTCTGGAAATTACAGATAATGTGTATCAGGAAGCTTCACTCACACATTTTTACCTTAGTGAATTTAATATGTGGTACCATGCATATTTTGCTAGTACCTTTGCTTATTTTACTCAATTCAGTTTTTAAGACCCTTTTAGGCATTGGCATGCACATTATATTGTTGCTCAAATTCCACCTGAATTTTCTCATGTGCCTCTTATGACCAACAACACATGAGATTCTGTTTATCAGACATAAAAGAAAAAATTATTTGTTCATTTGGTAGATTTAATTTTGGTGAATTAACTTGCTTGTATTTTATTCTGATCAGGATTTCAGAGAGAGTCAGAAAAGGTTGAAAGGGCTTCCCCAGGAGTAGGGAATGTCATGGTTTTTCTTTTGGCCTGTGTAATATTTCCACTTAGGGGAATATTAACATGTTTGATCCTTTGTACAACATTTCTCTTTGTCAGCATCTTGCTTTGAAACTTCTGTGCTTATCCACAAAAAAAAATGACATTTGGCATATGACTACAGTGGCTTTGGGATTGGATGGATTCATCTTCTGTTTGTCATTCAGTAACAGGTTCATGTTGAATCCTCCACATGCCTGAAGATAAAAAGTGGAAAAATTATTTTTGACATTGTAACTCCTTTGTTTGTAAAATTTGATACCTGATACTCACTGGTCCATGTTTTTCCTACATTGGTATCTAAGATTTAAGTGTTCTTTTAATTCCATGTGACCATTAATGCTAAACACAGAGGGTCATTGAACAGATATTAATTTCATTTCCCCAGAGATTTATATAAGCTGAAAAGAACCAAAGAAATGGGATGTTAGTAATATTTCCTTAGATACATATTAATGATGAATTATTGAAGAAATTATAATAACAACACACACATATTAATGTATACATACAGATACACATCTTTTAAGAAACCATTTCTATACTGTATCAAGTGATTTAAATTCGTTGAGATTTCTAGGAACCCACACCAGAGAAAAATCATGAAGGATCATGCACTGAAGGATTTCCAATATACCATCAAATGATGCTATTAGTGGCCTTGAAAATTAAAGCAAAATTATTCTTTTTGCACAGATGGCCACTTTTTGATGAGTTTGAATGCAACCTAGAGATGAAGTAATGAGTAGGCATCCAATATTTTATTATATATTTTGAATAGGCATTACATATTTTTTATGCACAGGACTTTCCATCAAACTATGAAAACTTCTCATAACTTGACCATGTGGGTTTCATTAGACTCTACATGTAAGTCCAAACCCAAGACAATTCATTCCACTGACTGTATTTCAGAATGATGTAACTTAATGAGAATGGGAAATTTAGTATGCTGATATCTTCCCCTGTACTGTTTTTTATATAAGTCTTATTATCAGGAATAGTAGTTTGGGAGAAGGGGCTGAGTGTGGAAATCTCTTGCTCTTAATGCATCTTTTATTCAGAGGTTCAAAGGCTTTAGGAAAACCTAAAGCCTGCAATGGGAATAATGCAGAGAGATTAATCTTTTTTAAAAAAACCAATACAAGAGTTAGAGGAGTAGCTTGTGTTAAGAAGATAAATATTTGTATGCATTGTGTATAGCTTGAAAAAAAAAGATAGAAAGCAGGGGAATTTGAAACTTCTCTTTCTCCAGAATGTATACTTTTCAGTGTGGGTGTACCATGATGAATAATGCTTGTTAGCTGCTTTAATCCAACTTTGCAAAAAAAATGTTGCTTCAAGGATAACTACTGTGTTTTATATTAGTCTTCATCTCCTGTGAAAACAAAGACTATAAAATTGATCTAATTGTTTTATTCTAGTTTTGGTTGTATTATAATTATTAGGTAATTGCTAATATGCTTTTGAAAAGTCATTCTGCTACTATGGGATAATTTGATTTCCTGGAGATCTAATGACATGCGATAGATGTTGCTGGATACCCACCTCTGTCTTCTTTGCAGGGAAAGCTTTGGATGTGCTCTATGAAGCCAGCTGAAGATTTCCAAATCTACTTGAAGTGTCAATGCTAACAATTCATCTAGTAGATGAAAAGCCATGTTAAAACAGTATCTTTTCCCTGTGTCTAGAGCTCTTTAATTTAATTAACGCCATCAGAAGAGGCATAGCATCATCAAGGATTTTATATGAGAATTCAGATAGAGTGAAAAGAGAAATTATAAGGTTAAAAAAAGGATACCTAATCATCTGTGCAATTGTTAGATTTTAAAATTCTGCCAGCTTACTATAATTTACTCTCTTTACAAATAATAAAACATTCACAGCAGATATTTTACTGGGATTATCATATCTGTAATGTGTCTAAAACTAAAGAAATCTAAGAACAGAGATTGCCAATCAAGAGACACCATGCTTTCTCCCAGATAGCAATCACAATCATAAATAATGTCTAATGCTAATATGCAGCATAGAGTTAGATTAATCAGGCTTTATGAGCTGTACATACGATGAATATCTAATCAATATATTGCCCACTTGACATACCAGAGAGGATACAAAACAAAGTAGCTCCTGGAAGAAATTTTACTTAAACAAAATAAAAATTACTGTTAAGAGAAGTCTTTGACATTGCCTTCATAAGATACTCATGGCAAGCTGTTGCTGGATGAAGAGATACTGACATGGGTTGAAAACTGGCTGAATGGTCAGGCTTAGGCTGTGATGACCACTGGAAGGGAGTCTAATTTGAGGCCTAGGTATCAGTACAGGGCCCCAGTACTACTGACATCTTAATTAAAGAACAGGATAATGGACTGTACAGGATAATCAGAGTGCACTCTCATTGTGTTTTCATGTAGTCTGAAACACAGCTGAATGGATGATTTACCAGGTGGTTGTGCTGCCATTCAGGTGTACTGAAAGATTGGAGAAATAGTCCAACAGGGATTATATGCTGTTCTATAAAGGGAAACACCAAGTCCTTCATCTAGGGAGGAAGAACTCTATGCAATTGTACAGTCTGGGGTCTGACCAGCTGGAAAGGAACTTTGCAGAAAAGGACCTGGGGACAGACAAGAAGCTGACCATGGCCCAGCAATGCACTCTTGCAACAGAGAAGACCAACAACAATCTAAATTGCATTAGAAAGCTAATGCCTGGCAGATCAGGTAAGGCGATCCTTCCCTTCTTCCGAGCACTGGGCACACATCTGGAGTCAACAGCACAAAAAAACCCCACATGCATAGTGGAGCAAGTCCAGGAAAGAACCACAGAGCTAAATAAGGGATTTGTCACAAGGAGAGGCTCAGAGATCTGGGAGATGAGATCTATGGAGATGAGAAGGCTCAGGGGGATCATGTCAACAAGGATAAATACCCAAGGGGACACTTAAACGAATATCTTATCATTCACACTCAGGATGACAGGCAACGGGCAAAGATTGATATTAAAAAAAAAAAAAAATTAATAGAAGAAAAATACTTTGAGTGTCCAAGAGTGTAATAGTCAGAGAAACTGTGAAGTCTTGATCCCTGAAAAAAATGAAAATCTGACTGGAAATACTCTTAAGGAGCATGCTCTGTCTGGCCTTGCTTTGAGCTGAAAGCTTGGAGGAGACAACTTACAGAGGTGTTTTCCAACCTGTGTACCATTTCTGTTCAGCATTCCTATCCCCTGGGCTGAATTTTATACATGTCACACTGGAAAAAACAACTAAATATTTAGTTTTCTTGTTTAAAAATAAATCTGTTTTATATATCTGATTGTCCATACTGAAAGTGGTTTAGATCTAATGGATGGAAACCAACTTCAGTGTGAGACAACAGAGTATTTTCAGTGCAAATAAGAGAACTTGCATGCCTGGTTACTTTAACAGGAACATATGGTATAAGAGGGGAAATTATTCTCCTCTGCATAGTGAAATGGTAATCACATTTAGAGTACTTCATGCTTTTGGGTCAGACCATTTGAAGATGGTTAGGGAGAAGTAGTAAGGAATGCTGTCGAAAATGGTGAAGGCACACTTCATGGCCTTTGAAGAGAGATCAAAAGTGGCAAAATTTTGGTCTTGTGATGAGAAGAGTAAGGGGTAATCTAAATGTTCTTCACAACTGTTTTAACGCGAGTTTACAAAGATGACGGAGCCAGCTCTTCTTGGTAGCACCAGGTGAAATGGCTGGAGTGATTTTATCTTAAAATCTTTTATGAAAACTTGGGACATCAAAAATGTGAGAAAAAGTGCAAGATTCTGCCAGAAGAATCCACATATAAGTATTTGTGGCCTGAATATTATAGTACATGCAAGTAATTTAAGTTAAAATGTTCAGATTTGGTCTGTAGAGAACTAAGAGTTTGTTCCCTATAGTTTGTAGCATCATAAGCTTACACACTACATATTCATGAAAGGAAGACAACAGAAGTGAGATGAAACTACAGAAAAAACTTGCATCAAGAACCAACATATGCATTTTTACTTTTGCTGCAATGAAAATCTTGTTCTCAAAGATTGTAATCAAAGATTACACTAGAAATCCCAAGAAAAATATCTTTTTTCAGAAATTTTATAATATATGTCTGCCAAGAGAAAAATTCAGAAAGAATTTTTGGACAATGAAGGGCTGCTTCAGTTTGCAGTTGGAGATTTTATTTGACATGAGGACACAGACCACATGAATTTCATGGAGAACAATTACATGGGCGATGATAGGAAATTGGAATTTGGACAACTTCTAAGATACACCAAACAATTGCTGAACAACGTTTTCTGAAGTTTATAAGAAATCAAATACTTTAATTATGTAAACGTCAAGTTACTGTATGGATTGTTCTGTACATCTCCATGTGGATGTCTCTTCTGCTGACTGAAGACTCTTGACCGCAGCAGACTGATCCTGCCGTGGGCAAAATAAAAATGATGTTTCTTTGTTCTTCACTTTTACTACCTCAGCCAATCTGATATAAGGCAGTAGGTCACCAGTCAAAGCCTGTATTACTGCAGTCAATGAAGACAATACCTGACATCACTGGACAAGCTTCACTGAGCTCACTATGCAGTGCATACAATTCTGGGGTGAAGGACATACTTCATAACACAACCTCAGCTGTCTTATAATGAGACAAACCACACAGAACAGCTAGTCAGGAGGCCCAATGCTGCTCCTGGAGAGAAGACTCTTCATTTCAAACCTGGACTATGAATGAACACCCACTAGAACAATAATATTATTTAATACTTCTCTGCATGGAGTTTCTGCTCAAGACCAAGGGCTCTTATTTAGATCCTGAATTACCTTATTTTAAATTGTGTCTGCATATTTTCAAATCTCCCACTAGGGCTTACCAAAACAACCTCATCATGGATTGTTAGATCATGTGGACTTTGGTTGGACCAGGCTTATTATTTGTGTTTTTCAAATAACAGTACACAGTCCTTTCATAGTACTAAGACAAATGTGACATTTAGAAAATGTGACAGTATTTTGCCAGAAGGTGTATAAATGCAGAATTTTTTTTCAAAATCTTTGTAATATTAAATCACTGTGACTGTGTATTGCTAAGTGAGCAATTAACATAAGAATTACCATCCACAGTATCAAGCATCATTTCATCCTAAGAGTCACCTAACATTTATCATTGTATCCATTTTGAAGTACAATAATCTTTATGCTCTTAAGGTGATACTGTCTTATGTTTATAATACATAAACGGAGTCCTGAAGTAACTATCTAGTACAATTCAGAGATGAGTAGGAGAGATCTCTGTTTAAGTGCATATATTTATTGTATTTTAATCACCACTTGGGCTTGCTCACTGCAAAGGAGAGTTCATCACATGCTTGGAAAAGTCCAAAGAGTGAATATTGGTTTCATCTATATTTGAACTGCAGGAATGGTATAGGAAGCAACAAGAATACTGTAGGGCTACAGATAAAGCAAGTAAAAAGAAATGTGAAAGAAGGAAATAGAAAAGAGTTTGGGGGAGAGAAAGGTAGCAACAGAGACAGATAGACAGATAATATCACCACTCTGTGGATCCCAACGGCATCCTGTTGATCCTCTCCATCTGGTCTACTCAGAGGTGAAGGTCCCCTGGAAAACATAAGAGTTCAATGGATTAATATACACTTGGGCCAGGTGGGAATGCTCAGGTCCCTTCCCATGGGGAGAACTGAGTTGGAAGCGTTAAGTCACTTGGTATCACAGAGCATGTGCAGTGCTCTGCTGCAGGGCCTCAGCAACGAGTCTGGGGAGTACTTTGGGGCTCTTTGATGGATGATGACACCCCTCAGCTGCCCTCATGTGAATGTCCTGTGGTGTGGCCTTCCTGGCTGAGGGCTTTGCAATTGGGCCAGTTTGTGTGAGGGAGGGTGGATGTTCACTCCCTCTGACCAGGGGTTACACCACATCCCCAAAACTCTCCTCCTCCCTCTTTCCTTGTAGGGGGAGTGTGTGCAAGCCTGGCTTCAGCAGATGAGTCTGTGGGCTGTAGTCTCCCCACCTTTAACCCTGCCAGAGCTGAGTTTCAGGACAGCTGCTGGGTTTGGTTTTCTTGAATATATATTCTTCTCTCTCAGACTCATTTACTTCTCCCCAGTCTTGAGATAATTGGACAATAATGTCACCTTCTCTTATCTCAAGTTCTCTTAGGCAGCTTAACTCATGGTCCAAAATTCCAGTCAGAAGGCATATTAAGGGAGGAGTGGGTTTTGGTGGTTGCAGCTGATTTATACAGTTTTGCCATAATGGGCAAAAAGTCCTTCATAACAATATTTAAGCCATTAACCATAAAATTTCAGTCTCTGACAAAGGGTCCAGTAAATACATGCTTAAACAGGAAGAGCTTAATGCAAAACTGATGCAATTCAAAAGATGAGACATTATAAAACAGTTTGTTTCATATCTCACTGCCGCTCTGCTTTGTTTGATATGTGGGTTCTTGTTTTAGGAGCTGAGTGAAAAACAGTCATTCAAGATTATTCATCTGAGTTCTCTCAGCCAGACTTAAAACACTATTACCTTGTCTTTCTCCCCCACTTCTGGACTTATCTTCCCTTGGAAAATTTATGAAAATATAGCCTAATTACAGAGTTGATTTTTTAACAGCAGGTAAAGTTGCCATGCAAAAATACCTGACCTTAACTAACATCTTTGTTCACATTTATTTTCAATAATTTCCTGTGAAAACTAAAGTGTATGTATTTCAAGTGGTTATACTGTACTGATTCTGTTCATCTTTTAATGAAGTTAGGTACAGTGCTGATCAATTTGCTACCCTAACCCCTGCCTCACACCATCTGATCACACAGGCAGCTGAAATTATTTGGCTTAAGCTTCCAATGGAGCAAGTGAAACTCTTAATTTCCTTTTCAGGGATGCTATCATGTTCCACTATATTAACAATTTTATGTAACCTTGAGGAAAATAGAAAAATAAAGCAAATGTGAATTTAGGCAGCAGCAAAGAATGACCAAAACAACTGCCTCTACCTACTCTACCCAATAATTTTTAAATTTTGAGTTTTCTTCCCAGAAGTTTCTGGATGTTTAGGCCAATCTGAATTGAAATTTGGCGGGATAGTAACTTGCTGAAAGAAAGGAAAATAGGAAAATAGTTACATATTTTAAAAAAATTGTTTGAAGTCCAGAGTAAAGGACAGGTGAAACTGTAAGAAGTGCTAAACTTTGAAACATAGGTTATCACAGACTATAGCATCAGTACCATGCAAATTGGGAATGACTATAACAGTTTCACTAGAGTTCATCACTTGTACAAGACTGGAAGCTGACAGAAATTAATGTGATCAAAACATATGATGATGACCCCCAGCGTTTCCATGCTGCAATGCTTCCAGGTAAATATTTCTTGCTAATCGGACAGAGTTCAGACCTGTAACATTATTACACCATCTTTTATGCTCATTTATGGGCAACTTGATACAACTATTTCCAATTTGCATGGGAGTCATTTTGGGCTACAGTATTAATAACATTTCTGTAATACCTAGAGGTCAATATTTTGGGAATATATTTTCCTAATAATCATAGTGATTGTAAAATAAGCTCTTGCTTAAAATACTTCATAATCGAAAACAAATAAGAGGAGGAAACAAACAATGGACTGAGGAGTTATCTAATGTCATACAGTGTGTAAGAAGAAGAAGATAAAAAATAATTTCTTGGACATGAAAATATTCTTACCATCCTTTTTACTTAATGAATGGAAGAGAAGTCACTATTCAGAAGGGGTTTGTTGGTTCTTTTTTTGTTTGTTTGCAGTTTTTCTGTTGGTTGGTTTGTTGTGGTTTGGTTTTTTTTTTGTTTGTTTTTTTTTTTTTTTTTTTGTTTTTTTTTTTTTGTTTTTTGTTTTTTTTGTTTTGTTTTTGTTTTGTTTGGTTTTGTTTTTTTTTTTTATGATGGCCATGTCTCATTGGGGCTGCATTTCAGATTTTGGAGATCCTGATAAGCCCTAGGTTGAGCCATTGTCAGCATAAGGTTCTGGGAGCCATTAGGCAATTCCAGTTTCATGTGTGTTCAGATTTGGCTGGGTTGGAATTGCTTTTATTTCTTTCATTTAGTGCAAACAATCTTGGTTTATTGCACATGATTATATAGAATGTGATGGCTGAGGTTAATGTGATGATAGTTTTTTTTATAATGCAAAGTAAAAGAAAGAGGGGAAGAGGAGAGAGAAAAAGAAGGCTTTGGTTTCCTTTCTTTTATTCTTTCTAGGATAAAAAAATTAGCCATATATATAACAATCATTATAATAGTATCAGCAATCATCATAAAAAGAAGAAACAGCTAAAAATTAGCTCACTAAAAATACTATAATGGTCAAGGAAATCACACAGTTTTGGCATACAGCTTTAGTTACTCATATTTGGTGTACAGGGAAAATGGCTGAACTTTGGGATCAAAAGCTGTTGTAGTTAATTGATTGCAGGCATATTTAACATGATCATTAAAGCAAGGAGCTTATTTGGCAAATTATCACTTATTCTATTATTTAAGCCCTCACAATTCAGACATTCGAGAAATTTGATGGCATAAGGTGCTGACATGATAATGTGTTTTATAGAGAACATTTCAGAATTTCTGTTTTTTTAAATGCTATTTAACTGTGTCCTTTTGTTTTTAAAATAATTTTTTTTAAACAGCCCCCAGTTTTCTCAAAAAAACCAACAAAAACAAAGAAAAAAAGAATAATTAACTGTAATGTTTGCAAATGCTGTTGTATGCATGTCATGGTTTATTGACAAAATTTAGGCAAACATCCAAACTATATAAAGTTTTGCTTACAATAAGAGAACAACAAAAAACAAAATCCAAACAAACAAAAAAAAAACCAAAACCCAACAACAACAAAAAAAAAGCACCAAAAAACCCACCCTAGTGGATGTTTTCCAATTTCAATGTGACCTTCTGAGATTGCTCAGGAAATCATTGCTCCTTACAGAGAGGCATCCTTACCCATACTTTCCCTTACAAAATACTTCACCTTACGTAAGTACAGAAATTATTTCTATTTCAGCTAACTTACAGGAACTGAAGAGCCTCTCATTTACCTTTCAAATCTCCTGGATAATTGGTATCCCCATTTGCTTGCTTCTGGTTTTCCTGCAGTGACTCCAGAGGAAGAGGTCAGCATCTCTCTTGAAGTATGTGTTTTTAAATACTTTTTTTCTGACTCATAGTAATGAGTAAGACTAATTTAAGACAGAGCAGACTATATTTTTCTGCTTTATTTAGACAAACTGGATAGCTCTTTTTTTTCTGTCTAAGAAGCTAAAAATATATATGTCTGATTCCATAAAGCCTTGAACATGTGAGTTGCATGTAACTTATGACATTCAATAATATGTTTTCATGTATAAGAGCCACTGGGTAAAATTTCACAAAATCAAGAAACAACATGCTTTTCTATATGTGGAATGCTTAGGTATGCATCAAAATATCTTCACAGACACATATGAAGAAGCTCATATGAAAATGTCCATTGCCTATCCCTGCAGTAGTTTGACTCAAATCTCTGGGACAGAAGTCTCTATAATTATGCTTATGGGCTATTATTATTAGAGTCGCAGCATGAAATTGTGAAAGAGTTTCCAAAATTATTAACAGTATAGTTGTAATTGTAGGTATTTGAATTTTAAATATGCTTATTTTTCTAAATCATTGGCTTTAACAGGGCAAGACTAGAACATTTAATTGTAGTAAATGGAGGAAGTCCCTGTCACGTTCGCAAAAATGTCGCTTAACCCAAGCAGACAGCAGCTGTTTCCACAGCAGCTGGGCACAAACCTTTCTATACCATCAATTCTTATGCTAGTAGGAGCTGATCACTGGTTGGTGATGCTCACCCCTCAGCTCCAAAAAGCTGTTGTGGCAAATCTGTCACCAAAACAACAATAATAGCTTCAGTTCTGAAAACAATCACAGATTCTTCCTTTGGACTAAAAATTCAAACTTCATGTACTGAAAGCCAAGCTCCAAAATAATGGTAGAGGGATTGTCATATTTTAATCAATACAGTTTTGTTTTTTTTTTTTTGTTTTTTTTTTGCCTAAAGCATTTCAATATCAAAAAGAAAGGGGTGCATTGGGATTCCTGCATAAGGTGGATACATTAATATATAGATGTGTGAATATCACGTAAATATTGGTACATAAGTGCTGGGGTTTTTTTAGTGATAGATATCTTACATCAATTTAGGTTAAAGTAAACCAGTATAAAGCTTTTTATCATTGATACTTGTGCTTGATTGTGATAATATGTCAGCATACCAGAGCTTGTCAAGCATACAAAATGTTTCAAAACTCATTTTTAAAAGCTGGAAAAAAATCCCAAATCATAAATATAAAAGGAAGTACAAAATATATTAGCTGAGGATTTAATTTTCCTTTGTCTGCTATCATGAGTAAGCAACCTTTTTTTTTTTTTTAGAAGTCCAGAGTGTTTTCATATTTATCACTGCTGGAAAAGAAAGGACACTGCATCAAAAAAGAAAAAATCCCAAACCACAGAATAACAGAAACAGAGAATCACAGAATGAGTAAGATTGGAAGGAACAGTGAAAGAGTCATCTGGTCCAACGTCTCTGTTCCAGCAAGGTCATCTTCCTGCACAGGGCACAGAATTGCATCCAGACAGTTCTTGAGTATCTCTAGTGAGGGAGATACTACTGCCTCTCTGGGCAATCTGTTCCTGTACTTGGTCACTAAGTTCTTCCTCATATTCAGATGGAGTTTCTTGTGCATCAGTTTTTGCCTGCTGCCTCACTCTTGACATCCACTTTTTAGACATTTATGCTGCTCAGCCAGTTCTCAATCTACTCCCTGTCCACTAATCCAGTTCACACTTCTCGAGTTTGACTATGAGGACATTATGAGACCCAGACACAAAGAAAAATAAAAAAGACAAAATGCAGTGTAGTCTTATAACCAATAAGTAACAATGTAATTTTCATTCTGAGTTCACTGAGCTTGTATATGTCTTGCTTTACTCTGAAAGAGAATATCTACTGAGAGCAATGCAGTTACTTGTGTAAGATGTTTTAACTCCTACCAAAAGTGTATTTTTTTAAAGTGTTAAACTCTTCTTACTGATGAACTAGACTACATGCTATCATAATTAAATATTTTAAAACCTGCAAATTGATTTCTATGGAAAGGTGGACAGGAGGGTAAGAAGGCAGGAAAGAAAGAAGTCAGGAAGAGCAGGATCAAGTAAGGCAGATCACAATGAAAGAACAATCCTTCAGGAAAACCAATGCAAGCAACTAAAGGCCAGTAAAGGTGTTTAGTTACCTACAGTGACCACCTTGTCATTTTCTTTTAGAGAAAGGAAATAATTTTTATGATGATGCCAGTTCTAATAAGCATTTTATATATGGACATAAAAACAGTAAGTGACATTCAACTCTTAGTATCCTAATGTAAATCTCAGCCTGAACTCCTAACCATCACAGGATTCTCTGTATATTGAAAACAAAACCAAACCAACAAAAAAAACCACTTCAAAGCAACAACAAACACATCAACCCTCTCCCAACAAAACAAAACAAAACAAAACAAAACAAAACAAAACAAAACAAAACAAAACAAAACAACCAAACCAAACCAAACCAAACCAAACCAAAACCCAAAAACTTCACAGAGTTTGAGCTCAGAAATTCTTGATCAGTGTCTAAGTAGAGTACATGTTTCTAAGGAGAGCTTGAAAAACTCAAGGCAAGGCACCGAGTAGTTATCAGATGGAGTCAAGATAGTCCATACTTGTTCCACCTTACTTTAAGTGCTTTAATGAGTTGTTTAAGAATTTAGATCTCTTCCTTTAGATTCCCGCAAAATAAAAAAAAAAAATTCCCCACTTCAGAAATTACTTAACTCTCATACCCACTCTCTCATATTTCTGTCTCTAATTCCTGACTGCAGGGCAAAGCTAACTAAATAGATTGAAAAGAAAAAATGGATTGTGTGGAAAACTTTGCCTTGTGATCAAGGGATGTACAGCACCTCTTGCACTATGATGCTGAGAAGCAGCAGTATTCTTTCTTAGAAGAAAATAGACCCCCCTGTAACAGAGCCAGAAAATCAGTTAACAAATTAATAATGTTTAATTCGGCAATTTTTTCCCTAGCTCTCTGTCATTTACTAGTATAGTTTAACTGCACTCTAGATTCAATTTATACTCTGAGGGACAACTCCTCAGATTGAGATAAGTTACTGTTGCAGAAAAATGTTAGTAGTACTCATGGGGCAAAACAAGAAATGAAGGGAGAGCGTATATCTAAAAGATATCAGGGGAACAGAATATAATAAATATATATCAGAAACAAAGAACACTATCTATCTAAAGAAGAATCCTAAAAGAATTGTGCAGAGAGGTGGAATATGTGGTGGATGGAGTAGTAAAACATTTATGAAATTATCCTTAAAGTCACTTACCCTTATTATTTCTGATTTTAACTTGAAGTTCTATGAGTAACAGCTAAGCATTTTTCACTATTTAACTTTTCCCCTCTGTTGGCTTTAATTAAGGTTGTCCTTGTGGCAGACTCTTCAACCTGACAAATTTCAAAATACAGCTTTTAAGCAAGGGAACTTTTCTTGTAAGAGAACAGATTTTCCTGATATTATGTATTCCATATAATGGTCAAGAATAATAATATTTATCTCTTAACAAGATATTTGTATCCAAGTTAATTCAGGAAAACTGAGATGGTGTGGAGAAATTAATTAAGAAGAAATAGAAACAAAAGATGTATTTTTTTACTTGGTACTTACTATGATACTAATCTCTTAATTGGCTCTGAAAATATCTGAGGCATCACATTACTTTTGACTAATGTTGGGGTAATTCAAGAAGAGTGAGGATAATATCTTTTTGCTAAGGCAGAACTTAAACACTAAGAGAAAAAACACTAGCTTGCCCATGACACAGAATGTCAGTAATGCAATTAATAAGTCAGTTTTCAGAACCAAGAATGTCACAGTGATATTAGGCATCCCCTACCACAACATTCAAAATGACACAGTAAGTTACAAACACAAGGCAATTTTACCTATCACATAGCATTTCTTGTTATCTTAAGAACCTTAATACATTCTGACAGTCTGTCATCAAGCAATCCACTTTCAAGATAGCTTTTCTGGCTTAAGCTTTCACAGCAGCAGAGTCCTATCTAAGGAACACCCACTGCAGTAAAATCAGTCTTCTTCCTCCTAATATATTCCAGTGGTTACTACTGCGAAAAGTAGCTACACTTTTTCACTTTATTAAACCATCATTTAACCTGTTTGATTAAACCATAACATACTGCTTGTGTGTTGAAAAAATTGTTTAAGAAAAATCTGCTTCATCAGGCTTTTCTTTATATTATGTTCACACCAGAAAAGCAAGATGTGTGTCAAAAACTTAGCTTTCAGGTATTCTTCATTGTGCTTAAACATTAATGTAATTAAGAGCTAACTAGAGTGTGCTTGGTATGCTTTTATTTGTCTGCTTTTCATACTACTGTTCAAAAGCCTTCACTTTCTGTCTTAGGCCTGTGTGTGCACTACGATTTAAGCAATCTCTCTGGAATTACCTGCAGATTAAGAGACCTAATTTTTACTTCCTACTTGTGGACTGTGTCAAAATTCCTAGAACAGGTAAAATTGCATTCAAGACAGTAAGGGAAATCCTCACACCTACTCATCTCACTGTATGTGCAGACATGGAGTCAGCTAATTACATTAGGCCTTGCACAGGCAATAAGTGCTATTTCAGGTAATTTATGATGTCTGGGACATCTTCAGGGAGTTGCAGGTCTGACAGAGGACCTATAGAAGACTTGCCTGTGGTAGATAGAAATCAGATGGGAATCTCTATATAATGTACAGAAGCAAGCCTGTCCAATGTGCACAATTTGAGTGTTGTATGTGGCACACTCATTTCATTTGAATTGAATCTTCTCCGATAATAATGACAGTAGAAATTTAGGGAAGTTAATATGTAGATAACTGCACCTTCAAACTGAAGTTTTTCTATTCAAGTTGTATTTTACACTAAATTTTAATTTTTAAATTTTGTATTCAAGTTATATTTTATATAACTAATTATATTTAAGGTAAATGTTCCATATCTTTGTTGCCTTGTTTTAGTTCTTGAAGGCTTACCTCTTCTTTTCTAGTAACATCCTTTCCTCTCTCAATTTGTTTTCCTAATTTTTAACTTTTCCATAATTTTCCATCATTTTTCTTGTCCATACATCTTCATCTTATCTCTTATAGAGTATCATATAGTTATTTTTTTTTTCTTTTTCTTTTAAATTACAGACACATCTGTCTTGAAGAACAATTCTGCTACAGTTGCCTTTGGTTTCCTTCTTAATTATTTTCTTTTTTAATTTGTATCCAAACATCCCAATATACTCTAGGAACTATATATTGTAACTATACCTGCGCAGTTAAATATTAGTTAGTTTAACATGGTAGGAAAAAGAATACATTTCATCCCTAAAGGAATTGCTTAGCAGCTCCAGACAGCCTCTACTTATTAGTCATGCAGTGTGTTTCTGTCTTAAAATAACTGCTTTTCGTTGTTGTTTTTCCCTGTCCATAAGCTAAAGGAAATTAAATTACATGGCAAACCTTATGGGGTGGATAATAATATACTGAAATTAGATTTTCAAGTGACATATGAAGTGGGTTTGAATCTGTGAATCAGCTATAGCTTCTCATAACAACATTTGCTCTGAGGCAAAGCTACCAAGATGAAATCTAGATTTTGTCAAAGTTTGTTTCTGGATTTAATCTTAGGAACTCAGCTCTGATTCTGGGGTTTTTTTTAAGGTGGAGCAGAAATCCACTTTTTTCTTCAAGGTAGAAGAGAACAGATGTGGGCAGTGCTGAAAGAAGCATCCAGACATGAACGTCAGTGCAAAGGATCTGTCGGCAAAAATGTGCATTAAGTGCTGCCCTCCTTCAGAAAATACCCCTATTTCTATATAAAAACCTCCAAAGCTTATGAGTATGTGTAAGCCTATTCACTATTCACTCGAGCATTTCTTTTTAATATTGATTTAATTTTCAGGCATTCATCTGGAGGCAATAAAATTGACCAACACACAGTAAATAACTGAATGTCATTTAGCTCAACCATTTGACAAATAGAAAAATTTGGAAAAGCTGCAGTATGAGTTGGCAATAAAACAAATCACATAAATATGAATTTTATTCATAATATCAAGCACTTTTGACAGCTTTGTATAAAGAAAAGGATATGTTATACTAAATACAAATTTTTTTCTTCAAAATGTATATTACTTATGATCAGAATCAAGAAATTATAGACTTATATACATTGGGAGTGACATCTAGCCCATCTAGGAGGCCACCTAACCCACCTCTGCCCTCAGAGTAAGCTGCCATAACACTGGATAGCAGCAAAGGATACAGATCACACAGCAAAAACTTATATGGATTTTACAAAATAAACCTGAAAACTTCTTTGTAATAACAAATTACTACATATAATTTAGCCCAAATACTTTACCATGAAACAAACAGCACACAAATCTATAAAGCTTAAGTTATAGTACTAATTAGTAGGATTTTTACATTTGACTACAGGAATTTTAAAGACGTGTAGGAATTAAGTATATAAATAGCTTTCAGAACTGGAAATGGTAAGTCCATCTCAACTTATATTCTGAGATTCTGCAAGCTTATTTCAAAGAAAAATAATTATTATGCTCAATATAAGTATTATATGGAAATTAAGATAAAAAATTTTATGTCATGGCGATTTTCCCTGTTTTCCCACCTTTAGAGAAAAAGAAAAAACAACAAAAAATACCACAAAAAAAAATCACAGGTTTTTTTTGGGTTTTTGTTAGTTTGTTTTAGAGCATAAAAATTAATTTTGAGTGGCACTCTACATTTTCTCTTATCCACAAAAAAAAAGAAAGAAAAAAAATCCATGGCCTACTACCAGAAACACGGGAAACAATAATTCTATTCAGATATATTTTAATTTTAGTTACATATTATATCCATCTATGTATATTTGGCTGATTGAGTATCAATAAAGTTCATCTTTGTAAACATTAAAATCCTTGGAAAAATAGTGGCAAATTCTACTTCCTTGGATATAGAGTCTTGGAGGTTCAGAGTGAGATGAATGGGGCAATTCATACATCTCAGAGGCTTTATTCTGGTTTTCTACTTGCCTCAGGCAAAAGACACTTCATTGGTTTACAGTGTCTTCATGTGTTGGAGGTTATATCTCTTAAAACCATAGAGGATAGAAATACAATATATATAGATATATAAACTTAGGATCATGGAAAACAATTTTTAAGGAGTGTTTAATTTCAGCATAATGGGAAACACACAGCTCTATTTACACTAGCATATACAGGCATGCTTCTAGGGGATGTAAACTTAGGAATTGCTTTATAATTCTTCCAAAGAGTATAGAGGCATGACAAAAAACCACTGAGTTATACTCAGCACTCAATTTTCGTCACTTTTTTTTGTTGTAAATCCATTTCAGCCTCTTTCACCCCACCTATTTCCTTTAATAACTGATTTTTTCTTTGATGTAAATGTTTATTTTTTAAGAATGTAAAATATGAAAAAGGAATAATCAAATTGTGTAGAGAAAAAAATTACTGAAAAATTGAAAATGTCAGGCAAAAAGCATTTTGTTTCTAAGGACTAAGGTACAGAAGCTGTCATTATGTGAGCATCTTCAACAAAATAGCCTGTGACTTGAAGGTAATATGCAATGAGTGTGATGCAGAGGTTGTTATGGTTTCAGGGGCTTCTGTGACTTTTACTGACTGTAAAATCCTACAACCAAATATGTCAGACCTGATCCTGGAGGTATAATTCAGTGAATTACATAGCTTCCCTATATAGTGCAAAAATGCATGTACCTTCATATTAAATGAAACTCATTTTCCTCCTGTTAAAATAAAGCTAATATTGCTGCCTATGTGCTTCCAAAAATTCAGAATAACTGTGCCAACATTAAAAAGATGTAAAAATATTCATTAATATACACATATATGCAGTGTTTTGCAGTGGCCACAGGGTTTGGAAAGTTACCTAACTGCTACTATAATAAATGCTTTTGCTAAACAAAAGAAAAGTATTTTAAATGTTTTAAAGTAATATTTCCAAAGTTAGAGACAGCATACATGATATTGATACTCAGTGGGAGTTGGGCACCTAACTGCCCTTTATGCTTTTGAGTCTCCCTTTTTTTCCTTACGGCTGTTCTAAGCAAATCAAAGTCAGTGGTAAGTTTCTTATTTGGTTCAGGGGTGTTTAGATTAGGCCATAAAGGCCTGAATTTTCCTGCTGATGACAACAATAAAATTCATTGACTATGGCTTCAGGACAAGTTCCTAAAGTGCCTTCCTTCTCATAGCATGAAACATTTCCTTTTCAAACATTCATTTACCACAAAACACAGTTCATATTTGTAGAGTTTATCTGTAAATAGACTAGGCATTTCCTGTGAGTTCATCATCAGTGTTACCATAGAGTTCTAGATTAATTTAGCATTTTGGTAGCACTTCCTCCAGTATACTAAGTAGATTATTATAGTGGACAAAATACTCTTCCCCACCCAACATTCCTTACCATACATGCTTGCCATACACTTGTGGCATTTTTAATAGTTTTCTTTCTCTTAAATGTCTTGCATTACACCCTACAGGTAAACTTGAAATGAAAAAATAAAATATAAAATGAACAAAACATACAATTAAAACCCAGGTTTAACACTGGGAAGTAATTGTTACTAGAAAGTAACTAATTGTTACTAGGAAATAACTCTAAAAAAAGAAAGGATCCCTTTGACTCTTCAATATTGACTGTATGTTCTCAAAAAACCAAAAAGATTGTGTTTGAAGCTATTGCTATTTTGGACCCTGCCCTCTCTTTGACTTACTATTCTGTATGAAATTACTTGATTATCGTATCATTCAGGGAAGAAAATACACAGTTCCAGATGAATAGAAATTGTTTTCTTCAAGAGATGGCATTACAAGGCTTTATTACTCATAGTGATAAAATTGAGTGTGGGACTGAAAGAAAATGATAACAAAAATATTCTTAATTCTTGCTTAAATGTATTTTTTATAAATATGTGTTACTTTTTCGGTCAGGGGCAACAGCAGCAGTATTTTTTTTCTTGCTACTAGGTCTATATTTTGAACTAAAACTGTATTTTCAGGGCATTCAGCAGTTTACAAAAATACTATTTATGATAATCTAGAAAAATCTAGCAAATAAGAACATAAAAACTATGAGCAGTAGTTAATAAGTAGTTACCATTAAAAAGTAAATATATAGTGGGATAATCAGAGGACAGATATTAAAGATATCTCATGTCTGACTTGCATGTAATACTCTTTTTATATAACTGTCAACCAGTTGTAAAGAATCAATATTAATGTGTGAATTATCCTTGCTAGAAGACCTATCTTTCACAAACTTCAGATTTGGGCAGCCCTTTCCTTCCATTCAATTTGAAGTTATTTTTCGAGTTACTCAAAAGAGATGTTGGAGAAGGATATTACAAAAATTGCTTTGTTCATACTGTTATCATTTGGAGAGCTAAATAACAGCAATAATCTGCAGAATTTGGACATGTCATAAATGTGGTCTCTTCCCAGGCCTGTCCTGAGAAACAGAAGATGTCAGTCTTATCAAACCTGTGATTTGGTGCTGAATTCAACTGCTGCCCTCAGCCCAATGAGATATGGCATTTTTGCCTCCTCCTACCATTTGTTACACATTTTAAATTGAAAAATTACAGAATATATAAGGTCACAAGGGATCTCATGACCTCATATACTCCAATTATTCTCTCCAAATATAGCACTGATGGCTAAATTCCACCTCGGCTTTACCATGAAAGCATAGCCAAAAATTTAACAGTGACTATTACCGTATGTTTGGTTAAGAATTGGATATTTCATCCAGTTTGGGGCGCTTTGGCACAAGAAAGAAGTTGATAAACTGGAACAAAGAACTGGAGATCCATGAGATGGTGTAGTGGCTGGATTGGGCATGGCACTTTGTATCCTGGTCTAGGTGATCTGTCAAAGGCTGGACACAATGGTCTCAGAAGTCTTTTCCAAACAACTTGATTCTGTGATTCTGTGATTACAGAGTATCACAAGGACAGGCTGAGTGCAAAGGCTTTGTTCTGTTTAGAGAACAGATTGCTAAGGCATCAACTTAACATTGTCTTTCACTATTCACTTTCACTATTGAACATGTGTTTAGAAGACCTAACCCAGTGTTTCTGGGTGGCACAGCAAAATTATGAGAAGAATGAATGCAAGCTACATCAATGAATATTTCCTCTTACTATTAAGAAAATGGCAACATTAAAAAAAAAGCAAATAAAGTGGTCAGAAACTGGGTCAGCTTTTCCCCAGAGATTCGGAAATTCCTTGCTCAGAGATTTTCAGAGCTCTTCTGAATAATGCCTGGAGAAACTTAGTCAAAAATATAAACTTTCATTGAATTTATCATGTGGCTTATGATCACTTCCAAATTAAGTTGTTCTATCATTTCACAATTTAATGTGTGAAAAATTATAAGGTGGAAAATGTAGCCTTTCTAGAAAATGTTATCTTCTATTCCAGAGATAGATGGCACAAATTGTGCATCCTACTGGGATGATGACAGTGGTGGGATTCAGGAACAATTTACAGATTGAAGACAACAACCTCACAAAGACTCTCTGAGTGCTTCTCTGTAGCAATTGCCCAGGATGACTGAGGAATGGCAAATCCCAAAAGCCTGCCCCGAACAAAATAAAAGAGATTTATCAATAATCCAGTTATTTCTTTATGTTCCGGATAATGTCTGGTTTTCTTCATTTTCTCAGTTACTCTGAGTATTGTCAGAAAATTTGAAGGTGTAAAAGTGACTAAGAAAATAGGAATTACAATAAATTATTTGTAGAATATATTTATTTCTATACATGGAAATTTTGACAAGTGATCATGCACCAAAAAAGTGTGGTTTGTTTGGTTTTCTTCCCTTCTACTTTTCCGGCCTTGCCTTCATTGTCTTTCTGTTGCATTTTTCCATGCAGTGGTTGTTCATTAGAGAAAGCATTGCTCCTTTTAATTTTTTAAGAGCAAATCATAAGTCTGTTAGCACTTGTCTATGGAACCATATGGGTTTCCATATGGCATTTCTTTTGATGACTGTGCCATATTCAATATCTTACTCATGTGAATGTCTGTGAAATCAAGCGCTTTATCTTTAATTTCCTGCACTGATGAGTAGATGATAACTCTGGTTGTATTAGCACATTTCTGCATTATCTGTCTATCATTAGATTGGAGGATGGCCCTTTCACACATTTTTAAATTGGGTAGTTAACACGTCTAAGAGAAGACGTAGCAATATGAAATGTCTTCTGTCATAAGTACTATACAAATCTTCTCCTTAGTATTGATCATTTTATTGCCATAAATAAACAAGTTCAAATTTGTCAAAATTTTTTAAAAACTAAATTGGAAAAAGATGGATACTATATGAAAAGAACACTGAGGGACATTTTTGATTTCTGAGAGTGTGTATAGGACTCAGAAATGTCACAACATGAGAAAGGTATTTGTTTAGAGTGCTATAAGCAGAAGGAATGAGTCTTTTTTGATGAAATAAGCGTGACTTCCAACAAGGGATTAATAGAAAAATGCAGTCTGAAATACTTTTGAAGATGTAAACCTCATAATGTCAAGTATTGCAGTTCAGCAAAAACTCATTATTTATTTGATGCAAGTAGATGCAGTTACGATTTCATATCTTGACACTCATCTACCAAACTAAGGAAAAAAAGAAAACTTGTCATTTTATATAGCTAGGTAAAATTAAAGCATATAAAATAAATGTGCGTATGTAAATTAGATTTAGAAACATTGTCTTTTATTTTTAATGCCTACACCCTGTATATTTAATTGGATTTTTTCCTAATAGTTTTGACTCCATTTTAAAAAGCATTTGTGTGTATGAGGTACACTTTTCTTTTAAAAGTCCATTTATCAAGCATGATTCTTGCTTTGGATTAATTCTAGATGTCTACATTTTCTTGCTAGGAAAGAACAAATATCATTTTACAAAATAAAAACTAATTATATTAGCAGTGTTATGGTATCCAAATTTATGGTTATGATTTTAAAAATCTTATTCAATTCGAATGGAAAACAAGAAAAATATTTTCATCATTAGTATTTTCCTGAGATTCTATAATAATTTAATGATATCCAAGGAAAATGAAAGAGTTAAGAATGACTCATACCCAGCCTTTTGCCTTTTCATTCTGAAGATGTGCAAACTGTGTAGTGCTAGTAGTGGGCAGAAGCTGTTCATCAGCCATCTTTTCCTCTGAGGAGGAAAGTTTCTTTGAGAGTGATCATTATTATAGTTTGATTCAAAGCATAGAAGTTATGATATATTTTTATTTAAGCTTGCTTTCAGAGTCTGAGTACAAAAAAAAATCTGTCCAGTTATAGAAATGCATTAATATTTTGAAAATATATTTCAAATGATTGCTTAAATTTTAATTTATCAGGGGCTACTAGGAAGAAAGGAAGATAATATTTTGTCCAATGGAAAAAGAAGAAATAAATGGAAAATAAGAAAGAGAGAGAAATGAAGTGATATTAAAAAAAAAGCTTTGGGAAAACTTGGTTTGGAAATATTAGGAAAACCTCATGGATATGCGCACTTTGTAAAGCTAACTTTTTCATGCATGAAGATTAATTACTGTGCATGTACATACTTGGAAAAGTTTTGTTTATTAGCTTCAGCTTTGTATGCAGTGCATCATTTTACTGCCCAGGACTGCATTGATCCACAGCAATACTGAATACATATTTATGATGAGAGAAGGTTAATGGCCTTCAAAAACTCCTTTAAACTTTAATCTTTAATTAATTCCATAGCACATATAACATACAATTTCTTTTATAGTAGCTGGGTGGTTTTTGTTTTGTTTCTGATTTTTTTCTCTTTCTGTTTATACAAAACATAGGCAAAAACTCAACAATATTTTCTCAAATAGTTATATATGTAAGTACAATCCCATTAATACATAAAACTTCATACTTTTCTATGAAAACCAATAACTTTTTGTCAAAATTTAACAACAACATAAAAGGTGTATTGCAGCAAAAGACATTAGTGGAAGCTAGTTTCGATCTCTTATCATGAAGCTCTTCCTACTAAATAAAAGCAAAATCACCTATATATATATAAATCATTTTATAGGTAGAGCTGGAAAGCTTTATTCAAAGCTTTTGTTTGTCACGTTGTCTTTTCTTTATCTGATTCTTCTCTCCACACAGTTTACCAAAACTGATTCTGTAAAGTGCTAGCTCATACATACTAAAAAATGCATACACAAAAAAGGGTATGTCCTATGACTGTAATGATGAAAGAAGCTGAAAAATGAGTCACTTTTTAAATGAAAAATAATCATTCATACCTCCCTCTGCAGTACTAACCTATGCAGTGGATAATTCCTATTGGCATTCTCTACACTGTAGTTATATGACCATACAATTTAGGAGTGATTATAATCTTTTTAAATTCTCAGTAGTAAGTAAAAAGAGATATAATTCTGATATAACTGTTAGTAAAAGGGAAAGAAGAGAGAAAAAAACCCCCAACAAAATAAAACCCCACAAAACCATATTGTTTAATCTATACAGCTCAGCAAGATCTTCATGTGGTGTTATGTTTTACTAGAATAATTATATCAAGCTACAAAGTTATTTAAAAATATTTAAAATATAGGCCATTCAGATGAAGCAAAAAATTACATACCTGGCAACATTCATGTGCATATATTAATAATTGAGTAATAATTGCTCTCTATTTCTTTCACAGTGAAAGAAATAGAGAGCATTTGTGAGAAAGGAAAGACCAGAAAAGATGCTTGTGTTTTGTGCATACAAAATGTGTAAGCTCCTGAAATTCTTTAGAGGACAAAAGACACACTGGAGCTCTCTTGCTTTCTTTTTCACACTGAGTCTAATGCTTTGCAATTACTTAACCAGTGACAGTGTTCACTTATCCAAGTTCTGTAGTCAGTTCTGTTTTAAAAATAAAAAGAAAAAAGGAAAAAAAGAAGAAAAAAACCCAACCAACCAAACAAACAAAAAACTACAATCCGGTAAGGTGTAGGAATAAGATCAGGTCCAAATACTGAATTTTCTTTTGTTTAGTTTTCTAATAAAAAGTTATCCTCTATCTCTTTTTGCTAGGAGGAAGGAGGGAGAATGGAGGTGGCTCAAGTTCATGAGGACGAGAGACAAAGAGATCCACTGGCACTATAGATTTACAATCTTTTATTCAGCATTTATCGGGAAAAGGGCTGTCCTTACTGCAGTGCTTGCAGCCTGAAATGCACTCCATCATTTCTCTCTGAAACTTTCGATAAGCCCAGGTGTGTGATGGCCTTCGGCTCTAAATCAGCCTCTGCACTTCCAACACGACCTTCCCCTAGGCACCGCAATGCCTCTTGCCTTCTTAGGCACAAATTGAATCAAGGTACTTTGGACTCATCTTTCTTAGCTACTTTACCTATTTTACATGATATAGGACATCAAAGAGTTTTCAATTTCTGATTTACTCATTCCCCAGCTCGGATTGTAATGGTAATGATGTGTTTATTCTCTAGATCTGAGCAATGAAAGGACTGAAATACAATAGAGGAATAAGTATTTAGCATTCCAGACATGGCAACTGTGAAAGGAACATACAAACTTCAGAAAATTCATTTGCTGCATTTATAATCTCATTCAAGGTACAAAATTAACTCTGATAAAATAGAAGTAGCATGCTACTCTTTCCACAAACTTTGTGATTGTTTTCATTACGTACCAAACTTAATTGTCTTATTATACTGAAATATTTTTAAAATTCATAACTGGTATAGTCCTAGAGAAAGTAATGAGGAAGAAAATATACAGAGTTTACAGGCTGCTGCTTCTTTAGGATCCAAGAATTTAGAAAAATTGGCATTAAAAAAATTAAAACAAGCAATTACTGCCCACATTTAGTTGATTACAAGAACTCAGTTGAAGCCAAGAACCATGGAATGGTAACTGGAATTTAAAATTTGTATTTTTCAATGGGAAGTAATTTTCACAAACACACTAGTAGTTAGAAAACCTCACTGCATCTATAAATACTCTAAACTTGCAGGATGAATGCATGTATAGAAAATAAGTGGTTTTAATGTGATGACAATCCATTACGAGATTCATATGACGATCTCCTCCTGAGTTTGTAGGAGACATTCCATGGGAAACACTGATTCTTACCACTTACATCTGGATTGACTTTCTTAATTTGATGCTTGAAATAATTTAAAGTTTTATGCAGTAAATGCTAACAAGAAGATTTTCTCACAGAAGCACTGATCTCTCACTGAAATGTCAATGGCTTTTGTTGCTCCAAATTCAGGATAGAAGAGTTTATTAAAAGTTCAACAATATGTCCTCAAAAACATCAACTCATTTTGTTTCAAAATTCAGTATATTAGAAGACCTGAAATCACTTAACTAAATACCTAAGGAAAGTCTAGTTTTCATGGTTCTACACAGAAATCAAAATTAAATATTTTTTTTTTCTTCCTGACTGATTTGAATTCAAACCTATTGTGGGAGGTAAAAAAAAGGCTTCTGAGTCACTTAAAGTGGAATCACATTTCTTTTGTAAATACTTTCACTCACCAGGGTGCAAAATGACAAATCTTTACATTCTGGTGGGTGGATTCTTAATCATGAGGTCAAAAACTCAAAAAACAAAAAAAAGTATTTTTTCCACATAATACAAGTTGGAATATTTTCTTCAGGACAGAGCAAGTCTGAGTTATTTTTTCTCTTTTTTCTCCACCTACCCTTCAGATAAAAAGCATTCTCAGCTGACTGATTATTCAATCTTTCTCCTTTGTCAGAAATGGGAAAGTTAGTGATAAAATTTAGGACAAAAGGAGCAGGAAAATCTCTAGCTGACTAGTCTAGTGTCTTCTTTGTCACAAGACACTTCAAAGGTCTTTGCTTTACCTGATGGCAGAGCAAGAACATTTATAAAACTTTACAGATATTGTTCTGTAGAAAAAAGTCCAAAACAACGAGGCAGCAGCAGAATTAGCAGCAGCAACGGAGGCAAGCCCAGGGGTGAGGGCTGGATCTGGCTGTACAGGGGAATAACAAGGAGCTGACCCCCCTGGGGCCCAGGTAACAGAGACAAGAGTCTGCCTGGGCTACTCCAGCCCTCTGAATATTGCCCACTGCTTGCTGCAGCGATTACAAGATATGAGGTTGATGAGATAAGTCCTAGGACAATCTAAAGGATGGGTTGAAGTCACAAGGGGCAGGTGGTGAATTCCCTCATTCCTTTAATTGCAGGGAAAATGCTGAAAGGAACAGAACCCACCTGATCAACGTGTAGCTGAAAGATGGGTGCCATGGATGAAATTTTGGCTATTTTGACCGTGGGGTGGTTAACACACAACAAGGCATGATGGAGACAGATGAGGTTCACTGTCTCCATCAAAAAAGGGGGCAAAGAGTTTTGCCCATCAGTCGGCAGGACTGGTTGAGCGGGCTTCAAATTTGGTTTGAAGAGTGGAGAGGGTAAGACCAGGTTCAACAGAGATGAGCCTAGTGGTGGCATGCCAGATTTGTGGGCAAAATTCACAGCCCAGCTGAAGTGCACTGAGGCCAGTGCACATGGTACGGATAACAAACAGGAGGAGCTGGAAACCACTGTGCAGAAGGAAAGTTGTGATGTAGTCACCCTCACAGGCGGGCTGGGGGCAGAGGCTGGAAAGCAGTCCAGCAGAAAAGGACTGAAATACAATAGAGGAAAGAAACCTGGAGGTGCTTGTTAACAACTGTCTTGTGCCCAGGGGGCAAAGAAGACCAATAGCATCTTGTACGGTATCAGGAATGGTGCGGCCAGCAGGACCAGAGCTGTGATTGTCCTGCTGTACTGGGCACTGGTGAGGCTGCACCTCAGTCCTGTGTTCAGTTCTGGGCCCCTCACCGCAACACAGACATTGAAAAGCTGTAGCATGTTCAGAAAAGGGCAACAAAGCTGATGAAGGGTCTAGAGAGTAAGTCCTGTGAGGAGCAGCTGAGGAAGCTTGGGATGTGCAGCCTGGAGGAGGCTAAACAGGAGAGACTCAGGAGAGACCTTTTTGTACTCTGAAAGAAGGTTGTTGCCAGGTGGTGGTCACCTTCAACCCATGTCAGGATGAGAGGACATAGCCTCAAGCTGTGTCAACGGGAGGTTCAGGTTGGATATTGGGAGGAATTTCTCCATGGAAAGCATTGTTAAATATTAGAATGGAGTGCCGAGGGGGGTGGTGGAGTCACCTTCCCTGGAATTTCTCAAGAAACAATTTGATGTGGAACTTAGTTCTGTGGTCTAATTGAAAAGTTAATGATCAGTCTAAGTGTGGACTCTATCTCAGAGGTCTTTTCAAACTTAAATGATTCTGTGTGAACATAACATTTATTGTCACTCCGTTAATTGCTGCATAAAGCTGTAGAAGTAGTGCAATGCAAGGATGGTTCCTTGTGCCTCCAAACACTGCCTGTTTTATTTGGTTTAGGATTTTTTAGTGTACTCCCTCTATTTCTCAGGACAGATCAGAGCAAAGGTTTATAACTGGTATCCTAATTTCAGATTATGATAGCTTCTGAAATAGTTAGATTTCTGCCATTTGTTCTGTAAACACTAATAATGAACTTAATGAATATTAGACACTTCAAATTGCACTCATAGTCACACACATAATATAATGCGTGGGAAAGATGAAGTAATTTTTCCATATCCGCATTTATGGCAAATGCTGTGACCAAATACTAAAAGATTGCTGCATATACAATTTGTGTATATTGCAAACATTAAACAATGACTTACTTGCGCTCTCCCTATACTAAGATTACTTCTCAAATTCATATATGATAAAGACATGACAATGACAGATTTATTAAAGACAAGTGATGTTTTAAACCCAAGAAGTTGCATTTTTATTCAAAAATAAATTAAAACAATAAATTTATTGTATGCACAGATGAGTCCAGTCTATGCACACAATAGTAATTTGCTATTTAATTTTACTGGGCTGGATTGCTTCATATCTAGATCTGATGAGCCATTTCAGCTATCTTTCCTACCTCCATATGCTTGACATTTTGTTCATTAGGATTGGCTTTCCTGATCGTCACAATGCAAGATAAACTGTTATATTAAGAGGAAATGATGGTGTCACCTCTCCATAATTGAATCTGGAAGATGTATCTGCTGCTCTTTAAAATGACATATTCAGGAAGCCAAATAATCAACCTCAAGGGAAGAGTGTTTTGTGCCTGAGAGATTCAGGTCGCCTAATACTTCACCAGTGGTTTTTTGCAGAAAATGTGAAGCTTTTGTCAAAAGAAGCTGCTCACCTGATAAATAATCATGTCATATAGAAATATATGTTTTTGTAAAAATGCTTTAAAAATAAGGTTTAAGGTACTAATTCAGAGAGAATAGGATATAGAATGGTCTATTCATCACTCTCTGTTGTCTTGCAAGGGCTATGTTCCCAGACTGAACTTCAAGTGCTCTTTTCTCTTGCTTCATTTTTCCATTCAAAGAGATAAGACCATAAAAAAATAGATACTTGAAATCAGGGCTTAGAAAAGAAGTTCTTATGTAAAAACTACAGTGGTCTGGTGTTTTTTTCAAATCAACACAAAACATACATTTATTTTAGCATACATTTTTTCTATACAGAAAGATCAAGGACATCTAGAAAGGATTATTTCCATCCCAAATCCTCCAGCCTTGAAAAAGTATGATGATGCTGCCAACTACAATAACTGGTAAGAGATATGTAAAAAAGTTGTTACAGAATTAGAGGGAGCAGTTATAACTTCTCCTAGTTTCTATGTCAATGCATGCAAAAACTCAAATAGTTTGGGTTTTTTTCAGAATCACATTATTTTTATGCAAGAATATGCAATTTCAAGGTATTGATAAATAATTCTGAAATTGTTTTTCTTTTCTTTGTATCAAATTTAAAACCTCAAAATCCTTAACAATTTGTCATATTTCATGTTTCTTACAGTGTCTTTCCTTCAGAATTTCAGTTTCAATATTACCTATATAAACAAAGGAAATATGTGTGATTTGATACTGAAATCTTTTTTGGCAAAACAAAGCATGAAAAAAACTTTATAATATGTTTATAGATTAAATAATGAATAGATTATTCTGAGCTCATGTTGCATCATTATTTTAAATGGAGATCTTCAGAAAGAGCCTCAACTTTTTTGCTCTCTTATCTCTGGATGATGATCACTGTTAAAAATCAGTCATTTACGACTAAGGTTTCAACCTTTACAAATTGCTCTTTTTGATATTGATATACAATATTGATACCATCTTTATTTGATATTACATTGGAGATACAATTTAATTTTTCACACCCTGCTTCCCTTTCTCAATATCAACAAACTGGATAGTGTACTAAATAAGTACATTGCTCAATCAAAACACTACAAAAATTTATCTGTGAACTATTTGGAAGGTATAGTTTTTTTCTTTTCACATCTAGAATCTCAGCTAGATTTCATATGCAGTCTCTTGCTCTCTCCCTCTTTCTCATCCAAGTACTTTCCCCATAGCATTTTTCATATTTATTTTATCCATTTTGTCATAAAGATACTGTCTTATTATTGTAATTATTCTTTTTCTATTTAAAAAAAAAAAATTCTCATCTTCAAATGGATGATTATTTTTCAGAAACTTCCTTAGAAAGAAATAAGATTGGGATAAAAAAATCCCAATGTTCTTTTGAGCTGAAAACAAAGGAATCCAAAGGAATCTAGTCATAGATCCTTAGACCCAAAGATAAAGTCCATTCAAAGGCAAGAGTGGGCATCTGACATGTCTCTGACATGGGACACTAATTTTGCCAGCAATTTAATACATTTTAGAGGCTTCCCCTTTCTAGGTAATTTTACAATAATCAGCTGATGATCAAAGGAATAGAAAGTCCATTACAACATCACAGTCACAGAATCACAGAAAGGTTGAGGATGGAAGTCTGAAGAGGAAGAAAGTCTTCTGGTTAAATCCCCTTTCTCAATCAGGGCCACCTGCAGTTTCCCAAGACCATGCTTTCCAATATCTCCAATGATGTACACTCCACAATCTCCATGGCAACCTGTCACTGTCACTGTGAAAAAGTGTTTCCTGGTGTTCAGACACAACGCCCTGTGTTTCAGTTTTTTCCTATTGCCCCTGGTTCTGTGGATGGCTACCACGAAGTCTGGCTCTGTCTCCTTTAGATCTTCTCAACACATTTATGCCTGACGGTTCTGTTCTCCAGGCTGAACAGTTCCAAATGTCTCAGCTTTTTCTCACAGGAAAGATGCTCATGTGCCCTTGTCATCTTTGTGACCCTTTGTTGGACTATTCAGCATGCCTGTATCTCTGTCATTCTGAGGAGCCCAGAACTGGATAGAGGACTCAAAGAGTGGCCTCATCAGCGCTGAGGAAAGGGAAGGAAGGGATCACCTGCATCAAACTCCTGGCAAAGTTTACTGAATGCAGCCAGCATACCATTGGACTTCTTTGCAGCAAGGGCTCCTTGATGTCACCTGTTCAATCAGACACCCTTTTAATCAAACAATGCTTTTTCTACAAAATTGCTTTTCACCTGTATGTCTCCTAGCTTATACATTCATGCTTGGGGATGTTCCTCCAATGTACAGGATTTTGCAGTTCTTGTTGAATTTCATGACATTTCTCTCATCTGGATTCTCTAGTTTATTGAGGTCCCTCTGGATGGAAGCATGCAATCTTTGGGGTATCAGCCATCTTTCTCAGTTTTGTATCAACAGCAAACTTGCCAAATTTTCCTCTGCCCCATCATCTATATCAATTAATGGAGATCTTAAACAGGTCTGAAGCCAATACTGATTCCTTGAGTACACTGGTAGTCACTGGCCTCCAACTAGCGTTTGAGCCATTGATTGCCTCTGTGCTCAGGCATTCAGCTCATGTTTTAACTCACCCCACTGCTCATCTAGCCCAGACTGCAGCAGCTTGTCTATGGGGATTTTCTGTAAGACAGTGTCTTAAGCCTTATTGAAGCCCAGATAGACAACCTTCATCACTCTCCCCTCAAGCACCAAGCTAATTACTTCATTATATGGGTTTATTAAGGTAGTAAAACATGATGCACACCTTAGTGAACCCTATCTGATTTTCCTGTACTTATGTGTCTGGAAGTGTTTTCCAGAACTAGGCCTGCGTCACCTGTCCAGATTTATAGCAAGGCTATTTTGAAGAAAAAAGCTAATGCTGCCATTTTGAACAACTACCAGTTAAAAGCCTCCTAATTTTGTCTCGGACTCCAACAGTGGTGTATTGATTCAGAAATCCAAATGCTCCCTATATCAGTTTCTAGGTCCATGACATGTAGCTAGATTACAATACATGCAGATACATAAGGCTTCCCTGATGACTAAATCTACAACAAAAGTGAAAAAAAATCTTCCCCACAACATGAGCATTTCAATGCCATTGTGTCGATAGCAAGTCACTTAGATAGCAGCAGATTTTGAATTCATCATTTGCTTCTATATTGGATAACTTCATGTTCAATACTCCTTCTGGCTCAAAATATGCAAAGGTCTTCTTAAATCAAATAATAAATTTTGAATATTTTGAAATTCAAACAAAATAGTATTAAAACATTTTTCATTCCATGCTTTTAACTAATGAGCTTTAAAACATCAAAATGGAAGCATTTATCTTTCCCATAATACCTAAACATGGAGACAATGAATCATCTGAAAGGAGGAATGCTTTGCAGAGCTGTTTTCCTACAAAATTTAAAAGCTATTTCTAGTAGAATTATTTTAAGGCACAATTTCCAAGTTCTACTGCATATTTTGCACTTTTACTGTGCACCATGACTAAAGACTTTAAAGACTGGTGAAATATGTTGACTATGTCATGTTTCATCACCACCTTTGTTATCCTTCCAGTCTTTTCTTGTAAAAGGGAGGCAGTACATGATCTCAAATAAAAGGATATTGTGTTGTTTTTTACTTTTTGCACTTTTTTGTCACTTTAATGACAATAAAGTGCAAAAAATGAAAAAGATTCACTCTTTCCACAATCAATTTTTTTTTTCCCTTAATGTGTTTTATACATGGAGAAAAGAGGAATGAAGGAAATGTCCTCACCCACTTTTACTAGATCATAAAAGGATCTGGAATAATTGGCAGAATAACTGGCAGAATAAATTGCTTTGGCATGTGTATTAAAAATCTAGTCCTATGATTGTGAATGTGGTCTCTTATAAAGAATATTTTCTGTTTTGTCATAAAAAGTATGATAGTTTATTATCCATTCACACCTTTGCCTTTCTGATGAAGTTAACATAATGTGCTTGTAGAATTTTCAAATAAACAGGTTAAAGAGAATAGATATGCTAAATAAGCACTTTCTGAAGGGGACTTTATCCCATATTTGTTCCAAGTATTCCAGGTATCTTTTTTTTTCTGAAAGTTATCAACTTTTGTTGGCAACAAGGCATCACAGCATATGTGCCGGTGGACTGATTAGTGTCACTGATCTTTTAATCTTAAATTCTTAGGAATGTCATGCAAAGCTGGAAGGTATGATGTACTAGGCTTTTTTAATTTCTATGAAATACAAACTCTCTCTGTGTACACTGCATCTCCTCACAGATTAGAATGCCAGCTTTCAAGTTTTTTAGTCTCACACAACCTAATTTGATGCTATTTCTGTTTAATACAGGGATGTTTTGGCATCTTTTAAAGAACTTGTTGAAAATTTAAAAGAAAAAAAAATCAGCCAAACAAGAAAACCAGTAGATATGAAATAAAGTAATTATTATGATATAACAATAAATAATACATGATGTGTCAACGAAGTAAAACTAAGAAAACTAGAATACTGCCAGCTTGTTAAATATATGTGTAGAGCTTATTAGAAATATATGACTTTAACACTGAAACCTGCTGCAATGGGTTGACATTTTCTGGCTAGCAGATACCTACCAAGCCACTACTCTTCCTGAAGTATGCAGATGGAGAAAATAAAATTGAAATGGTTGTGCATCAAGACAAAGACAGGGAAATTCCCTCCCACTTAATGTCATGGACAAAAAAAGACTCAGCTAAAAGAAAAATTATTTAATTTATCATCTTTTTAAGTGCATTTGGATAATGAACAAACAAAACAAAACAAACAACTAAACAAAATAAAACCAAAATAAAACACCTTCAACTCCTTTTCTAGGTTCGGTTTCACAATGGCAATGCTTATTCAAGAGATCACTCCAAGCATAAGAATTACTTTAGAAAGAAAGCATTGTGTCTCTATTTTAGTTATATATAGTCATGTATTTGCTTTTCTAAAACATTGTTTCTTTACTTAATAGCTAATAAACATTGTCATTGCAGGAAATCTATTTTAAATCAGTATTTCATAGCTGGTATTCTGGGAAGAGTATAGGAAGTCTATCTAGTTGTGTAGGGATAGGGTGAGGAAGACCAAGGTGCAGCTTGACAAGGGGGACAAAGAATAACAAGAAGGGCTTCTACAGGTGTTTCATCCAGAAAAGGCAGGTCAAAGAAAGTGTGCCCCCACTGATGAACAAGGCTGACAAACTGATAAGAACAGACAAGGAAAAAGCTGAAGTACTCAACAATGTTTTTGGTCTGTCTTCACTGGCAACCTCTTTTCCTGCATCTCTTGACTGGATGGACTACGGGGATAGGGAAGAGCCAAGTCCCTAACTACATAAGAGAAAATCAGATTTGTGACCACCAGAGGACCCTACATAAGTATGTGTAACCAGACAAGAAACATTCCAGAGTCCTGAGTGAACTGGCTTAGGTAGTTGCCGAGGCACTATCTATGATATTTGAAAAGCCACGGAAGACAGATGAAGTCCCTGGTGACTGGAGAAAGCAAAATATTGCACACATTTTTACAAATGTGTAGAAAGTGCAAGGACTTGGCACTTGGCCTCATGCCGTGCCATGCCATATCATGCTATGCTATGCTATGCTATGCTATGCTATGCTATGCTATGTCATGCCATGCCATGCTATACTATATTAAAATCTACTATACTATTCTATTGGCCTTAGCCCACCAATCCTGCTGAAGGGCAGAAAGGCTCACTCTGTAGAGCCTTTCTGCCCTTCAGCAGATCCACACTCCTGCCCTCCTCGGTTTCATCTGCAAACTGTCTGAAGGCACAGTTTATCTCCTTGTCCAGGTCACTGATAAAGATACTAAATAGCACCAGTCCCAATACTGAGCCCTGCAGAGCACCCCTTGTACCTGGTCAGCAGCTGGATTTAACTCCGTTTGCTACTACATTCTGGGCCTGGCCATCTAGCCTCTTTTTTACCCAGACAGGAATACTTCCATCCAATCTTTGAGCAGCCAGTGTCCCCAGGAGAATGTTATGGGAAAAGGTGTCAAAAATTTTACTGAAGACTGGGTAAACAGCATCCACAGCCTTTACCTTATCACCTACCTGGGTGATCTTTTCATAGAAGGAGATCAGGTCAGTCAAACAGGACTTGCCTTTCTCAAACCCATGTTGATTGGGCCTGTATTATGATCCAATCAGGGAGAAATGTCTCTGCTGGAATTAAGATGCAAATGAGATCATACAACAAAGTGAATAATATGGATTTTATTTAAACCTATAAGGGAGGCAGAGATATAATGAAATAGTAAAGGGAAACAGGGAGAAAGACATCAAGCAGAAGATAGTGACCACCCTTTAATCTGGCAGAATCCAGTTTATCCTTTTTCACCCCAGCAGTGGTGGGAGTCCCAGAGCTGTTCTTTGGGGGTACCACCTTTATACAGTCCAAATTCCAGGTATCCACAGGGCATAGGTGATGATCTCACAATTTGAGGTGATATGTCTATAAGCAGTAGCTTTCACTCCCACTTTGCTACAGTGAGAATCTTTTTCTAGAGGCATTTACCACAGTGTGCTAACCCAGACCTTACTTCCATCATGCCTGAACTCATCATTTTCTTAGCTTTGATCTTCATGAGGTAATGCTTTTAAATTTAATTTTCTATCTTCATTTAAACATTCTTGCAGTGTATAGATAATTTTAGCATCTAAAAAGTTCATTTTTGTTCTAATAATCCATGTTATTTCTTGGTATCTCCATAGCAAGATCATGCTGTGAAATCTTAATTCTTATGTTATTATGAAAGCTTGTTTTGTTCACTTAAAAAAATCTCATTCAGTTTCTTTATTAATGTTTTTTGCTTTAATCACTGAAAGATCCCCAGGCAGATTATATCAAATTGCCTTACTGTTATCACTAACAAAGGCAAAAAATAACTAAAATGGCATACTATCTATTTATATTATTTCCTATGGAAAAACATCTAACACCTTCAAAACAGAATTGGGGGAAAAAGGAATGGAGAGAATGATAGAAAAATATGCGCACTAAATCTACATTACACAAAGTTGAATAATATAAGCTTATTATTTGATGCATTTTAAAGAGTGTTCTAACAACTTTCAGCTGAAGGAACTATACTGAATTTGCGTCCTCTTCAATGCATCAGATATTAAGAACAGTTTGAAGCACACAAAGAAATTTAAAATTTGTAGATCAACTTCTTATGAGAAACATACATCTCATTCTACATGATCCTAAATTTAATTGTGCAAAATACTACCTTGCAATAAAAAATATAATAAAAGTAAAACGTTAAAAGATCAGCCAGAAAATATTTTGATTGATAGAGAAGTTAGGAAAAGAAATGACAATGAATCTCCTCTGGTTACAAGTGAGTTTCCCAGAAAAATTCTTCTAAGGTGTTACAGGACTATAAGAAGTAATCTAAATTCACAAGGTCTAAAATCACCATCTTAAGTCAAAAACAAGTTAGGTATGCTGATTTTGGGTTCTTCACTAAATAAACATTTTAAAGCTCATGAAAGGCTGAGATTTTACTTCCTAAGTCCTGCTTTAGGATGCAAGAAGCAATTTTTCATTAGTTGTATTGTACCTGCAGTGAAACGTTTTGGTTATAATAGCAAGAAATAAATAAACAATAAAGTTCCAACATTAGCATTCAGTTAAAAAAAATAAAGGGCAGTATCTGAAAAAGCTGGATGAAAAATCTGAAAGGAATGTTTGCCTTTTTTATTAGTCAGACTCTATGTACGGAGATTTAATTTAATTTATTATTTGTGTATTGAGGAGACCACATAAGCTTGATCAGGGTCTAAAATGTCCTTGCCATAAGAATAGCACAATTAATTATAAGGAAGATAGTACTTGTCAAAAACTTTACAATTGAACAAAATGAATAAAACAACTGAAAATAGGCAAGCAAAAAAAAAAAAAAAAAAAAGAAAGCAAGATGAACAGCATATCTTGTCTTGGTAAGAGTCCTAAAGTATATTAGAATATGAATACTCAGTTTCACTGATATTGAAACTGCAAATTTGAATTGGGATTAATCTCAATTGATAGCACCACTAGAAGAGATATTGAAGCTAGTTAGGGATCTAAAAAAGTAGCAAGACTCTGCTAATCAAGGTCTTGCTCGTAATCAGCAGAACAAGAGGGGTCATCAGCTTTGAGGGTTGAGTCATGCCATCTCTGAATTTCTTTTTCCTGTCTTTTTTTATCCTCATAAACCACATAATGAATCTGTGTGATTAGTTTTCTTTTTAAGGTTTTAACTTTTAAGTAGCTATTGATAAAGGAAATATCCTTTCCATTTGTTGATTAATTATCCTCTAACTGGCTAATTTATTGGTGCTGTCATTACATTAGATCTATTTTAACCATAGAATTTCAAAACCATAGAGGAAATTGTTCTCTAGAGGCCAATAGGATCTAGTTTGACTGTAATCCAAATTTTGCCCTGTTTTGTCATCACAGTACTGGTACTCTGATTTTGGATAGGAGGTGGAGGAGTTGGGAAAGAAATAGTGAAGCTAGGCCTGGAAAAGGGGCAGGGGAAGTGTGTTGTTTTACTTTTGTCTTTGTTTCTCACAGTCCTATAGTTTTAATTGGCAATAAATTTTCAGCAAGTCAGTTTTTGTGATGACACATCCATGTGATGATGTGACCATGTGGAAGGCAAGCTCCCTCTGTTTATTTAAACCTATGAGTTTTTAATATTTTCTTTTCATATTTTCTATTCAGTCAAGGATGTGGAGTGAGGAACATCTGGGTAGTCATCAGGAATCCAGGCAACGTTAATTCAACACAATGTTAAAAAGAAGACCCAGAAAATAGGGACTACCAAAACATTTATTGTTCAGTTTAATTTTCTCTCTTGCTTTTTTTTTTTTTTTTCTTTTTCTTGAGGACTTAGCCCGAAGAAAGCAAGATAAATAAATTAAATTGAGCAATTATATTAATTTGTTTGCTAACATGAAAAATAGAAAAGAAATTACCTAGAAATGCACATGCAGTGTGACCTTTCAAAGCTCCTGTTAAGGCACTGAGTCTAAATTAATTTACTTGTAACCTTGGACAACCTTTGATTTTTACTGCAAGTTTTCTCAACGGTTCACTCTTTGAAGCTATACTGTTATTTAAGTATGTTTGCAATATTCTTTGAAATAAGTAACTTTTATAGACCCTACTAGACAGAATGAAACACAATACTGCATAATGTTACATGGGTATACTTTATTACAACCCAACCCTCAAAGTACAGTATCAGTATTGTATTCTCTGAGAAATACTTCAAGGTAATGTAAAGTTCAAACTAGGTTGTAACTAACCGTCTGGCAAGTTCATAAGTTTGCTTGCTGCAAATGCCATGCTGTTTAACCATGATATATCCTTAACAAAGTTATTTTCCTCCAAACATCCAAGGATTTTCTAGATTTGCTTTTTATTTGTTCGGTGCTATTTAGGAGAGTTAAGAGAAGAAAAAACATAAAGAAGAAATTTACCTGGCTGCATTCCTAATTTCTGCATTTGCAAAAACAAGTGAATAAGAAAAATTGTGTATATCACCAGTGCATATAAAATCTAAATATCATCTGCCTCAGTATTCTTCACAACATTTGGACTAACTAAATGTGATATCAAGGACTCAGCATGTGTGCAATTTAATTTAATAAGAGCCATACTGACTTAGATCTAAACTGTTGTTCTGAGAAATCTCAAAAAATACTTCCTCAGAAATATACATGACTAACTTCAGCACCATGTAAGCTCCTTGTTGGCAGTTACAGCGTACAAATTTAGAAAAAATACATTTTAAGAAGGGCAGTTGTTTTTTATTTAGGTTCATAAATAGCTCAATTTGACAGATTGATCAAAGTGTTTTAAAATGTAAAATTTCCCTTAGAACTAAGTACAAGGCAGAGATAAGAAAAATGTAAATTCAGTAATTTAAAGGTCAAACCCATTATATGGCAGCAATCTGAATGTCAAATCTACCTTTTCCTCAAGTTTTTCCTATCTTTTTCCTCCTAATTGTGTTTGTCCAGTCTTTCACTTTGGCCTTTTGTTTATTGCAATATGACTCCTCCATAGTTTGTTACTTTTCCATCTTCTATCACTTTTTTGCAGTAGTAGAAAGACAGTAAGACATCTCTTTTTCATTCCCCTCATTTTTTCCCTGTTTCTTGCAGGAAAGAGAAGTACAGTCTAAACAGAATACAGTCAAGTATTTCTTTGCCTTTTCTGGAGTCATATCATGTGTTTTTCATTTTTAGTCTCTGTTCTCATTAGTTCATCTATTAAGTATCTTATGTCCTCATTTGCTCTTTTATGTGTTTCATACTTTTTCTTATTTTTCAGTATACTTTCCCATTGCTTCAGATTTTTTATTTTCCTTAATTTTTCTTGATCAAGAAAATAAAAATTCCAAGTCCTGCAGGTGAGACAGACTAACTTGAACCAGTACAGACTAAGCATGGATGTTGTTGTGCTGTGAGTCAGACATGAGTCAGCAATGCTTTCTTTTGGTGGTAATACACAGAGGTACATTACCTCTGAAAAATCATTATATTACAGATCAAGCAAATGTTTGAACTTTAGGAAAGGCCTTTCTCACAGTGAGGTGACTGGAAACAGCTGTTTGTGGAGTTTCCTTCCGTGCAGTTATTAAAAAGCCATCTGAACACAGTCCTGGGCACACACCCTGGAGCCTAGATGGCTTTTTTAAATAGGAGGTTAAACCTGGTGACCCTCCAGAAGTCCCTTCAAGCCTCAATGCTTTTGTGTTTCTATGGCCTTAGTCTCAAAACCAGGGCACTAAGAACTTTTATAACTTCTCATGTGTAAAGGAGTGTAAATTGAGGGAAAAAAACCCCCCATTATTTGTAGTTATTTGTGTTCATAGGAAGATATATTGGACTGGTTGAAGCTGGATGGGTTGGAGATATATTGCTGGCCAGTCTAGAGACTTGTAGCCAAATAAAAAAGGTTAGAATGTGAAGGATGTTATGATCATCAACGAACACAGATATATTTTAGAAAGAATGAATGCATTTCAAAAAGACTGAACTGTCTTATTGTGATTTTGTACCTGAAACAACCAGGATTTCACTATCAGTGTGAAACATGCAAATACTTATGAGAGGATGGCTTGTAGTACAACAGAGATGGTGCTGAAGGCAATCTTGCCCCTGAGGAGCTGCAGCTGTACTAATTAACCAAGAGTAGGAACAGGACTGCCCTTAATAGGCCACAGCTGTGTCCAATAAGGATGGGCGTTATAAAAGAGTGGGTTAGCTGGTCAAGAGGAGAGTGGGAATGTGTTGGCTGTGCTGTGAGAAGGAAGGGTTGGGTGGTGGTCCAAGGGACAGGAAGGAGTCACCCAGCTGTGCAGAAGAAAGAGAAAAGGAGTCAGTGTTGTGCGGAGCTGCCCATGGGAATTCACAGAGAGAAGGTATGAAAGTTTTATAGTAAGATAATAAACTGGTGCTAAACACTGATGCCAACAATTGGTGGCCTGTATGGGGATGTGTCCTGACAAATACCTTCTCTCCATTTCTTTATTTCTTGGGTTTGCTTTTGGTTGGTTATTCTTCATTCAGGAAATCATTTCCCTCCTGGTCAAGAAGGGGTTGGATAATGGCATATGTCTTTCTTTCAATCTGATTTTTTTTTCTGAATGGAAATATTGAATGCAGTCCAAGTCAACATACACACTGAGTTCAAACTAATGTCTGTAGACTGTGGATAGTCAAGAGATGAGAAAACTGTGGGGAAACAAAGTTCAAAGCAGTATCAAAGATTTGGTTGAATTTATGTTGGAAGTCATATGTATGCTGTGGTATACAACAAGGACCTGAGTGGCAACACTTCCCAGTTGTCTTTTTGAAGACATTGATTAAAACTGCAGGTGCACTCTCTTTTTGAAAACAGCCTCTGAGAACCATTGGCAAGGAGCCTTTGGAAAGAAACCATATTGTACCTTACCTTGATGATGAGAGAACCAAAACTGTAAGGCACGGAAAAAACTAACACACTTTGCCCACAGTATGAACACAAATCAAGACCAAAAAGGAAAAAAAAAAATTATTATTAATGTTTTCATTTAAACTTGACACATTTCTTAAATAAGCTAGCAATCATAATATCAAATATTGCTGAGGGATCCACAAACATGAAACCTGATTAGTGCTCTCTGTTTATTGACAGTATGTCTCATCTCTCAATACAATTAACCTTTTTTCTCTGAACTCTGAGTCCTGAGTATTAGCTTCAGTAGTAGAAATATCTCATAACTTTGCCATTAATTAAGCAGTTTCTCCACTTAGCATTACTTAGCTTTCTCAGGATCTTTAGCAATGGCTGAATTGCGTTGTGTTGAAACCATGAAGAGAATGGAATGAGACTTTTAATATCTTGGAAAGTGGGGCAACTTCTCTGTCTATATCTCACCTCACTGAAAATAATATTTATTGAGATTTTTTTAAAAATTGTGGAGGTTTTTTAATTACCTTTTTGTTTAGAAGGATAATTTGTATTTTTCACATGCATGGTTACTGCTAACTTAGTATATTATATTTAATAATTCCACCTGTTTTGTGGGGTTGGTGGGTTGAGACAGGGACAGCACACCTCCTGATGTCCATATGGCAAGGGGGAACTTTTATTCTTTGAGCCCCTCCTTATAAAGGGCACTTGAAAAACCTTCTCTGGATAGCTCATTGGTCTGATCTTTGACACTGCCCATCTCCTGGACCAGTGAGGTGCCTGCAGCTTAGGCTGGAATGTAATTGGTTGAGATTCCTGTCAGTCCACCCAGAGGCTGGTTTTATGGAGCTGGCTGGGTTTCTCATTTATAACTGAATTCATTGCCCTGTACAAGCCAGCTTTTACAGTAACATTAGTATACCTCTAAAGCATGGCCAGATTCTATTTGAAGTCTTTTTTTATCTCTCTACTTGCCTTTGTAAAATTGAGGATGCCTACTGAATCATAAGGCAAAACAATTACATTTGTATTCTATCTTTCCTTCCTAGTATAAGCTCTCTTCCATTCCTCCATGTTCTCAGAAAGGATGAGAAAGATGAGTAAAGGAGTTCAGACAAATAGTTAAATCTACCACTGAATAAAAAGTAAACCAAAAAATCCTTTTAAAATTGTCATGTGTTCTAACATTTGTATAAATATATTTTTAAACTTTTTTTGTTTTGGTTGTTGCTTTTTTATTCCAATGTATTCTAATTGACCAGAGCCATACCATCCTGAAAATTGCCCTTGTCTACCATTGTTTTCTTGGCAAGACAGGTGTTCTTGCACAGTGTGCAGCAGAGCAAGAGATGCAATTCCAAGGAGAATTTCAAGTGACTAAATCTATGATATAAAAGGCAAAGGAGGAATTAAATCAAATGAAATGGTGACACAATGAAGTTTTCTTTGCAAGTTACAGTAGAAATATAATAGAATACCTAACAAAGTATTACTTTATGAGAAAATTATAGGCATTTGTATTCTCAGCTAGTAATGGTGTTAATTGATACAAATTAACAAGAAATTTAAGCAGGTGCCATGGAAGTTATTTTTATTTCACATCTCTGTTCCTTTCATGTAGCAGTTCAGACTGCACAAAAGGTTCAGAGTTCTGCTTTGCAAGTGATTGTCAAATATTTGTTAAAAATCTACTGTTGTGTATTTTCTGGAATTAGGTGGCACACATAGAACTAAACCCTTGATGACATTCTGCATTATTTCAAGCCAGTGTATTTTTAGTAAGATTTGAAATTGAAATTTTTCTTTGAACACTGTCTCCTTGATGTTTGTTGAACCCCTCAATGGCACAATTTTTCATCTCTTTCTATCAGTATATCACACAGCCTTCTTAGTAGTTCATTGCCATTTGCCAACTGTCCCTTGGTTTGTCACTCCATTCTACTGGAAAAAACCCCATTGTCCCATGGTAAACTAGGGATAGCATGAAAGTGATGATACATTTCAAAAGGGTGTGGAAAGATATGCAAGAAGCATGTATGAAACCATACATTCAGAAGCACAAGGTTCTGATACAATCGATACTTCCATCATGCTCTCATGCTCCTTAGACATTTAAAACAGACTATTATAGCTCTAAAATGTTATATAAAAAAGAGATAGGAGGTCTAACATTATTTTCATAGAGGAAAATAAGAGTTTGAATGCAAAATACAATGGCACAAGGTCATTTGTAGAAATTTTACTTCCTCATATTTCATCTTGCAGCCTAGCTTTTTGGGACAAGTTCTGCAAGCCATATTGGCAAAAAATCTGTTTTTGAATATCCTGGCCAGGAGCTGTTGTCATAAGCATTTCCAAATTACTGTATCTACAAAGCACTGAATTAATTGGGCATAATATATTTTTGGCATGTGACTTCATAAAATGTAGCATAATGTCATGAAACCTACCAGCCTGAACTTCACTGTTTGCAGAGGTGACAGTCTCATGGGAATATTTTCAGCTCTGAATGCATGCAATTTGCCTTCAAAGTGAACTGCTGGCTCTCACTCATGCAGCTTGCTCTCTATCCCTCTTTTTCAGTAGCCAAGCCTGATAAGCTGGATTTTTTTTTTTTCATTTAGGTCACACTTTCCTCACAACTTAAGAAAGGTGCAATTAAGAATGCCCATTCAAAACTCTCAGCACCCATGTAAAATATCTGAAAATAATCTGAAATAAGTGCAGTACAATCAATAACATCTTAATTTCAAATATCAAAAGATTATGTGCATATATACCTACGTGCATGTATGTTCATATTTCATATATAGAGATTTGTGTTCATGCAAATGTGTTCTTTCTCCTCTTTATGGACTTGCTGAAGTATTTAAGGCATAACAATTTTTATTAAACAAATGACTGATGACAATGATTAAAGAAAGAACCTAGTTTGTTTGAGAGCATACTTTATAGTGCTAAGAATTGCCCTTTCAAGATGGTGATCTAAACACCAACCATGTAATTTGAAAACCAATTTTGCAACTGATGAGCTACTTCAGACAGTGACTCTATTACCACTGTACAGAATCAATGGTTTATTTAACTGAAGTAATAAATTTCACACTGATTCTTCTGCAAAACTTCATATTGAAAACATGATTCCTGAGACAGGTACATATACAGATGCTCAACTCAAGAAAATGAATATTTTTCTCTAAATGGATTACCAAAGTTAAGGACAAACTTTAATAAATTCTTTTAATTTTAATTATTATTTAACCTGATTTTTATTCATTATATACAATTATATCAGAAAATTTATTTTGAGGAAACATGCTTGTTTTTAATGCTTCCAAGGAATAACATTATCAATGCAAATTGTTTTATCACCCCAATTTGAAATGTCAAATATCGCTTTTTGAGGAAGAAAAAAGGCATCACTTAATGGTATCCTTTCACATTATTTTACATAGTAGGAAAAGTCTAATATTCTAAACATTTTTTTTTTTACCATTTTCTAGTGTTTAAGGATAAAATGTAAATAATTCATGTTTTAAAATTGGACAAATATTGAAGTAATGACATTTTTCTAAAGAACAGTAATTTTGTTTTCCTACTAACTCAGTTATATACTTTCATTCTTCTAAACTATAGCAATGGCAACGCTTGAAAAGTGTCAAGGTGCATCATATTTTCTTTAATAGTTTGAATTGTAAGGAATGGGATGTTACTACACATGCCAAAATGATGACCTTGGCAAGAATAGACTAAGGGGGAAGAGACACCAGCTCAACAGTTTGCACAAGTAAACAATTTGATACCACTGTATAGCATGTAATAGTCTAGGTTAGTAATAGCCTTATTAGGTCCACTTGCTATTCATTGCTGAGGTTTTTATGTGTCTCTTAACAATTTTTTTTGTTACACATTATAATAAACTATCTCAGAGGGCATGTACAGACATTTCAGTGAACAACAGATGAAAACAAAAGCTAATGAGAGAGTAATAAAGGCTGGCTTCATTTTTCACAGCAAAGGTAAGTGTTGATGCCTTGATCCCATGTGGCACACTACCGATTCCCTCAATGGGAAATGGGTAGTTTGCCTGCAAGGTTTTGGAGAACAAGAAGCCAAAAGAAGACCATATCTAAGGAGTGCTGTAAAGAAAATAATATAAAATTTAAAGTGTTTAAAGAGTGCGGGATTGTCAGGGCCAAAGTACTTGTAAACAAAGTACTTGATGATTTTAGCTGTATGAAAGCAGAAAATCTATCTTACAACTGTTACAAATGTAGAACGTGTAGACTCATGTGAAATGTGTAAATACAGAATAATAATCAGGTTATTTTTCACAGTATCCACACTTTTTGCACGGTGAAATACAGTTCTTCACAGTTATTAGAACAGCAATGGTAATTAGTGCTTGTTTCTATACCTGCAACATCCAAAAGCTATAGTGTATCCCAGTGGATGACATTGTTGCTAGATTAGAAATTATAACAACTTTTGAAAATATAAGAATCTACTTTCTAAAGATCATCAAGACAAAGCATTCTTACCTAGTAATGTAAAAGAAACTTTGCAGGGAGCTTCCTATAGGACTGGCATCTATTTTTTTTGGTTCTGACAACCACATGGAACTAAGTTGAGGTTGTTGAAACCTTTTTGTGGGTAAAACAACTTTCTTGTATTGTTTTGTTATCAGTATTGCTGTTAGTATGCATTTCTTATCCCAATGCTTTTAGGCTTCAGTAAATTGCTATCTCAATCTGTAGTCTCTGCTTTTGTCTCTGTTATCAGAAAGGATGGGAGTGGCCTCTTGGGTGTTTAATTTCCAGCTGGGGTTAAAACCACCACGATGCTTAACTGCTAAAGGGCTCAGGCATATAAAAAGTGGAGTGTCTGTTCCTTTTTAATTTAAAACTTTTGTCACAATTATGAACAGGCAGCGAGAGAGAAGTAGTAGAATGACCCATTTGATGAAATAGTATATTGGAGTTGGGATGAACCATCCAACCTGCTGTAGACCTACTTATTTTAGACTTACTATTTATTTTAGACCTATTCTAAGAATTATACTGATTCAGTGAATATAAATGCTGCCCATTATTTATTATCTAAAAACAAAGTTAGAGAGTCAATCGTATACAGAATATTATACATAAGTTTAAAACCTTTCCAAAGGCTATTTTTTTCTGGTAATACCTCTTGGCACATTTTCATTATTACTCAGAATATATTGAAATATGAGACATTTTCATTTTTAGCTGTGGGTATCAAAAGGAAGGATCCTTACCAGTGTGTGCTGGAAGCAAAATTCCAGTTGAGCCCTAAGGAGGCTGAAAAGGAGGAAGGAGTGGATAATAGAATGGACCAAATTACTAGCTGCTAGTGTGAGTAGATAGGGAAGAAGTAAAATTGTTTATAGTTTGGAAAAAGAGAAAAGCTCAGGTATTCAAATGCTAAATCTTGACAATTAAAAGGGCATTCCAGATAATGTATCAAAAAATAGGGTGTGAAAATTAAATCAAGGCTGAGGAAAGAGATTTGTGAGTCATCATGGTGGATGACATATAACTTAATATGGTGATAAGACAGAGAACTAAAAATTAAGTTCTGAAGGACAAAATCTTCATAAAAGAGAGACAAGTGGAAAATGATAGCCAAAGGATATTTTGAAGGAGAAGCTGGTAAGGGTGGGGGGAAATCCACAAGAAAATAGAGAAACAGAAGTTAATTAATGTTTTCACTGGTTTGCTAAGATTCTTTTGTTGGCTAGTATATTTGACTGAAATCTGGTTTTAACAGCCTGTAATTCACAGGTTTACCAAGTTAATGAGTGCAATATTAACATAAATCTGGACAAGAAAAACTGTTGTCAGGGAATGTTGAGTTGGCAAGATGGGCACAGACTACTATTTCTCTCTAAAGATAATAAGTTTGTAAAATCATATTTTTCTTGTTTTTTTTTGGTTTTAGCATATGTAGCAATGGACTCGTTGATATCTCATTTTTCTGCTGCCATGTGCTGACCAATGCTTCATGGATTCACTTTTGTTATGTGCTCTGCCAGATATTAAGTGGTTGCTCCTATTTTATGCACTTGTTGCAGTTTGAAAATGAATTGGTAGCATGGAGATTCAGTAGACTTGGCTGCTGAAGCACATTCAGTCATAGATACATTTGATGTGTACGTGACCTCTCTGCTTCACATTGCTCATGGGCAAGATGCAGTTGGCTGAAATTCCCACAGTGCCTGGCAATTGGATGTTGCTGTCACCATGGCAATCACTTCATCATTAACAGGCAAGTTGCAGGGAGCCATTTAAGTATAAACAGAGCTAAATGGGCCCAGCCTTCTGCTGAAATACTGCTGTGGCCTGTCTCACGCTGCATGGCATATCTGCCAAGGCCAGGGCTCTTTTCTGGTACGATATCTATCATTTGTCTTCATGTCTCTCTCCTATTCAGCTGTTTTTATGTGTTGCCCATTTACAATACCCATTGTCTACAAGTGAGGTTTTATCCCTGAATAAGAAAAATAGAGCCTGACCTGAGGTACTGGTAGAACATAAAAATAAATCAGTAACAGTGTAGTCACTGTAGGATGCAGAGGGTCATCATCTGAGGGCTGGAGCACCTCTCCTGTGCAGTTAGGCTGAGAGAGTTGGAGTTGTTCAGCTAAAGAAGAGAAGGCTCCAAGGAGGTATCATTGTGGACTTTCAGTAGTTGAAGAAGGCCTGTAGAAAGATGGGGACAAGTTTTATTAGGGAATGTTGTGATAGGAGAAGGGGTAGTGGTTTTAAATTTAAAGAATATCTATTTGGATTAGATATGGGGGAGATATTTTTTTTTTTTTTTGTTTAACAATGAGACTGGTATAACACTAGCACAGGTTTCCCAAAGAGGTGGTAGATGCCCCATCCCTGTAAACATTCAAGATCAGGTAGGATGTGCCTCTGAGTGACCTGGTGTAGTTAAAGATGTCCCTGCTCGTTGCAGGAGAAGGGGTTACTTGATGACCTTTAAAGGTCCTTTAAAACCCTGGTCTATGATCTTTAAGGGGAGTTTTCTTCAATGCTGGAGTTCGTGCAGGTATCTAATTTTACAGTGTAATTCAGTGTATTCTGCTCTGTCATTGATGGTTGCCTTTATCCTTATTCTGTTGCTGGATTGCCCAAAACATAAGGTCAAGCATCTTAGAAAATGGCACATGAGGAGGTGGTTTTCTTCCCTGTTAATACAAGAGTATTAGCTTCCTCTCATTAAATTTTATTAGATTTTTACCAAGGATACTGGTTTACCATTAATCATTGACCGAAGTTTAAACGGCCTCAAGCAAAACTTGTATTTAAAGAATATTTCTTATGGCTTTGGAAATTTTCAAATCTGACAACAAATAGAGTGTGCACCTTCAAGTTCTGACAGAGCTTCAGCAAGCAAGGAAGAAAATAGTCAAGGTACAGTGTTTGATAAAGATAGCTTGGCCTTTTGATATGACTGGGATCAATTCTCATAAAGACCAAAATGACTTTTCAATTCCTGGAAGAGCCTTGAGGAGCTCTGATTTACATCCTGCTAGTAAGGAGATACTAAAAACTGAGTTGCCAGTGTTTATTGTTTGTCCTCCAATTCACTTACAAAGAATTCTGAAAAAAAAATGAAATTTAGAGTTCCATAAAACATTACAGGGATGCCCCCTTTTAAATATTCAAGTTATATATGTGGAATCCCAAGTTTCTAGTATAATTAAAATAGTAGAGAAACTTCTACACTTGATGATGTAGTACATCCCTTTGTGGTTCCTCTTTTCTATCAATTGTACAGAAACTTGGATATTTTCATTCCTCACTTAGATATAATAGGATGAAACTGAACTGTAAGGGTATGATTTTTTAATGTGATAGGTGAATTTTCTTTATTTTGAAACTCAATTTAGATTTTAGAGGAAATTTTGGAGAGGTAGTAATGATTTTGCATATGTCTACATAGTCTTTAAAGCAAAAAGATGCATTTTTCCTGTTAAAAGTTTGTAATGACACATTTCTGTCTTCTCTCCTTACAGTTTTTAAGCTCTGATCTTACGAATTCTTAGTAGTTGCTTTGTTTTAATTATATTTCTGCTTAAATCAGCATGAGAACTTAGACTAGCAAAGTATGTGCTTCGAAAACTCACCACTGAAAGTCACACCTGAATTTAAAGCTCTGTAAGAAAACCATTATTAAGAGAGCTTATGAAGAAAAAAAGAAAAGAAAAACCTTCTAGAAATTACTGCTGAGGAGACTTGTGAAGATCATGCTGAGTGGTAGGTCAAAAAGCCCAACTTACTGACAACTGCTGGAGTTAGGAAATTCTCTTATCCTGGTAGGCAGCTCCTTCTCTTCACTTACACCTTTTGACACTGTTCTTTTATGTCATTTGGACATAGTCAATAAGGTGACACAAGGGGCAGACTTTTTTCCTGTGCTGATCTGGATGCAGGGGAGGTGTGGGGACTTGTTAGTGCTTAAGAGGCTACTTGCACTCAGCACCATCTAGAGCAAAATGCGGGCTGAGAAGGGAGTCATACTGCCCCAGGTAAGCTCTGTTTAGAATACTTGACTTCACTGGTAAGCCACTGCAAACATCTGATGTCCAGCTGAATCCAGGTGAGAATCCATGTGAAGAATCATTAGCCTAAAGGCCAGCAACTAATGTTCAAATGCTGACAGAACTTGCCCATTGTAAGTTTTTAGAGATAAAGAAAGAAGAGTAATCTAAGCTCTGAGTATATCTGACATTTCACTGTAGGCAGGGTAAAAATGAGCATATATATTCATGCAAGCATAATTGATATAATACTTTGTCGGAAGACTAAACCAAGGTTAAGATAGAGACGTCAGGTATTCATGTCTCTCCTTTGAATTCAGTGGGGATAGGGAGATTAACTGTGTAATGTGCTAAAGAAATGAGGCCCAATATAGTTGTATAATTTAATAGCTCATAATCATTGACCTGAATGTGCTTTCAGTAAGCCCGTATTTTCATGTTGCTACTGATTTTGTCCAAGTTCTCAGAGTTGCCTACGTGGATGCACAACTTCTATGTGTACTGGACCACAACCTGTTAAGAGGCTGGGCTTGCTTTCACCTCTGTCACTGCTTAAAAGTTTTACAAAAACCTCAAACAAACAAGGTGTAAAAAAATAAAAAATAATTTAAAAAAAACCAAGAACTTACCCAAACTGGAAGACAGATACTATAGAAGTGATATTTGGAGGCAGATTTTGCAGCTACAGAGCTGGCAGTGTGTCCTTTATTTTGTGATATGCATAATCAGGACCTGGAAGGAGCATGTATCCTTCTCACATCATTTTCAAGCTGTATTGTCAGTCCAACTATATTCAACAATTACAGTGTTAATTGAGCTCAAAGTGAACAAGCTCATCTACAGTTTCATTAAAGAATTAACTTTTCCAATTAAAGTTTAGCTTTATTTAGTTCACTTATGTAGACATCGTCCTAAAGCAAATAGAAGAACAATTTTATCACCATTAGAGGTTTCTCAAGCATGGTCATGATGAGCTTATACAGTGTCAGAGTTACTGAAATAAAACTATCATAACAAAATTAATGTGCTAGACTTAAGGAAAAAAATCAGCAGTATTTGTATAATGAGATACTCAATAGTCAAGATACAAGTGTAGTCACTATAATGTCAATCTTAAAATAGTCATTGTCTAGGAAAGCCAGATGCATATATATATATACATACATACATAAATTGAATTTTTTTACAGAGCACATACCTTGTGTGCCTTTGTGAAAAACACTGGGGTCTGAGCTATTCTGCATTTATGCTGCTGATAATTTAAAATTAAATATGCATAAACATTTTTTACTTATTTCCATAAAATCTTCACCTTTCCCAATTAATGGGGAAGTGACAGTGGTGCTAACTGTAGATCTGAGTAATAAGCCACAAAATGCAAACTGTTGGTCACAATTATTGCTTTAGGTTATGTGAAAGCTTGCAAGGCTCTAAGCTATACCAAATAAAGGATTTACTCAGTGGAAGGTGCTTTATCTTATTTATTTATCTTTGGCACATACAAGAACATGAAATTTAGCAGACAGTGATTTATTTTGGAGAATCCAAGTGGGAACAGTGATCCTGAGCAGTTATAGTAGAAATACTCTATTCTGCAATCCTTAGCTATCTATCTTTATATTGCCTCTTCACAATAACGTCTGAATGCCACAGAGCACTTAGTTGCATAATGCTCTTGTGAAGTGTTCAATAGTCTCATTTTCAAGTTGGATGAAAACAGAATATTTTTTTTTTAATTACTTAGACAAAAATATGGCAGTTGGTTATACTGAATTTTTATCTCCTATGACTTGATTTTGTGACTTAACTGAAAGCTCATCCTTCCTTATGCAATTATTTATAAGTAAACATAAAAAAAACATAAATGAACTAGTTGAAAGTGAGGCTGCTTTTTCACATTGTAGAAAGGTTAAATAAAGTATTTTTGCAGCAGGTCCAAAATCTATAGCTTTGGATCTACTACAGATCTGTAAAAAGTGGCTCTCAATTCATTAATGTGGGTCACCCCCAAATCCCTTCTTTAGTTGCTTAATGTCTAACTTGGAAATTTCAACTGGATCTGAAGAGATGGAGTTGGAAAAATCTTTCATCTCTCCTGTTTTTTTTGTTAAAATTGTTTTCTTTTTCCATTCTGAAAAACTTTGAAAATTCTTTCTTATTCTAAAAAAACCTTTGTTTTTGCTAACATGTTCATATTTCTTTCAGATTCCCTCTCTGCTTCCATTTTTCATCCAGGTGCTCTGCATTTCAATACAAAGAAATCTTCAGATTTTCTGACACCCTTTTTGAAGTTTCAATAAAATCTGAACGTTTGAAAAGGTCTAGTATTTTCCCAGGGTAGCAATTCTTCCAGTTCCAGATCATGACATTAAAATTCTGCTTTGTTTTGACAACTTGTCATGATTTGACCTCAGCCAGCAGCTAAGAATACTGGCACTCAGTCAATTTCCCTGAGTGAGATAGAGGAGAGAATCAGAAAAGTGAGAAAACTCATGGGCTGGGGTAAAAATCATCTTTGCTGCCCTGTACTGGACCTGCTCTAGAGCTCCATGTCTCTCCTGTACTGAGAAGCCCAGAACTGGACACAGCACTCCAGGTGTGCTGGATGGGCGGATTAGAGGGATGGAATCACCTTCCCCAACCTGCTGGCAGTGTTCTTCTTCATGCACCGTGGATAATCTTGGTCCTTAGGGCATGAGTCCTTATGATACTTCATAAACAGATTGTTGTCCACTGGGACCACCATTCCTTCATCAAAAAGATATTTTATGGCTTGTTGGTTCCCAGTCTGCACTGACAAACAAAGCACTAATACAGAACCAAACACTGAACCAGACCAAAACAATGAAAGGAGGATTATTTTTATTCTGGATATCTAAAATTTAGGTATTTAAATATGAACTATTGACCTAGACTTCATGTATTTTACTGGCTAACTCTGTCAGCCACATCAGTAGAGTTTGTATCCAACTAGTTTTGATTTCAACAGTACTTTGAAAATACCAACTTTGTTTCAGTGAAAACAGATGACTTTTGGAAAATAAACTCAGTATTTGGAGTCATACATTTAGGTGACTAAGACAAAGTGTTGGATGACAGCCTGAATGTGAAATTCACTCTGAGAATGGGTCAGTGTCCCAGGATGAGTAGTTTTGTGTATATTGGTAATTTCTGCAGTGAACTTCTTTTCTTCTCTAAATCTTTCCTCAATAAACCAAAACTAAATCCAAAAGAACCAACAAAAACTAAAACAGAAACAAATTCACAGAAGTATAATATGTAATTAACACTGACAAACAAGTGAGAAATATTTTGTGTGCAATCTCACATAATGAAAAATCCACCAATGTTGTCAAAGTTCAGTTACTATGTCCCACATTCACTTAACAAGTTTTAGAAATTTGCCTGATGCTCCTTAAACCTTAATGTTTGTTCACTATTTTTCTCTTGTAATTTTCTATATGTGACAGAAGCTCATTGTTTTGCAGTCCTGTTACCACAAAGTCAAAAGAGAGAAGAAAAAAATCTTCAGATGTTATTTAGATCAGCTAAACTTTAAAGTCATTTTCTAGATGAGCCCTTTTCTCTTTCTACTGACTGCAGAAACATTTAAGGAAACTGCAGTCTCAGCTTATAGTGAGTCTCATGTCCTTCATAGGTGTCTGGAAGTTGGATTTAGGTGAGATAATCAGTCCCGAGTCTTTCTATGGCTGTTGTAGCACTGTGCATCTGTCCTTTAATGGAATTCATCTTATACTAAAATAAGAAACCTAAACTTATTGGGAAAAATCAGTCTGTTAACATGCCTTTTTCTTCTCACTGAATATGAGGGAAGCCTATGGTGACTAACCTAAAATATAGTTCATATAGAAAATTGCATGAAATTAATTGACCTTCTATTATGTGACTAAAGCTATGTAAGATAAATTGCCATATTGCACCTGACTGGAATGGAGTTAACTTTCTCCTCTTCATCATATAGTTCTGTGCCTTTGCAATTGTACCCAGAAAGGTGTTGATAACACTCCAGTGATTTGGCTACTGCTGAGCAGATCTGGCACAGCATCGAGGCTCTCTCCAGGCTAGGACTGTTAGACTGAGAGTGAAGAAAAAACTGGGGCACAGTGAGGACATCCAACCTAAACTGACCAAATAGATGCTGGATGACATAATGCTCAGCAACAAAGACAAGGAAGATAGTGGAACAGGGAGGCATTGGTTACTAAGGCGTTTGTCTTTTGAACTAACCTCTGTATATATACTGAGGTCCTGGTCCCAAGAAGTGGCTGAACATGCCACTTCTTGGGATGTTCCCCCAAGTGGCATGGGGGAAGTAGTGAATTTTTTTTCCTTTTCTTCCATATGAAGGTTTTGCTTTTCTTTATTAAACTGTCTTTATCTCAGCCTATGAATTTTTTGTCTTAATTTGGAGAAAATTTCCTCCAAGGAAGATGTGTGACAGAGAAGCTTGGTAGGTAACTAGTGGGCAACCAAGGTCAACACTCTTCTAGCTCCCTTTAAAATGAAATTAAAACTCTTTACTGTCTTCTGGCATCAAAGTATTTAAATATTATCCATTGTGATGTTTGTTCATTGCTGGCTGGAGATGCAGTTGCACCTGCATTTAACGTGCAGAAGCACATTGCGCTTGTGCTTTGCCTAACACACTTGTAGCAGTTAGGTTGACCATGTAACTGCAGTTGAGGAAGGTTATTATAGTGTACAGTTATTATTCTCTGATAGCCACTGTAAACCACATAAAAGTCACAGATTACTAAAACATTTATAACCATCATTGCTAGATAAAGGGAAAAGAGATGCATTCACTGTTTATGTGGTGAGAGACTGAAAAGATGCAGCAAAAGTAGTATTATTAACAGCAAAGCAACAGGTGGATTTTTTGTTAGAAAGTTGAATTAGGACTGGCAGGAATATATAGTATGGAAATATGTTGTCCAGTAACATTTTCAATCAGTTTTTTTTTTTTAGATATATCAGAATCAGAAGTCTGAGCAATGCAAACTGCTGTAATAAAAGAATGAACTAAAGTAGAATGCTTTCACCATAAGATTGAATTAAAATCAGTCAACATACTTTTTAGATGTGAAATATGGTGTTCCTTCTTTCCTTGTTAAGATCTCTTAGTTTTGCATTGTTCTGTGCTACATACTTTTTAGCTTGGAACATAAGTAAAATAAAAACACTGTTAAGAGATATCAAAAAGTACAAAAGAATATTTCTGGCTTTCCTACACATACAGAAACACTTTGGATAATTTGAATAAGTTTCAGATAAGCAGCCATATTTTTGGGTGCTCATTAGAGCTTGGTGAATAATTTATAACAAATAATTTAGTTGATGAATTTTAACTCTCTTCAGCTCACAAATTGTCCATGAACAGATTGTGATTTTCCTAAATTAGCTCATTATTCACAATCATCCAGTGAATAATTCCTGTGACTAATTCTCTTTAGCTAGTTTGTGGCCAGTTGCTGTAAGCAGTTAACTTTCAAGCTGTTTTGGTCTGACATATAAATCCTTTAGAATATTTCTGCTTAACCAAAAAGTTTAAAATCAAAGCATCAGGAATAATCATAATAAAAATGCAGTAATAACAATAATAATAAAATCCTATAAGATACATGCACTTTCCACCCTGCTTCAGCTCTGTGTACATCACTGTAATATTTATGAGATGTTCTGAAAAATAGAATTAATTTTCTTATACATCCAGAGAAAGACCAATCCTCATATAGTCAAAAGATCTTGAGAAATTTCTGAAAATTTTCATTCCTTGGCTGCCTTTAATTCAGTGTTTTCCAATTCAGTATAAGTGGGCTACATCAGAGACAATCATCATGACATTTGAAAGCAAAGTGATTGTACTTGCAGTAGCAGAAGTTTTGTTATTTTACATTTTTAAGAATGGTGTAGTTTTCCAATTTCAGATAATAAATTGTATAAAAGGTTTTTGAGTTTTACTTGTCTTTTGTAATCTTGATCTTATATTTTGTTATATAAGGCCAAAGCTAAATGAATAATTCATTTTAAATTTTGAAAAAAAGATGGGGCTAAAGGAGGAGGAACAGATGTATGCTTCTTACTTTTGGCTTTGTATTTTCTTTATATTCTCAATTCCCAATAAAAATGTTTAAACTAAGCCTTTTAGTTTTATGAGTACCTGAAAGTACTTAAGTAAATGTTGTTATTCTTATATTTACTTAAGCTGATGGAAAAACGTAATTTTTAAATTTTATTTTTGTTCTTATTTCCATTACTCTTTTATAACTCTTTATTTTGAATGCTTTCTCAAAATGTTGTCACATATCAGTATTTTCTTAATGAGGAGAAATTATGAAAAACTAAGGGTTTTTTTGAATGAATAAACATTTATCTTTATTTGCAAGGAGTGTTAAAGGTGTATTCTCTAAACACAGGCATAATCAAGCAAGAGGGAGTAGTTCCACAGCAAGAGGACTCTAAGCAAATAATCCATCAAAATCCCTCTTTCTTAGCTTCTTTCAGGAGCAATGATTGTTTTGATTCTTCCTTACTGCATTTTGTATTCACTTTTGTCCTCAAGACACCAAGAAAAATTATAATTTTTCAGATACTAGAACCTTAACTTGTTATGTGCTTACCCTGGAGAAATGGCAGAGATCAGAAGGTTGGGGTTGTATTCAAGTCTCTGTTCTCTGCATCTCAGATTGGTTGGGATGTTGCATTACATGGAAAAGTTTAATAAATTAAAACTTCTTAAATAAGTTAACTGTTTGGAGACTACTGCACCCTGTAGCAGAGTCCACACCTCTATTCAGATTTTCCCAATATTTGATTCCTGCAATTTACTGGGCTTTTACTTGACAAACAATTGCAAAATCATCTTTGGTTGTAAGTGATATTTTGCATATAACAGGCTCTTCAACCAATATTTAACTTAGAATCATGTAAGTTTCCCAAACTGTCTGTATAAAAAGGCACATATTAATTTGCACATATTTATTTTCACATCCAACAAGTTCCTGTTGTACATTATTTCATAGTCTGTATCTACCATCTTCAGAAAACTTAGGCAGTGGTGCAACATTCACTGTCATTTCCTATTTCCTCCAAGTGCTTCTTTTCTTTTCCTTGAAGAACCTCTATGATGTTTTCAGTACCTCATATTACTTCTAGTAAAAGGTATGTTTTAGCATATGTTATCAATTGGAAATTTTCATTAAGTTTTTGCCCAAAGCTTTCATGAACTACTTTATCCAAAAAAAGAGTTTGTTGTTTTTGTTGTTTTTTTTTTTTAAAAAAAGCATCAGCAATCCTAGAAAAACCTGAATCACTAGATACATAAATAAATAAGATCAGTCATTCACCAGGCCTATAAAATAATATTAAGGTGAATTTTCCAGAAACCATGTTAAGATAATTTTCTTGAAATAAATTGTCTAAATCTTATGTTTTATGTTGAATATTTGTATTTAATTATTATTAGTTTTCTTATATATATTTGTATAAGACATGTCTCCTAGGTTCCTAAGCTGAAAATAATGTCTAAAATCATTTTGTGGTGCGAATTCTGATGCGGTATCCTGAATTGCAATGGTGTGAATGGTGAAGATCCAGATTTCTGTACAGGTTATGTTCAAAACTGTGTTCCCCTAGAGAATAGAAATTCCACTTAGTTGTGAATTAGTATTTTGAAGGTCCTAAACCTTCATAGCTTGAAGGAAAGAGTATTAATGTTGGGGAGTAGGGGAGAAAAAAGAGAAGATACAAGCCAATAGGGTCTTGGTAAGAGCAACGCGTATATATCCACTTAGAAATATGAGCCTATCGAGTCCCTCTATAAAGCTTACTTTATGTAGAACTATTTCTTTAGCCTGAGAAAGGGCATATATTTTTAAAACATGCACTGAAGGGATGACAGGAAGTCAACGAGTTTTTAAGTAGTATACTTAAATAAGAATTTACATTCCCTGAAGTCAACAAATATTTCAAATAATGAATGAGTGCATATTCCACTCTTGTCTTACTGTAAAAGGGGGAAAATAGGACCATGAAGAAAAATTAGTTGTCAGGTTAGTTCCCAGGGCATGGAAATCAATGATTTGTTTTGTGCTTTTGCCTTGAATCTTTTAATAGAAGGACTTGCTTTTTCCCTGTGAATTGGAGTTAGATGGTATTATTGACATATCCACAGGAAAGCTGTAATTTAGAAAAACATATAGTACATGGAAATGAGTTTATTTGGGGGAGCTTTTGAATGTCAAGCACATTTGAGACAGTTTGCTCATTTTAGGATGTAGAATTTCAAGGCATAAGTTTGGTGGGTAATTTGTTTGTTGGTTTAGGTGTTTGAAATTTTTTTGCAAAATGCACAATAGATCTATTTTTTTTTTTTTCTTTGTTAAATTGCTATGCCTAATAGTATTCAGCATACCTGTCCTCAGAAACTCTGGAAAATAAAAAACTTACATTGCCCTTACCTTTTCTTGCAGAGGATACACACCTTGACCTGTATGTGCAAGGTTCACTTCTGTGAACCCCTTCTCCTATGGATCTTCTTGAGAGAAGCAATAGCAGCACTAGAGGAACAATATTCAGGTGAAGTACCATGGCAGAGCAAATATCTGTATAAGAGCAAGCAGTTTGCTTTCTTCTCTGTTTTTCTCCCTTGTAACTCTGATGAGAAAATTTGGTCATGTGGTGATTTTCATGAATTTCTATAGAAATGCTTGTAGAGTAGTGAAGTTACTGAGTAAGAAATAATAAAATGTTCATCTAAGATGATAGTAATAATTCCATTACATAATAAATATGTTGATAACCTTAAGAATCTCATAAATTTCACTTTAGATGTCTGTGTAGAAATGTTTGCCTTTGTGTTCTTTTTTATTGGACAAGTCAACTTTGTCTTGAATAAAGAAACTTTTAAATTGCTTTCAAGAAAGTATTCCATAGAGATGAATGCAAATAAATAAAATCTTCATGAAACATTGAGATATTTAAGCTGATTATATTTTTCACTGTTTGAAGATTGAAGTTGTTTGAAGGAAACGATAATTCTGTGATTTATCTACATACTTTCTTTCAATTTTCCTCTTTTACCGCAGAGTAAATGTTAATAACTGATACACAGAATTTGTTAACTCACTTATCAGTGGACTTAATTTCTACTGTTGAAATGATGAAAATTTCTAGTGTTGTAAAATCAAAAAGCCACAAATGAAAAATAAAGCCCATACAAAAAGGAAGGAAAAACCCCACACTAGTGTTTGCAGATTATGATTTCTATTTGATTGAATGAGTGAAAGAAATGAAGAGGAAATTATTAAAAAAAGGTTTGGTGAGTTGTTATTTTCTTTTGTCACCAGTCAAACATGCCAGATTTGCAAGTAGCCGAAACAGTTCCAAATGAAGTTGTGTTAATTCTATTTTGCTGAACTAATCATTACAGGTTTAGAAACATTTGGATTTTTCTGTATTATTTTAGATTATGGTGCTAAAAATTTCAGGCTGGATTTTCTTTTTTTTTTTTTTTTTTTTTTTTTTTTTTTTTT
>JAHXMQ010012338.1:70375294-70455816 GCA_020466415.1 Ammodramus savannarum pratensis
TTAGAAGTAAATATTTTTATAATGTCTACATTAATATTCTTAATATTCTGTAATAGATATACTTCTCTTTCTATGATAACGAATCTTAATTCTGCATAACCTCCTATTCTACCACACTTTTACTTATCTATCTTGTTCTTCCCCAGTGGGTAGTAATTTTTACTAATGACCATCAGTTTCTGAGTAAGAACATAATTCATTTTGCATAGGACACTGAAGAACTATCAAATTGTAATGATTTTCAGCCACTGTGGACCTGGGCCAGATTCAAGCTTACTGACTTAGTGATGAAAGCCCCTGACTACTATTAAAAATTCCCTGAACTGTTCAGTGCCCATTAAATAAATGCAAAATATATTTGTCATTTGGGCTCCTATCTTCTAATTCTAATTCTCCATGTCAGAAGCTGTTGGTCTAAAAATAAAAATGCGTTTGCATCCATCAGGTAATTTCTCCTTTAGCTGCAATGTTACCTTAATATGTTCACAGTTATGGCCACTTAACTTTTTCACTGAAAACGAGTGGTTAGAGGATTCCTATCTTCACTACTTTGTTCTAAATTCTAATTGTTTTCTAGGTGTGATATTTATTCCATGAGAAAACATATTACAAATATAAAAGAGACAAACTAAAAAAACCCACATTTTTTACATGGTCCAGTAAGAATGATAGCAATAAGTCCAAAATAATTCCAGTCAGAGAATTATCTGATATGTCTTTTCATAGAATTATAGATTATCCTGAGTTGGAAAGAACCCACAAAGATCATGGAGTCCAAGGTGTTCTTGAGGGTCAGCAACCTTTTGTGAGATCTGAAAATAAAAAAAATATATCTTAACTGTTTTAACTAACAATGCCACAAAAGCTGTTAGAAGATACATTAAAATAAAAATAGTTTAAATAAATTAAAATCTTAATTATTTAGGCCATTGTGTAATGACCATATGATTATAATATAGAGTTATTTTTCCATATAAACTGAAACTCTTTTTGCAGAACCCAAAATCAAGTTATAAGGTAATTGCTTTTGAACTACTTGGTAACTTCAAGTATAACTGCTAAGTAATTTGCAAAATATGTAATTACCATGGGCCATATGTTCCTATGTCTTGTGTTCTTCACAATGTAGAAGTGTGCTGCAAAAGTGACTCAGAACACCTAAACCAGGGTAAAAATCCATCAGCAGTATTAATATTAAAGTACCATGAAGAGAATCCACAGTACTTAAGCACAATCCACAGCACTTTCACTGATAAGCAACAGCAGTCATTGCTATTGGAAAGGTGGGAGGAGCTAGCTAGGAAGTATTTTGTACCATATGTCTGCTTCACAACCCACTGAAGAAGTGTCAGAAGAACATTGCAAGTTAATATTGCCTGAGACAGTGATAACTTACAATACACTGACAACCCAGATTGCAGATGGCCAAATTACCACTTCAAACACCTTCTGGCACCTGACAGCTCACCAGATGCTGGTGGGTGTCATTTGCTACTTAATCATGTACCTGAGGAGAGATTATAGCGATCCTATCCAGGATCCTGTGGTATCCATGTTGGTAAACAATCAATGGTCCTGATGTAGGAATTCATCACAGTGCCAGTGTAAATAGTGCAATGTATGTGTGTGGATACCCTGATGAATTTCCTCTACTGCCTTACAGAGCAAATGCCAAGTCTGACTTAAGTGATTGCTTTGCATTTGTAATCTTATTAACAATAAGGTTAAAGGAAGCTCAAATAGCAAATATATAAAGTTGCAGAACAGAAAATCAAAAGCTCCTCCCACACTGGCTTCTGGAAATATCCCTGTAAGTTGGAGAATTCTTTTCCTTCAATCCAGAAACTGTCAGTGTATTTGCATGTGGCCATGTAATTGGAGTTATTTGTCAGCTTTAGATTTTTAATGTACATGAATTCTGGCTACCGAATAAATATTCCTCTAAAAACCTGAGAGTTTGAATAGTATCCAAATTATCCTGGGAATTATCTGTATTTGCTTTTCCTTTTCCATTTTAATACTTTATCCAACCTTCTAAAAATTATTTTAATCCTGTGCCCCAGTTGTGAGCCTATTCAAGATTTTGTCTGCCTTCAGCCATAAAATAAAATTTAAAAAAAAAAAAAAGTTTCTGCAGACTTCACAGAAACCAAATCGCATAGCAACAGATTACCAAGGTTTTCATGAACCTTAATGCTTTAAATATGTACTGTCTATTGACTTTATTTTATAGCTATTTACAAAAACTATTTTAATACATGTTTTAAAAGCCTTCAAAATTATTATTCATCTTTCAGGGCAGTAATGCATAATGAACTCTCAAAAATATAGTAATATATCTTTTTGTCAGTTGCAGTCTCTGTTTCCTTCTCCTACCCGATTTCCTAAGTGGCTACTGTATTCTTTTCATTTACATTGTACAGAACAAGGGAAAGCTGGGATCCTAGAATTGATGCTTTACTAGCTTCCAGATGAGAAATTACCAACAAAAGTTGCAACAAGTCATATATAGAATATTACTTATATTTATTTTGTTATAGTATTAATATAGACCCCAGTAAAACAGCCTGAAAGATGAAAAAAAACAGAAGAACCAAGTGACAACCAAATGCAGAAAGTGGGCAAGTTGGACATGACAGAACTTCTGACTGGACATCAGATATTGATTATATGAAATAAGAGATGAAGGCATGGGAGTGGAAATGAAAGTGGAAGAAGGGGCTCATGTAGTGACAGCAAGAAACTACACTGAAGCTGAGAAAGAGCACAAGGGCCAAGACTCTACTGCAATTACCCACAATATTTAAATAGCTTTGTTTATTTGTAGCTTTTCATATTTACATTCTTCACAAATTTAGTACAGCCTGTACTTTTATGTATTAAAACCATACACCTAGTCACTGCTCACCCAGTGTCACCAAATTCGGTCTTCACACTACCATTTTTAAGTTCAATCATGATGTATTCTCGCTGTGAAAATGCACTTCCCTGGCTATTTTAAGTTTCCAAAAGGTACCAGTGAGGTGAGTGCTGAGTGGACTGAGTGTTGCCCCATTCTTCTGGTGTTTGTTGGTGACAGGTTGTCTGCCAGACCATCGGGGCTGGCCCAGTTGGTGACTGATGAGCTTTTATTCAATTGACTGCCCAGGTTACTGCTGCTGCTCAATTGATGCATATCAAAAGTTACCCCAAACCTTCTGCCAGGGTCACTAACTTTTGTAAGCATTTTATGTTTAATCACAGAGAAGACCGCGCAACAAAAAGGTGATTAAAATTCTCATGTAAAATTTAGTGAAATAATCTAAAGTTATGAGCAGGAGAAAAAATTCTGAGGAAAATATATTTAGTCGTGGATCTGCACCTTAGATATTTCATGCTCTTTCTGTCAGCTCATTTTTAGTTTATCTAGAACTTAAACTTGTACAAAATGCAGTAAAGAACATCTGGAGTGTGAGACAGATTCCATTTGAAGAAAAAACTGATATTACAATTGCTCATCTTCTGAAGAAGGTAAATGAAAAGAGTAGAGATAATCTAATCAAGAATGGCACTGAGAAGATGAATTTGAAATAACCATTCTGAATTTCTGATAACTGTCGAACTAGGAATACCATGTAGAGGTTTTAGTCAGAATGCTTAGAAACACTTTCTGCAAACCCTACAATTTAATTATAACATTTACTTTCTGAAGAGATAGAAAATATTCTTGAGTTCAGTAGGGAGATAAAAAAATAGCTGAGAGATCAGTCTACATATTATACACTAATATCCAGATGAAACTTTGGTCTTGTGAAGTTCCTACATCATTGATTGAAAAAAGGAAAAAGAGAGAAACCATCATTTAATATTTGCTCTGCTCCTTTCACCCTTTCTCTAACCACTTGTTCCAAGCTGCTGCTGGTATGTTATACTTGGCTAGGAAGGCCTTCAGCCTCATCCAGTACAGCTGTTCTTACATTCTTTTGTATTTATATACACGGATTGTATTGAATAATGAGTAACAAGGGGTCAAATATAAGGTAGAGCTCAGCACATGTCCGGATTTAAACTGCTTGCTTATGAACTCTTAGCAGACTCATATTTTCTAAGGGCTGGAAGACAATTCTAGGGAGTTGGGAAACAAAAATAAGTTTTTCTCAAAATCTTTATTGCTATTATTAACCAGTAAATCATGATGATGATGATGATGGTGATGATGATGATGATGATAGTGATGATGTGTAAAGATGTCTTCTTCTACTACATGATACATTTCATAATTGTTTTTTAGTAGTTGACCACATAATAGTGTACCAAAGAAAAAAATGGTTTGTTTTTTATTATGTGGCCTAATCTAATATAGATAGTGCAGTTTTATAGACTACATTTGTTTGAATCTGATTTAGAGTGAGTGTATTAGGCTGTTGCAGTGCATTTGTCTGAACAAGGTAGAGAACCTCCACAGAGTCACAGAAAAGCTGAAGCTGGACAGGATCTCTGGAGGCCATCTGGTCCAACTCTCTAGTTCAAACAGGGCCACCTAGATGCTGGTGCTTAAGATTTTCAGCATCTCAAGTAGGAAGACTCCCTAGGTCTCTGAAAAACCTGTCGCAGCACCATTGTCTGCCAGAGTAAAATGTGTTTTCTGGAGTTCTGCATTCCATTTTGGACCCATTGCCTCTGGTTCTGTCACTGGGCACCCCTAAAGAGAGCCTGACTGTCATGTTGTCATACTTCATTCAGGTACTTATAAATATTAATAATATCCCCCAGAGAATTAATTTTTCTAGGCTGAAAAGGCCCCCCTCAGAGTTTTCTCACATGTGAGCGATTCTTGTAGCCTTCATTGTGCTCTCACCAGAATGTTCATGTCTATTCTGTACTGAGGAGTCCAAGATCTGGCATGGGACCCCAAGTGTGGCCTCTCCAGTGCTGAATAAATGGGAAGGGTCATCTCCCCCCATTTGCTGGCAATACTTTGCCTAATGCAGCCTGGGATGTCATTGAAATTCTTTTCAGCAATGCATATTGCTGGTGTCCAAGACGTACAGGGTAGGTATAAACCACTCCTCCCAGTTTTTTTTCATCAGCAAACCTGCTGAGGTTTACTCTGCTTCATCATTCACATCAATAAAGATGTAACACAGCACTGGACCAGTACTGATAGCCCTAGGGCAAACCACTCGTCACTTGCCTCCACCTAGACTCCCTATCACCGATTGCCACCCTCTAGGCCTGGCCACTCAGCTGTTTTCTCCCCCACCTCACGGTCTTCCCATCCAGCACCTAAGCAGTCAGCTTGCCCATAGAAGTCTTGTGGAAGTCAGTGTCAAAGGCTTCCCTGAAGTTCAGGTGTACAATATCCACTGCTCTCCCCTCATATTCCAAGCCAGTCAAACCTTGTTTGTGAGTTTCAGGACCAGTTGCAGAAATACACTTCTTGTAGTGGAACTGAAAAGACAGGTGGCTAATGCCTCTGATTTCCTTTTTTTCTGGCTCTTTCTTCAAACCTATAAGCATTTAGTGGTTGGGTCTCATGGGCTTTTTATTGTGCCAGATTATCCAGCTTTAGAGGGCAGAGTTTAAAAGCTCCAGTTTCTTTGATGGACAAAACTGACAGATTTCACAGCCCTGCAGTAAACCTTGTGAGACTTTTGCTGCTCTGTTCACCTGACTCCTTCCACTTACAGCATTCCTTTATAGCAGTAGAGCTCTGAATGCTACTACATTCTCTCTAACTCCCTCAGTGAAAATCAGTAAAAATAGTGAGCATTAAACCCATCATTTTTTATTCACTTAACAGTCTTGTAATTGCAGTATTAAAATTATCATTATACCTACTGCCACTTCTTGACTTATAAATTTCATTTCTTTCTTCTGCCTTTCTTTGTACATCTCCAATTATATTTTTTTCTGACTGTTTTTTTTAACATTTCACAGAATTAAATAAACAACCAATATAAATAAATAAAGCTGCATATTGGAGAAAAATATAGTAATTACAATATTGTTTAGGTTTGAAGTGACCTATTACATTAATCTAGTCTGACTCTCCCTGTTCAAAGCAGAGTCCTGCTGAAGCAGGTTGTTTGGGACCATGTCCAGTTAAGTTATTTACTTTCTCCAAGGATGGAGATTTTGTACCCTGTTTAGAACATTTGACCACCCTCACAAAAGTAAAAAAAAAAAAAGGCTTTTATGTTCAGATGGAATTTTGTGTATTTTGATTGGTGTCCATTGCCTATATCTTCTCCATAAGCACTACTGAGAAATGTCAGGTTCCCTTTTCATCATTCCCTTCCTTCAGATATATGTTCATCATTGATGAGACCTCCGTGAACCTTCTCCAGGCTGAAAAAATCCCGTCTCCCTCAACCTTTTCTTCTGTGAAAGGTGCTCCAATCACTAAATCAATTTTTCTGGAGCATTACTTGATCTGCTAAGTCTATATCTTTCTTGTAGTGGGAGCTGAGAGCTGAACGCAATCCTGCAGGTGCAGTCTTACTAGCACTGAGCAGAAGAGAAGGATCACCTCACTCAAATTGCTGGCAACACTCCTAGTGCAACTGAGGAGGTTGGTGGGCTACTTTGCTCTGAGGGTGCATTGCTGGCCTCTTAGAATCGTAAGATCCATTTTGGAAAAGCTGCTTTTCAGATGGTTTCACTCCTGCATAAGCTGGTGCATCAGCTTTCTTTCCCAGGTGCAGGATTTGGCATTTACCCTTGCTGACACCCACCCAGTCTACTGAGCTGCATCTGAATGGTGGCATAACTATATCTTGTATAAACCTCTCCACCTAGTTTTGTATTGTCAGCAGACTTGCTAAGATGTCATCCTTATCAGAGTCATTAATAAAGGTGTTGAAGAATATTAGGACATAGATGGACCTCTGAGCTACACTGCTAGAAACTGCCTCCAGCAGGACTTGGTGCCATCAATCACATTCCTCTAGGATCAATTATTCAGCTCATCTTTAAGCCATCTCATTGTCCCTTTACCTAAACTTTACTTTGTCAGTTCCTCTGTGATGATGTTATGTGAGACAGTGTCAGAAGCTTTCTGAAGTCAGGGTAAACAATATCTGTTGCTCTGCTCTCAGATATCTACCATCCATCAGCTATTCCAATCATTGTAGAAATCTATCAAGTTGGTACACCATGACTGCCCCCTTGAATACCCATGCTAATTACTCCTAGCTGGCTCCTTGGCCTTCATGTGTCTAGAAAATCTTTCCAGGAGGTTTCTCTCTATCACCTCCAGAGTGACTAAGGTGATGCTGACTGGACTTTGGTTCCCCAAATCTTCCTTTTTTCCTTCTTGAATATAGGAGTGATATTTTTTTCTCCTCTAGTCTTCATGTACTTTTCCCAGACACTATGACTATTCAAAAGTATTCAAGAGTAGCCTTGCATTGGCATTGGCCAGCTTCCATTAGTCTTCATTGCCTTCTGTACACATATTTTGTTTGAGTGCTCCATGTCTTGGTCATCCTCTGCTGACAATAATTCTTCATATTTATCATAGGAGCAACAGCATAAATAAATCTATATGATCACACAATATAATATTTACAACTCCTTTCTCCTTACCAATGCATATGTATCCTTTTGGTATTTCTTTCATAAAGGTAGAATTTCTGAGATCTTTCCATTATCATAAACTGTCACAAGATTAGAAATATTTAATATGGTTCTCCTCAGAGTTGCTTCTATTTTCTTCTGAGAGCATCCATGCCTAAATTAGCAGCCTTGAAAGTTAAACAGCTAGTTTGATATTATCTAAATGCAAAATGTTATCAAGAAGTTGAAGCAAAACATTTATGAAGAAGGAAAAATGATGCCTGGCATAGTGTCAGAAAGTGTAGAAGGTTGGGAAGAATCTAGAGAAGAGCAAGAGGAGAGCAAGAAACAACTACTGCATTCAGTCAAAATCAAATCCAAAGATTTACATACCATAGCCAAGAGCTTTTGAATACATCTGCTATGCAACATCTGACCTGCTGTGATTATGGCCAAATAGCTATCCCAAAGAAATCAATCTTTCTTTATTAGTGTGAAGTGTGGCAGGTGTTTAATTCACTACAGTTCTCTAATCAGAGACCAGAAAATATTTTTTCTAGTAATTGGTACTCAGTGTTTTCAGTTATGATCAAAGCTCTGTTATCTGTATTCCTTGCCTAATGGAGTTAGTATGTTACTTGAGTGGAAATTTGTGTCAAAAATCAAATGAAAAAAAAAATTAGAAAATAATATTTAGCCTATTTCTGGCAAAAAATAATAAACTAAATTAATATTTCTAATTGCACTCTGACTCCTATCGCATGCTCAGATGACATAGACTTCACTGAGTTTTTGATTTCTTTGACAAAATGAGTGATTTTCCTGTAAAAGTATTTGATGCTTAATGAATTCAGAGACTTCTAAAGCAAAGACAACAAAATTTTTTCCAGGAACAAAAGCATTATCATATTGTATGATATAGAAGAGTCACTCTTTACAAAAAAACCCTATCTTGCAAGATTTCATTGTCTCACATACAAACTCATGTTTATAGTATCATGTCAAAAAAGAAATGAAATTACAATTCACTTCTGAACTTTGCTTATTATATTTTGAATCAAAGCTGCCTATTGCTACCCTGAATGCCCTACTGTCTCCATAACTGCACATAAAATCTACACGGTTTTATTTGCATCCCTTTGAAAGTCAACAGGCATGAGGTGGATTCTATAATCATCATAAATCAACTAGAAAATCTGGATATTTTTTTCAAGTATACAGTCTTTATTTCTTCTGAAGGTGAATGAGGCAAAAAAAAGCAAAGAGCTTGAATTTGTATCCCACATTACATTTTCTCTGAAACAGCATTTTTCCAGTATAAGCTAAGCAAGTGATATCTTTAAGACTATAAACTATATCAAACACTAAAAAAATAAAATAAAATTTTACTGTGATATCTTCATCATTGGAAGGTTCAAGTTAAAGTCTTACTCTGTGTTTAATGACTGCATTAAACCCTAGGCAGCCTGAGATCTTTTAGGAATTTGTCTCTGAATCCTAACTTGTCATTTTTCTGAGAAGACTCTCACTTGGGAGGGATTCATTCGGACTTGATTTGTAAGGTGGTGTGACGAAAGAGGGTTGACAGAAAGATGAGTTAAAAAGTTAAATCTTTAGTCTCAAATTTCATCCTTGTCATTCCTTGCTCTAAAGAGCAGCTTTTACTTTCCAAAAGGTATTTTTTATAGTATAATTCCATTTAGCTTCTCTTTAGTTTATAATTTCAAACACAAGGCACTAACCTCTGAACAGATCTTTCTGTATGACCTATATTTTCTGTCTCTTTCACACTTATATAAATCTGTGTCTCATACACATGTTTTCTGATACACCCTGGAAAAGAGAGATTGCCAACCAAGAGAAAAAGCTAAAGATATTGAAGATATTGTCCCTTACAAAGCTTACGTCAATTGAAGGAATTTGGCTTGCTGCAACTTAAGGGAAATAAGTCTGTGAGCATTTGGAAACTATTCTTAACACATATTAACTGCTGGGTGTTTACAGACCTCTTAATCTCCATAAAGATTTATTTATTTAATCTATTTTTATTTAGATTATTTTATTTTATTATTATTATTTTATTGAATTATTTATTTAATCTATTTTCCTTTCCTACTTTCCCACATTAGGAGAGTTTTAGGAATTGAAAGACCAGAATGCACTAAAAATTGTTTGACCTTACTTTCCCTTTAGCAGCTATATGCCCCATTGTTTACTTTTTGTGTGCCATATATGAGCTCAGTAAATTCCAGATGTTTTTAGAAATTGAATGTAGTAAAATAAATTGTAGCTTTAGTATTCACAGGTAGCTGTTTAAGTCATATTTGTTTAGAACTTGTGTAAAACTTGATTTTTCAGAAGTTGCCATCATCAACATTCTCTTCTTGACTCCTGTTTTTGTGCTTAATATCCTGTTATGGAGGGAGTCAGAACTTTAAAGGTACATGTACATATAAACCATTGTTAGAGATCAAAAAATTACATAAGACACAAGGTCATCAAGGAAAAATCATAAACCTCAGAAGAGAAAGGATAAAACCATTCAGCAATATTAAAATGTTTAATAGAAATTCCTCCTTATAGTAAGCTGCCAGTATTGTAAAACGTATTTTTAAAAGCACATGTGAGAAGTAAAAGAAAGAAATCCTATTTAGTTCAGGTGTTCTTCCATTCCATTTCTGATACATCAATAATAAAGAGCAGTCCTATCTATTGATACTATTGGTACTAATCAGGCATTTTTTTGAGTTCCTTCTGATGTGAAAATGATGCTATTTGCCCCTGCCACACCCTGTTCCCCTGAAGTCTCTGCTAGCCTCTCCCATTTTTTCTGACTCTTGGACAGAAGCTTACCCACCAAATGCCTCTCACAGGAGGAGGATGAGCCACACTGAATTGGCCTTACATTTACTTTGTGCAAAAAGGTTAAAATTTGGAAGGTTTCTGGAAGCATCTATCCTCAGGTGTGTGTAGCCTCTCTCTCATTATGAGATTTGGCAGGTTTCCATTGCTGTGTCCCTCAGGCACCTTGAGCACTACTGATACAATTTCTGCTAGATCTGTTTTTTATGCTGCGGAAGACACCCTTTCTTCAAATATATCTCTTTTCACCTACTTTTTTTTTCTTTTCTTCCAAAATCATATACAGATGCTCATACCTATGGCTTCTGACCATACCAGAAGGCAGATATGCCTGGACAGCAGGATCTTTTGAAGGTTCTTCCAAACTCACAGGGGTGTTCTATCACTGGGCCGGGATACTTAAGGCTTATGAAATACTCAACAGAGAGACAGGCATCAGAAGCTTAAAGAAAACACAGAGCTTTGCTTCCTGGCACTCTGAGTAGTCCTGGGAATTTGGCTGTGGTTGGAACCAGTTGAGCTGCCTTTCAAACCCTCTGCCAGCGTGTCATTTGTGTCTTAGTGCCTGAAGTTTCTGCTTCCAGACACTCCAGAATGTTTTCTCTCACTTTCAGCTAATATTGCTGGCAGACACAGGAGTGTGTGTGTCCAGTCACAGCTAGGGAATAGTTTATGAAGAATCCCAACATCCCTCACAGGACTGATTGTGCACAACACATCCTAATGGGATTGAGTTGTGCTACAGGCTGTGAAGATGTCCTGTTAATGTTAGTACCAGGACCAAGTGTGGCCAAGCAGCAGGACATCAAATTCAGACACAGAACTCTACAACATCTAATTTTAATTTGTGCCCTACCTCTCATCAAACATCTCATTATGAAATAAATGTCAAGAATTTAAGAAAAAAATTATCAAGATAGGTCAAGGATATGATATCTCCCTGACTTAGAGAAATTGAGATCTACCTGAAAATGCACAGTGCTTTATTTACAGCCTCTTTCTATTCTGCATGCAGCTGATGAAATCCCACTCAAAATAATACATTTTTTAACTGATCTTGACATCTTACATAGCATTTGAGGAAGCACTAAACCCTAGTCCTGCCTGAAAACAGAGCAATGCTCAACAGCCCAGATAATCCATATGAAAAGCTGGTGTTCAGCAGAGCCTGTGCAGGAATGTTGCTTGACAGGAGTGAGTGATTTCTCTTTGGCCTGTTTGCCCTGTGCACAAGCAAAGACAATGTCAATGTTCACCTATCAAGTGGAGTGTCCTTTACTTTCCTGCTGACTAGATTCCTTCAGACTTCGGTATTTTTAAATTTATAAGTGCATTCTGAACTCTGCGCTGTAATTTCTGTGTCTTAGTTCCTCATATGCAAACTGGGATGAGAATGCACTGCTGTCTCTTAGAGGTACTTTGTGGATAAATACTATGAAGATGTAGAGGTGTTAAGACATGGTAGTTTGGAAGGATTTGGTAGTAACTCTCTTATTTTGACCTTGTAAAAGACGCAGGGCTGCCACACTGGTTTGATAGTACAGAATAGTATTACTAATAGATATTTGTCTTGTTTTCTCGTTCCCTCTAACAGGCTTCCACTTAGGAGATGTAAACAGCTTCTTCATGGTGCTAGTTTTCTTCTTAATATATTAACAAGATCAGAGCTTGGAGAATATTAAAGAAAAAAAAAAAAAAAAAGCACCACTCTTCATTTGAATTTTTAAATTAATTCACTTTGACTGATTTTGAATCCCTATGGTGTGTGCTTTCCACCTTTATTTTAGCAAACAGGTTAACAGGAAGGCACATCCAGGAAAATAGATAATTTTTAGGAATGGTTTTAGAATGTATGAGGAAAATGGATCAAATTTCACAATTGTTCAAACAGGAAGCAATTCTACATTGGTTGTAAATAGTATGCTTATCCAGTAAGGATACAGAATATATATGATGTAAACTACTGAGATTATCCATTAGATCTAGAGCACCTCATGGTAGTTGCTTTTATGTACTTCCCATGGAGTTCAGTACTTCAGGATTTTGGAAAATTGACAAAATATTGTATGAGATATCAATGACTACCTCTGGGAAAAAAAGCATATATAACTTCTGATTCCTCTTAACTGACCATTAAAGTAGTGTCAATGGCATTTACATCTATTTTACACCTCTTTTTAATTCAGAGTCATAGACAATGACCACAGTATAAATGAAATTTGAATAATGGCACACAAAGCTTAAGTTAGTTCCTGAATCCTGGAAAGGGCTCAGGTGTGTTATACATTGAGAATGGGTAAATTATACCTTTATAGCCCTTTGAGGCCTGCATGCAAAATTGTTTCTAGTTTATTCAAAATTCATGTTATTCAGTTTTTGCTTATTCCAAGTGTGTTTAGTAAACAAGAGTCACTTGTGAATGATATGTTCTAAAATCAAATTTAAGGGTAAACTTAATTATGTTCACAGATGGTGAAGCATAATTGATGACAGTATGTCAATGTAAACTGGAACTAGCTGTGTCTAAAAACATATCATCACTATCAACAACATAACATTATGAATATTTTAAATGACTACTTTATAAAAAGGATGAGCTGGTTAATTCTGGTTGCCTCCATACATTCCCTAGTATGTGTCAACTATTTTTGTTTATGTGAGCTTGTATTTCATTTGTTGCTACACATCTTGCTTTTTATTAATGCTGCAAAGAATCAACAGGGGAAATATTTTGGTAGCAAAAGGAAAATACATAGACTACACTTTTCATGAAACAATAATTGGGGCACTGTCACCTGAATTTCATGGGAATTTAGAAAGAAAAATAGGAGAACATAAGATTCTTTCTGCTTGATTCACCATCACCAATAGTGAAATTCTGTGGTTTTATGATTCATTTGGTAGAAACCACTTCCCATTTACATAAAACAGACTGAATCTAACTGTAGAAGTGTATTTGTACCGCCAAAGGAAAGATAGAACGATTGTTTGTTATATGGCCACAGTTCTTATAGGTAAAAATGCATTTCAGTGGTCTAAACATTATGTATGATTACCAGGTTTACATGTTTCAAAAAAAATTTCCCTATATTATTCATTTATTATTAAGATCTGAAACTTGGAAAGATATATTACTATTCAGTTTTGGGTTTTTTCTTTGTTTTAAAAATAGATTTATTTTCTATGTTGAATGTATTCTAGCATTGACTGAAGAATGGTAGAAGATGGGAACACTGATACTCAGATAGTGTTCTGTAGGACTAGTGGGGTGTGTGCATGGCCTAGGGTGCCTTGTCAGGGAACTTAAATGTCCCCCTACCCTAACTCTTCAGAAATAGAACTAGAGTCTTAAATATACTTAATCTTAGATTATTCTTTTCTACTTAGGAGATGCTTGAAAAGAAAAACTATTAGACATTTATGATATTTGTATAAAATCCCTTCTAAGTCAGAGAAATCAGAGGGAAAATAGAACCTGCTTATTACAAATTATTTTTATTATTATTATAATTATCATCATCAATTATTAAATCATTGCAATTATGATGTTGCTTTTTCACATTTTCATGTATAAATAATTGAAAAAAGCTGCAACTTCCTTTGTTAGGAACCCACACAAGGGAAGTCCATAAGAGTGGCATAGAGTGGAAAACATGAAATACAAGAAAAAGACAAGGTTGTGCTCTTACCTTTGAAAATCTATCTATCTCCATCACTTCTCCCCAGGCTTCCTTATAATTGGACCTATTGTCAATACAAAAGATGTTAGTATTAAAGTGTCAGTGTTTGGTGCTATATAACTCTGAACCAGTTGTTGATGCTCCCAGGTGGACAGCAAGGCACATGAGGGGAAAATGTTGCTGAGGAGGTGCTGTTTGGAAGCTGCCATTACCCTTGCAAGTTGTTACTAACAACTGATTAACAGAGTGGCATTCCTCCTCCTCCCCTGCATTTCCATTTGCTGGGGCTTTATCTTCACTGATAATGTAACAGAAGATTTTTTGTCAATTCTCTGGCATACAGCAAGGCTTCAGTAATGGCCCTCTCCAAATGCAGAAGACACAGTGGGATTTGCCTGTGGTAGTTTTGCATAAGTGTGCTTAGAGAAAGACTATTTTAATGTAAATATACTTTATTATTTTTTTAATTATTATTAATGAATACTTTTCTTTACATTATCCTTCTTTCATGACAGAGGAAACTTTAGATTTCATGAAGCAATTACAAGGAACACTCACGCAGAAATAGGTTAACAAAAAATGGAACAACTTTACTGCACTGAATAACTAAATAATAAAACAAAAATAAAATAAATGAATAATACTTGTGCTATTAAAATATAAGAACTCTGGGAAAATCATTGAGGAAAACATTTCACTACAAGAAGAAATTCAATAGGCTAGTGCAATTTTCTCTGGAGAAACCGTATCCAATGAATGCTATGCCCATTAAAGCCCTGAGACTTCTGTGAGTATGCATTTATGCATCTTTGTTGAAATGGATTTTTTCTAGGGCTGCAGAATAGCAGCAGATCAAAGCATCTGTCTCATATATTCTACTGTGTTATGCTATGACTATATAAATTGTGATTTGAGAAAAACATTATTAAATCTGTTTAAAACAAACATAGACACCACAATATAACAGGTCTAAGTCCATTTTATTACCTTGTGTTACACATTTAATGGATATAATTGTTTGATGCAAAACTGTGTATTAAGTAGAGCAATAAGATTTGTTCTAAAGCAAAGATTAAAGAATGTTTTCAAATGTTTATGGATGCATTGGATTTGAGTCAAGGTTTTGGTAGCAAGGGGAGCTGTAAGGTAGACTCTATGAGAAAGGACCATGAGCCACCATCATGTTCAACAGAGATGACCACAGCTGGCCAAACCTGAGCTGGTGGCACTTTTATTATAGCATATTTAAGATTAAAAATTATTAGTATCAACTGTGAGAGAAGGGACTGAGAAAAATGTGACGGAAACTATTACAGCACCCAAAGTGGGGTCGCTGAGGTGAGAGAAGGATGAGATTCTTGTTTCTTGATCAGAAGGCTGGATTTATTGATATAAGATATATAATACATTATTACTATACTAATAGGAATAAAGAGAGAAGCTGCAGAGGCTTGCTAAGCTGAGAATAGAAAGCAAAGAATGAATAACAAAGTTCTGTGTCCAGGGCATCTGTCCCGGAGCTTGCTCCTGTGATTGGCCCTTAATTGCAAACACGGAACATGAGCCAATCACGGGGCACCTGCTACATTTCACATCAGCAGATAACAGCTGTTTACATTCTTCTTCTGGGGCCCCAGAAGGAATAATCCTAAAAGAAAGGATTTTATGAAAAAATGTCAGCGACAGGAAACAACCATCAAGGAAGAGAAAGTTCTGTAGGTGCTGGAGCAGAGGTTCCCCTGCAGTTGCAGCCTGCAGTGAAGACCACAGTGATGCAGACTGTCCCTCTGCAGGCAGTAGAGGGCTGAGGGGAAGCAGGTGTCCACACTGCAGCTTGTGAGAGATCCCACACCAGAGAAGGTGGAGATGACCTTAAGAAAGCTACAGCTGAAAGATAGCCCCAAGAGTGAGTTTCTGGCAGAAAGGAAAGCAGCCTGTAATGGAGCAGGTTTTCCTAGGAGCTGTGGCTCTGTAGGGGATCCATGCTCTAGTAGTCTGTTGCTGAAGGGTTCTACCCATGAAGAGGACATATGCTGGAACATATCATTAAGATCCACAGCCTGTGGAATGACCCCACATGCAAACAGTGGAAGAATGTGAAGAAGGAGCAGCAGAGATGAAGTGTTACATGATCACACTCTCTGTACTCCATCCCACCTGTGTCAATCAAAGGTAGAAGGAAACAGAAGAGTCAGGAACAGGAAAAAAGGAGTAAAGATAGCTTGAGGACAAAGGTTAGGAGTGAAGAGAAGGTATTGTTTACATTGTCCTTATTTTCTATCCTGCTGTATTTAAAATTGCAATAGATTACATTAATCTTCCCCAAACCAAGACTGTTTTTCCCATGATGGTATTTGATAAGTGATCACCTGTTCTTTATCTCAGCCCCCAAGCTTTTCATCTTATTTTTCCTATGGAACTTTCTTATGAAGACAGGGTGAGACAGTTGGTGTTCTCTCTGCCTGAGAAGTCTTCAAGGAGATATTATAGAAGTCTTGCAGTATCTAAAGAGGCCTATAAGAGATCTAGAGAGGAACTTTTGACAAGAGGCTGTACTGGTAGGACAAAGTCTAATGGCTAAAAACTGAAAGAGGGTAGATTTGTATTAGATATTAGAAACAAATTTGTTATTTGTAAGGCACTGGAAGAGGCTTCCCAGAGAAGCTGTGGATGACACATCTGAAGAATGCCAGGTTGGATGGGGCTTTGAGCAACCTGATCTAGTGGAAGGTTACACCCCTGTCTATGGTGGGTGACATGATTTTTAAGGCCCCTTCCAACACAATTCTATGATTCTATGATTCTGTGATTCTCTCCATGTCCAGCAGAGGAAAGGGAGTTAGAGATTGGCTTAGTAGTCATATGGCAGCCAGCCAAGTTCAACATATGATGAATCATCTTTTGAAAACAATATCTGATATGAAGTATATGATCAAATATTCTACTGTGGGTTTTCTTCACTGTCTCTGTAAATTCATGTCACTTTATATATTGGGATTGGCTGAGTTGCTTCTGGAGCTTCTTAGAACTCCATTGACTTTACAGAGCACCTACAGTGATGAGTTTTTAAATTATTGAAGTTGCAAAGAAAACTTGATGAGTCGTACAGTTTCTTTGTGGAAGTGAACAGAATAATTTTTATATTACTACTTTCCCTTAGGAGACTGTTGGACTTTTCTCTAAATGGCTGTCTTCTAGTGGATGTTGTAGTGTTTTAGTCTTTCAGATCTCTTTTATTTTTTTGCCTGATAGCCAAAGGCATTCTGATAATCATGTCAAGACATGGGTATTTGAGTACCAGCTTAGCAACAATCAATTGAAACAGAAGTTTAGGGAAGAAAATTTCATACCTGTGTGGGAGACATCACATCCAACATTTGTGATAAGGATTTGAAGTAAAAAGTCAAGCTTACTTTATCTTTCACAACTGTTTCTGAATGTTCATTCATCAATGTGAGTTCACCTTGGAGCTATCTACTATCTTTACATCCAACAAGTTGAGGGCTCTATACTTTGTGTGCTTCAGGCAAGGCATGAGAGACAATGTGGTTCACTGCAATTAGAAAAGGGTTAGGAGTTCCTGACACCAAAATGCAGCTCTCTTAAAGGATTGTTTTGTGTCCTGCAACAATATGCTTAACATATTGCTAATGTATTAGGAATCAATAGGAATCTTCTCTGAAAAGGCTGGCAACAATTTTATCTCTTCCCAAGAGCCATGTGAGGATCTATCACTTGCAATTTGCAAAGCATTCTGGAACTAAAAATCAATACTTTAGAGTACAGTACTATGACTGCTAGCATTACTGCTAAAAATAGTAGTATTTTATTCCTTTTTAATGAATTCACTAACAGAAATGTGGATTTTGCTGAAATCTCACCTAATTTTGTAGACTCTGAGGTGAGTGTCAGAATATTGGGAGAAATTTTTATTACTAGATTCTCATACTTAGGGAAAATCAGGTTATTCTATGCAAAACTTTTGAGTAAATTTAGGTAAGTTAAAAATGAAAAGAATAAACATACAAATAAAGTTTTTTTAATGAATCATTATTTGTAATACTGTGAAAAAACAAAAAAGTTTTAGTGGTGTGGGAAACTAAACAGGCAAATAATAAAAAATGGTCAAAAATTTAATGAACTTTCTAAGATTCTGTTGCATGATTTAAAAAAAAATACAGGTTCTGAATTGCTCATTTTTTGCCTTTGGTGTCTGAGACAGCCAAATTTAATTTATAGCTGCAATTGACTTCAGCAATCTTGCTTCATTTAGAAACCATTATGTAATAGCTCTTATTTGATAAAGTGTCATTTCATCCTTTTCTGAGATAACTGGAGTAACTGGCAAAGTAAAAGGAGACAGAACAGTATCATCATATGTGATGAATACATTATACTTTAGCAGAGAGACAGCAACAAATAAAAGCACAGGAAGAAAGGTTTATTTTCCAATTCCAGTTATTTAAGTAAGGTAATGCATTAGAATGTTGTAACTGAAACCTACCACCTAAATTCTAAGTTGATAATGAAATTTGGTGAAGACACAGAATATTTTGAACACCTGAGTTTTCCTTCATTTTACCAGCATTGAATGTACAGACCTGGTCACTGTCTAGGATAACTTTATTGAAAAATATTGTATTTATACTATTAATTTCTATCCTATACAAATCCCTTAGAAATTTGCTAAGGAAAAAATAACATTGCCAGCCAGTCAAGGGAGGAGATTATCTCAGTCTGCTCTGCAATAGTGCAGCCTCATGCGCAGTTTTTGTTATCACAAATAAGATATGAAGCTATTAGAAAATACAAAGGAGGGCTACAAAGATGGTGAAGGGCCTTGAAGGGAAGCTGTATGAGGAGCAGCTGAGGTCTCTTGGTCTGTTCAGCCTGGAGAAGAGGAGACTCAAGGGAGACCTCACTGTAGTGAACAGCTCCCTCAGGAGGGGAAGAGGAGGGGCAGGCACTGATCCCTTCTCCGTGGTGACAGTGACAGGACCCAGGGAAATGGCCTGAAGTTGTGTCAGGGGATATTTAGGCTGGATATTAAGAAAAGGTTTTTCACCCGGAGAGTGGTTGGGCACTGGAACAGGCTCCCCACAGAAGTGGTCACAACCTGATGCAGTTCAAGAAGCATTTGCACAATTTGAAAAATGCTCTCAGGTATGATGTGACCCTTAGGTTCTCTGCAGGTCCAGGAGCTGGACTCAATGGTTCTTTTGGGTCCCTTCCAAGGTGGAATGTTCTGTAGTTCTGGGGTTGCAATTAAAGATTCCTTTTGATTAAACTGTATAATTTATTTTAAGCAAATTTCATCTGTCCAATCAAAGACAAATACAATTTGCACAGTTTATCTTGTGTGACCTGCAACCGACTTGCATGATTCCAGAGTGAAATGGACAGTATTTCACACTGTCCCATCTTTTCTGGCAGATGCATTCTATTTTTCTGGTTCATCTATTACCGATCTATTCTGAGTTCATGACTGCCTTTTATGTTCAATACAAAAGCTAATTATTGTGCTAAGCAGCTTTTCTAAAGGCTTTGCTGTTGCATCTTTGATGCTTCATGAACAGAATGGCAAATTAAAACATAGATAAATGATCTAAAATTGAAAACAATTGTTCTACTTATCATGTAATAATAGACACAAGGCTTTTTTAGGAGAACAGATATATACAAAGACATTTACAAGTCTGCTATTCTACAACTCATGCATCACCTCCTCGCCAATTTTTTTGCAGTAATAGCTATGTAATGAGTCTGTTTAGGATACATCTTACAAAATGGTTCTAATCTATATAGGTTCTCACTCCACACTTATCGCCACAGTATCTGAGCAACTTCCAGTAGTGCATTAAGCAATGTGACTAACATCTGTCACATATTTTGGTCTCTCATCATTTCCCCAAGGGTAGATCTATGTGCAGTGAAGTGTTTTGTTTTGTATTTATTTATTTTTCAAGTAGTCCATGACTTGGGGTTTAATTAATCCACAAAGTAAAGATTACTGTGAATCAGAGAAATGTGTAAATAAGGAAATGCTTGTCCTGAACTGAGGTACTGAAATTAATATCCCAAATATTAAGGTATATCTCTTGATAGTTTTTCACCTGCACATACCCAAACTTTTTTTCTTCAGTGTCTTCTTGAGAAATTTTACAGTATCCTTCTCCTGGAAATGTATGGAATCAAATCTCTGACACTAAGCAAACCACAATATACACCTGGAGCTTTTGTATTTCACAGCTGAGAGCTGATCTTGGCAGTTTATTTGTGTCTTGCCTAAAAATAACTTGCAATAAACTTAAGCAGCTACTTTGATTATGCTGCAAAGGTGGGGACTGAAGTCAGAACCTCACTGACAGAGTGTTTTATGTTTCTTTCCATCCAGGACCACATATAAACTTAACTATTGGCTTTCTTATTTGAAGACAATAAACGTAAAGCAGATGCCTGCAAGTAAGCATGTGTTTAAGTACTCTCTTGTTTCCATGAATCAGAGCATAAAGACAGTAAAAGACCTATTTAGATCCTTTATCCCATTTCTCAGACCATGTGCAGTTCACATATGCTTCCCTTAAGGCAGATTTGATAGGATTTTTTTTCTTTTCCAGTTGTTTGAAGTGGTTCAAAGTAAGGTTCATTTGCTTCAAAGCACAATTGCATAGCTTAGCCAACCTTAGCTGACTGGCTATTTCCTCTGAGTTACTTTTTTTTTTTTTGGTCTCTTCTTAGTTTTCTTCAGTGATAAAGCAACAAATTCTTAAACATTATTTTTCCATATCAGGGTGCAGAGGGAAGTTTAAAGGGAGGAGATGCTTTGATGCCTATGTTAGAAGGCTGAGCTCTTGGCATCATTCTATGTCACCAGGAATCAGGCAGGGCAGGAGTTACCTTCAGTGCTGGGGGATTCCACAGTCTAATCAGGGTATCAGAGGATGTGGGTTACAATTGCTCAGAACTGCCCTGAAGCCCATTAGACAATCTGTTATCTGCTTTACTCTTGAGTGATAAAAACATTATTTGGTTTATGTTTTTCATTTGTTTAAAAAAGAACACATAATTTATTCCCTCCCTTTCCCCTAGCTAATCTGGTATACCATTTGCAGATGGCTTTCTCACCCCCAAGTTCCCTATTTAAGTATTCTAAAGATAAAACAGAGGTTGTGGCTTCAGTCCCTATATGGGACTCTCACTTTAGAGTAGGTCTTGATGGACCTTATGGGTCTTTTCCAACTCAGAATACTCTGTGTGATTCTGTGCGAAAAATCTGATTCTCTTCCTAAGTGCTATTGAGCCTTTGTGCTTTCTAAACCATAAAAGAGCAGAATAACGGGCAGAGACAGCCTTTAGTGTAATGCTTGTTTGAAAAGATATTTGGTAAATTTCTGGACATGCATACAGCAAATTAACAGAGTGAAGAAAATATACTCTTTTGAATCTAATGATTATTTAAGATGTGCTCCATTGTACATACTAATAAAGCATCATCATTTGTATTAATTTAAGTAAAATTTATGGCATCACTGATGATATTTATCAGCATGATATTGCTATGGAAATTTAGCTAATAAGAAAAATAATGAACTCCTGTGCAGTTTCAAATTGCTTAGTAGGAAAGATTTATTGCAAAATTTCAAATTTGTTTTGAAGCAAGATAATGAAAAATGTATAAAATATTTTTATACTGACTGTACTTTTAGTCTTGAGTTATGTGTGTTGGAAAATCCAAATTTATTACTAGTTTATTTAAAGAGGTAAAAAAACCCCAAATTAATTAATGTCATTAATCAAAATAAACCATGTAAGTACAGATATCAAAGAAATCATCAAGAGCTGAAGCTGGGATACCTAAGAAATCTGGAGTGAATTAGACATGTTCAGGAAGGTATCTACTTTAGCTGTCTTTACTGCAGGTTTTTTCAAATGAAATCCAATTTGATCAAAGCCATCCAGAGTGGCATTTTGACATAATGTGAAGTGCTTAAAAAAAGATGGAATTGGAATATTCCTTAAGCATTGAAGGATACTGTCAGCTTGCCAGGATGAAGGCCTCTAAGAAGTGGACGAAAGCCTCAAGAGAGTGACAGAACTCTGCTGAACACAACAGATGTACCATGTATACATGGGAAGGGAGGGATGCTAGAGAGGGAAAGAGAGCAAATCCTCAGAAACTCTTTGTGCAGTGTAAATCTGTCATATAAAATCATCCCCATTTGTGTGTTAAGTCTGCTATATTTATCTATCTATATATATACACATATATATGTATGTATGTATGTGTGTGTGTATATGTATATACATGTGTACAAGTGTACATGTATACATGCATATATGCAGGTATATGTGCAAACATACACCGGGCTATATACTGAACTTGTTTGGAGATATCACCAAAAATCCCCTTTTGAATGGGATGAATGATACCTCCTAAGGAAATTTCATTTTTTTCCTTGCTTGTGACTGTCTCTTGGTATTATTTTAACAGCTATCAATTTAAATATTTAAGTACTTTTAATAAAGCATATTTTATAATTTTTTTGAAAAGTACTAGATTATTCACAGAGTTATGGTTTGTGAAAACAGAAATAAATTCTTTTCAGTTCCTTGATCATGCTTAATCAAGCTTTAAAATCAATTGTGGTCTCCAATGTTTTCACTAAGGGTTAGTGTTGTGTAAGAAAAGTGTGCGTCTGATGTAAAATTCAATATTATTTGAAAGTTCTTGGTTTTCTATATGTGTTCTGCAATATTTATGCTGTCACACACTTCAAAATTTATGTGATGACTTGATAAATGCAATGATGATGCACAACCTGAGGCTTTTCATTCCACCTTATCCAAAAAGAGAAAATTAATATTAGAAAGTATAAGTATTTATATTTACTGCATACTTTTACATTAAAACTACTGATTTTTATTTATTTCAATGTAGTTTATCAATATTTTGATTTTTCAACTTAATCATGGGAAAATAAAAGTTTTTGCTGCAATATTAGTCACCTAGCAAATATGCTATTCTTTCTTGAGTGATTATAATTTCACTAGAATGGATCACAGGTCCTATGCTAGGGTCCAAATGTAATATTTTACATACACACCTGACTTCTTGAACATTATAAAAAAAATAAAGGTAGAACAATGAAGTTTAGATTTACAAATCTAAAGCAGCATCATTTTTAGTATAAAAGCAATTTCAACTGCAAAAGTTTTACACAGAAGTCAGGCTTGATCAGGAAAACAAAAAGAAACCAAACCAACCAACCAAAAACCAAACTAAAACAAAACAAAACTAAAACCCAACAAAAACAAAAACAAAAACAAAAACAAAAACAAAAACAAAAACAAAAAGAAAAAAAAAAAAAAAGAAGAAAAAACCAGTTTATTTTCAGCATATAATAGATTCACAGAATATTGGCTTGGAAGGTACTCTGAGGATCACTTGCCCCAACAATTATTGGCTAAAGCACAGTGTAGATAACATGGCCCAGAGCCCTGTCCAGCTGAATCTGAAGTGTCCTTTGTTGGGGGAATCCACCATTTCCTTGGGGAGAGTATTCCAATGGCTCGCTGTTCTCATAATGAGAATGTTCCTCTCCTATCCAGTCAGAATCTCCACTGGAGTAACTTGTACCCATTGCCTCTCCTCTTTGTGCTGTAGAAAGAGTGCTGGCCTTATCTTCAGCCATCTTTTAATTTTTGGAACATGATGACAAGATCTTCTTCAAGCTTACTTTTCTGTAGGATGAACAAACCCAGTTCTGTCTGTGTTTCCTCCTGTAAGCCTTCCCAGTCCTTTTCATCACCTTTGGGGCTCTTCTTTGGACCAAGTCTTTTACAAGGCTAGTATCAGCATTAGCTGAGCAAATTTAAAACCTCATTCTCATTATTTGACTTAGGAAAGCTGCAAACATGCTGTCTCGTGACGATTCAGCATCAGAAAATGTTACTGGCAAACAGTTTTCTACTAGTCTGTATGTTCTCAGTTTCCATCTTTGGTATTGCTGGTATTACTAGGGTATGCAAGGATGCCTTTCTTATCTCAAGTAATGTTCTGCACTCCACTTTAAAGAGATCTCGGATGCATTTCTATGTATACAATAAATCTTTCCTTCTATCTTGCACCTCAAAGGGTGAGGCTGACAAGAAATATTGTGTATGACTAAGTAATTTCATACCTCTAGGAGCTCATGACACATTCTCTGTACAAAACAACAACAACAAAACCGTAACAAAATTTAAAAAAATAAGGAAAAATACACATTATTTCCTCAGAAAACAGATGCTTCTCTTATGAAAATACTTCATTGTTAGCAAGATACCCAGCAAACAGGAATTAAAACATTTGTTGAAGTTTATGCATTACTGTGCTAAACCAAGCAAATTTCTTGACAATATTGTTGTACAGAAAAAAAGGTCCAATAAGACAGAGACTGAAAGTGACTTATTTATTCCCTCACAGAATATGCAAGGTCAGGGTAGTTTCCTTGAGATTCTGTCTGCTGTGGTCCTGTCCTTTAGTTCCTGTAAAATAAGGAATAGATTGTATTTGTATTCCCTTCCTTGTTCTGTTTGACTCAACAAATAAAGTGATGATATGGGAACAGCCATCATCAAAACAATCCTAAAGCTGAAAAAATATCCACCCCATATAAAGGTGTAACAGTAAGCACATTCTTCCTGCTAGGGAATTAAGTGTGGGATTCAGTTTCTCTAAGGGAGGCAGTCTTCCTATCAACCCATGGCATGACCAGATGCATGACTCAGTTAAGTTCCAGATGGTATACCTTGGAAGGCTTTGTCTTTTGAAGGCTCTGTATTTTCTCATTCTTACACTCACTTGCCGTATTTCCTTTCTCTTTTACTGCTTTATTCTTTCTTTGCCCCATCCTGTTAACCTGCTTGGTGCAAAACTTGGTGGAATGGTACTACCGTTTACCGACTTGTATTTTGGATAACCCAAGGGGAAAACTTTGGGTTTAGTGGTTGATTAACATTTCTTTTTTCCAGAATGGAGAACTTTGTACACAGTTTTATACAGCTGTTGAATGAGCTAATTCTGGAACAAGTTTATGAAGAACAATTAATTTAGTATCACTCAGTATAGTATCAGAACTAACTAGACTGGCAAAGTTTACAAGCTGAGACATTGGACCGTGTTATGGGAGATATGATTTTCTGGAATGACATACATTATACCATCACTTTGAAAAAACCTTTACAAATCCTGAATGAGAGATATCTGTTTCATGCACCATCTCAGTAGCCAGCATTTTGTGGCATTCATCAGTCTGCCTCCTCATAACATATTAGTCTTTACTGCTGTAAGAATGATAATCTTCATACCATTCACTTGTGTGAATTTCTCCTGGGCATAGGAGCTTCTTTTCCTCTCTTTGCTATGTGCCAGGCTTCTTGTATATGTACCCAAATGTTACCATGACACTGTTAAATTTTCTAGCTCACACTAAATAAAGATTTTGTGGGTTTTCTCTGTGAAATTATTTCCTTCATGCATGTGCATGGATAGGTAGGTGGGTGTTTTTTGTTTTTTTTTTTTTTTTTTTTTTTTTTTTTTTTTTTTTTTTTTTTTTTTTTTTTTTTTTTTTTTTTTTTTTTTTTTTTTTTTTTTTTTGTGTATGCTTTTACTTCCCTATTGTCATGAGGAGGTGTTAGTGGTCCTGCTGAATTATGGCAAGGATCCAGTATAGATGCTGAAGTTTACAAAGCCCAGGTGGCATGTTGACAGATGAATTGTGATGGCAGCTTGAGGGCTTGGTATATTAAACATGATGAGGGAGTGGGTGAGGAATGAGGGTCTCTGTGATTTGCACATCCTTCATCTGATCCCTTAAGCTTTCCAAGAGCAAAATTCATTAAGGAGATTAAACACAAGACTAAATTTCTGATGTGACAAGAGAGCACAGTTGAATTTTTTCCCATTTCCCCAACTCTGATACCTCAATATTAAATTGATTAGGTCATAAAAATGGCTTTCTAGAACTTGTGAAATATTTAAAGCTCCAGCTTGGTCACAGGGCAGTCAGTATTGACTCATTCAGACAGCCTTCACAAGACCAGTCTACACCTGCTAAAGTAACCCTTGTCTGGCTAACACAAAACTTTGAAGGGTGCCTGTTTGTAGTGCTAGAAAATTGTCTTTTAAATCTCTTTGAAATAAGAGTGCAGCACCTGATGCTGCACAAATCTTGAGTCTTCTGAACCCCCTCAAGGCTGTTTCCACACATTTTGAGTCTAATTAGTGGATTAAAAGTAAATAAAACAGCAGGGATTTTAAAGTATTCTTCTCTTCCTGTTTTATTTCACATGCACCTAAACTTAAATGCAATCTGCAAGATTTCATAACTCTAGAAATATATATCAAGTATGGGATAGATTCAACTCTGCCTTGAAAATATTAGCAATGATGAGATCAATCTCTTATTTCTAGAAGGCAATCTGTAAGTCTGCGTTCTGTTTATACATGCTTAGTATATACTTAATGTATGTTTGTTCATCTGACTTTTTCACAGGCCAGGTAATGGAATGCATTGAGCTTGATCCTGAGCATGATCTGTCATATTTCCCTCTTTCCTAATTTTACCCCCTATGGGTCTTTAATAATGTACTGTATCTTTGAAGCAGGTTACTTTCCTGGAGATAAAACAACTCTTCATATCTGTTCTGAAGGAAGAAATTATATAGAAGTGTTTCATCTGTATGGGAAGCACTATTATGTTAGGCTAGGTATGCATGGCTTTTATGCAAGAATAATTGGAGATAAAACTCGTGTAAGGGCACTCAACATTTCAGATGTGAAAGAAAAAAAAAAACACATCAAAAGGAAAAAGAAACCTGTATTCTGTGGAAAGCATGATGGCAATGAATAGTTTCCAAGGTTGTTGGTTCATTCTAGTTTTCATTTATTAGAGGCTAAGATTCATTTGACTCAGGTTTAATAGATTTCTAACCACAGGAGCACAGAGGAATCACCTTCTGAGGTGCTTACTGAGGTCATCAGTGAGACCTTTGAAGAGGTTGTCTTAAATTGCGAGTGCTACCTGCAGCACAGAAATCAAAAGGGTGGTAGTGAATGTAGATACTGAGAGGTTCTTATCAAAGCCAAGTAAAAGATGAAAGAGGGGACCAAAGACATTAACCTGTGCGACAGGAGAGACTGTGACAATTGGATACTCAAGATTATATTGGCACATATTTAATAAGCTATATTGTCACGTGAGAAGTAGTAAAAGAGTTCAGCTTTACAAAGTGTGTGGCTCCAGTATCAAAGAAACACAGACTATTTCCTATTTCTTTGGTATTGCACTGATGACAGAAGGAAGGAAAAAGTGTCAGAGCAGTGTCAGCCTTATTTATGTTCTTATTCTTTTATCATTAACCTACTCTTGGGAGCAGCCAGTGGGGTGCACTGCTTAGAACCTATTTCATAACTAGGATAGAGTCACTGTGGAGGAAGAGAGTTCTGATTCCCTTTTTTGACTGTTTTATGCTATCTGCTCTTTGTTTGGTGAAGTTTTAAGTCCTCTATGCTAGAATATTTAAAGTTATAATTCAGTTTTTAGCAATTTCTGTTAGCCTCCACTTGTGTAAGAATTCTGAATGTTTCAAACATCATTTGGAATAAAAATAATTTGAAAGAAGAATAGACAACTGATAAAGATAGACTCAGATAATATATCTAAGTTATGAAAGAGGGACTTTCCAGCTCTGAGTACAGAATACAAACTGGGTGGCTGGCTCTGACACACTAACTAGTAGTCTGAGTAGTGAAAATATATTCCAAAGAGGTTCAAGTGGATTAATCTCTTCTCCCAAGGATATCATGCAGAGTGATATTTTCCCTTGCTTCACATGACACTTCAGATTTGGATAGCAGATGTATCTGTGCCTGTGCCACCATTTATCTGGTGAACACATTAAACATTATTTTGGTTAATATCTATTTGGTATTTCTAAAAGTGTCTGTAACACTTTTAACTAAGCTATTCAGACTCCTTGGTAGACAAAAAAGTTCAGCTGCTAAGGGATTTCAGCTAAGGTACTTCAGATTTTTTTAAATTAAAATTCATGAATAGCCTTATACCTTTTCTGTATCTTGTTCAGTTGACAAGACTGATGGAGGCTAACTTATCTCCAGTAAAGAAACCTCACTGTCTCAGAAAACTAGCATACCTTTTGTGCTGGAATCATAAACGTCTTTGAATATTATGGTATTTTCACATAACTGAAGTAATTCTGTATCTTCATTCACTTCATTCTCATGTCTGAGTAGTTTTATCAGGTTGCTGACTGTTATAAACATATTCTTTTTACCCTGCATGGAAAATAGCAGTGGGACAGAGGACAATGCTCTTTAGATATAGCCCTGGGCAACAAAAAGGCATTTGTTCAATCACCAAAGAATCTGAATGAATTGTTGTAGTATTAAAAACACGCTGTACTTAGGCAGTCAAACTAGTTATTTGCTAACCCTCCATAGCTTCTGATATGGAGCACAAATTTAAAACATTGAGATTACTCTTTAGAAAATTAAAAAATATATAGTTTACCATAATTTCTGAGTATAGGACAGCCTAAAAACAGTTAAAAATATGGATTGCTTTGCTTCCAATTACCTCTAGTCCGCACAACTACAAATAGATATTTAGGCATACCCAGCAGCACCTTAAGCCACATACAGAACATATATCCTATTTACATAGAGGCCATGTGGTCTTGAACAGCCATGAATCACAAAACTTTGGTGTGCATTACTCAGAATACCTCAAAGCTTCCCTCATTAACAGTACAGAGAAAAAAATTGAAACCACTCTCCCTGAAATAGCAGACACCTTCTGGTTTTTGGTTCTTTTATGATCACTTTTACTAGAATAATGATAGCACCACCCAGCAGAAAAGAATATGGTCAGCTGAAGATTCAAAAATATTTCAGTTTCTTTCGAGAAATTGGGAAGGGGAACTATGTCCAAGACATCCTTGCTCAATACGCTATAGGGTTTGATTTGTATTTGCTACATGTAAGGGGTCAGACTTTTTTAATGTGCATAAGGGACCTGTTGATAACTATCACCAGTCTTTCATTGCACTATCTGCAAGTGGCACATCACCTGCTAGTCTGTGAATTTAGAGCTCCGAGCGAACAGTAAAATTCACCTCTATACATCACTCATTTGCTTCTGAATTGTCACAGTTAAAGGATTTATGTGATTATATGAACAAAAGTAGGATTTTGAGCAACGTTCTCTTTAAAATGCACCTTCTTTTGATTCTTTTACTTCATTTTTTGGAAAAAACATCTATTTGCAGGCATGGTCATGTTTCTGATCTAAAGAGAAACTGCTATATCTTTCGTTAACTCGGAGAAAAAACACCAAGTGCTACTTATGAAGAAACAAAACCAAAAAAATAGTGGTCACCTCTGCTCAGAAATGTAAATCATAAAATTAAAAAATATAACTATGTGACCAAATTATGATTTATTTCATTTGCTGGGCTAGCTTCTTAAAAGTTTCCTGCTCATGAATGTTCATTAAAGCAAAATAATACTTTCTAGATAAATTTCTTATTAAACTGATGACACTGAACCATGTTAAGGATTAAAATGTACTTATAAAATTTTAATTTCTAGAAACAAGTATAGTTGCACAGAACTTCATATACTTACTTCCCTAACTTAATGACAACGGTTTAAATCTCAACCATTTAAAAGCTCTGGGATGAACGCTAGACCTCTAGTTACTCTGACCCTGTCATTTCTTTGAAATACGGAATAGTGAATTTTGTGAAATGTCGTTGGCTAAAACTTATAGATCTATTTAATCTCTCACAACACAGTCATCAACCCAAAAAAGTGGTGGTGACTATTATTAAATACTGTTAGCAAGCAGTCACAAATTATATCTTTCAGGGCTCAGTTTTGGGGCTGGTTCTGTTTAATCTTTATCTATGACCTGGAAGAGGAGATTCAGTGGACCCTCAATACTTTTTCAGATTACACCAATTTGGGTGGTAATGTTGATCTGCTGGAGGGTAGAAAGGTTGGTTCTACAGAGGGATCAAACAGGCTGGATCAATGCACCAAGCACAGCAAAAAACTAGTGTTGTTTAATCCTGAGAAAAGGACGCTGAAGTGAGACTTTAGTGCTCTCTTCACAGGAACCTGAAAGGATCTTGTAACAAGGTGATATTAGTCTCTTATGCTAAAAAGTAATAGGACAAGAGGAAATGGTCTCAAATTACATCAGGGTAGTTTTAGTTTCTGCTATTTCCCTGCAAGGATTGCCAAGCACTGGAACAGGCTGCTCAGGGAAGTCATTGAGTTGCCATCCTTGGAGATTTTTAAGTGTGAAGACATGGTTGTCCAGGACATGGTTTAGTGGTGGACTTGGAACTCTTAGATTAATAGATTTGGATTTGATGTCCTTATAGAAATTTTCCAACTTTCATGATTCTAGGTTTCTAAGATTTAATATTTCTGAATTTAGATGCATATATGTTACACTTCCAAAATTTCTACTGGCCATAGTGGAAGTTGAGATACCTATCTCATGTGTAAATATGAAATGAAAGTGTCTTGAATTGAATTCCACCCAAAGAGACTTAAATTAGATAGTACCCAGCTACTTAGCAACTTCAAATTGTCTCAAGAAGAGGAAAACATAGCTGAGAAACCAGGAAGAAAAATCACTTGAAAAAACAATTTCATATAAAGACCATTTTAGCAATTAATGCTTCTTTAGAAACCTGAGTCACTAATCTTTGCTTACCTTTAAAACCACATATACATGTCCCTTATGCAGCAGTCTTCATTAATGTGCTTGCAGTGCTTTGTTGGCAAAAGCCTTCATTCAAATATGGTACTTCCACTTGGAAAACAAAGACAGAATTGGAACTACGACAGCCTTTTCTGTTATGTTTGTCTATCTGAGGGCAAGCCTCCTCTGTCTAAATGTCGACATCTCCTTCTGAATATCTATGCCAAAACTAATTTCCCCAAGCATTCTTAATATGTTCCTTTATGCTCCTGGAGAGAGAAAGAAGGAACCAACTGTAGGGAACAATTAATCTCGCCTTAAAATAGAACAAACAAATTGCTTCCTAAAAATGCCTCTTTGCTTCACTTGGAGGAACTATAAAGAGATCTTAGGGAGTGTGTCTCAGATGTAGACTTCCACATTATAGACAACTCAAGTTAGGTGAGATGATTTTTGCTCTAAGCATCAGTATAAATAGCTGCATCATCATTTACATGAATAGCTGTGTGCAAGGAGCCAGTGCACTTAAGTTTAGGTACACTAAAGACCTGCATAATGAAATTACAGCATTTAGATGAGAAAGCTATGGCAATTTCATAGCAAAGCAACTTTCTAAATTACTTTGATGTAAAGTAGTTCTAACCCTGGATTTTTGGTTCTAACCCTGGATTTTTTTTTCCCTTCACAATCTACAGTGTTTAAGCTCTCATGGAGAAAGATAAGGGTGGAATGTCAGTTCAGTGGCTTTTCAGAATTTAATAGCCACTCAGTCCTAATCTTCAGATAAATATATACATATATCACATTCCAAGACAATATTTACTGCAGTGCAGACCTCATCTATAAATCTTTAATTACTTAAAATGAAGGCTTTGAGGAGACATTAGAGGCATAATCAAACACAGAAGTGGAACTGATAACATTGAAAGGACAAAATTATTGTTTTTTTAGAAATATTGGACAGTTGTTATTATCTGAATTCTTTCAGATTTTTAACTAATATCTGAATATCCTGTATGTTAAACTTTCTCCTGCCGCCCATCAACCTTCCCTCTCTCTCTCTTTCCCTCCCTATATTTTTTTTTTTTTTTTTAATATATAGAATTTGCTGAGGATCAGAGAGTCATAGAATGGTTTGGGGTGAAATGGAGCCCATTTATTTCCAATTCCCCTGCCATGGGCAGGGAAGACCATCCACTTAATCATGCTGCTTGAAGCCCCATCCAGCCTGTCTTGAATACTCCCAGGAATGGGCCATTATCTTGGGTTTGCATGGCAAGAGTTTGGTAGCAGGGCGGTGCTACAGGGGTGACTTCTGGCACAAGTTTCTCCCATGCGTGGCAGAGCCAATGCCAGCCAGCTCTGAGACAAACCCACCGCTGGCCAAGGCCAAGCCAATCAGAGATAGAGTAATATCTCTGTGATGACATATTTAAGAGTGGAAAAAGTAATTGCTGCAGAGAAGAGAGAGTGAGACTATGTGAAAGAAAAGTCTTTGTAAACACCAAGGTGAATGAAACAGGAGAGAGAGAACATGCTCCTGGTGCTGGAGCTGAGATTTTCTGTGGTGCAGATAGTGGTGAGGCAGAAGGTGCCCATGCAGAACATGGAGGTTGGTGTAGGACCAAAGATCCACCTTCAGACCATGCAGGAGACCCAAAAATGTAGCATGCAGTACCAGATGGATGTTCAAAAGAAAGTTATGACCCCATGGGAACTCCGTGCAAGAGAAGTTTCCCTGCAGGGCCTGCAGAACCACGGGGAGAACAGGGAGAGCATTTGGAGCAGTTTTGATAGTGGAACTTGTAACCCTGTGAGTGACCCACACTGCAGCGCCTGTTCTTGAAGGACTGAACCTGTGAAAAGGATCCACACTGGAGTAGTTCATGAATGATTGTGTTCTGTGGGAGAAACCCACTCTGGAGCAAGCGAATGATGACTCAGCCTGAGGGGGAAGAAGCAGCAGCAGAAAGCAACACGCAATGAAGTAACACTAAACCCTATTCCCCGTCTCCCTTGGGAGTTGAGAAGGTAAAGAGTTAGGAACTATGTTAAGCCAAGGAAGAAGGGAGAGGCAGTGTGAAGGTGTTTCTGAGATTTTTTTTTTTTTTTCTTACTTCTCATTATCTTACTCTAATTTTGATTGGTAATAAATTAAATTAACTTCTCCAAGTCAGGTCTGTTTTGCTTGTGACAGTGACTGGCGAATGATCTCTTCCTGTCCTTGTCTCAACTCATGAGCTTTTTGCTATATTTTCTTTTCTCTGTCCAGTTAAGGATGGGAGTGAGGGAGCAATTTCAGTGGGAACATGTCATCCAGCCAGAGTCAAGCCACCACAAGCATCTACAGTTTCTCTGGGCAACATGTCCTACTGCTTCATGATCCTCACAGGAAGGAATTTTTTTTTTCCTGAGATAGACCTACCCTCTTTCAGTTTAAAGCTCTTATACATTGTACTATTACTACATGCCCTTGTGAAAAGTCTCTCTTCAGCTCTCTTGAAGCCCTCTTTAGGTACTGGAACGCTGCTATAAAGTCTCCCAACTCTCTCAGCCTTTCTTCACAGGAGAGCTGCTCCAGCCCTCTGAGCATCTTTGTGACCTCTTCTGGACTCACTCTGTCAGGTCTGCATCCTTCTAATGCTGGAAACCCCCGACCTGGATGAAGCCCTCCAGGTGGAGAGGTCTCATAGGAGTGAAATAGAGGTGTACAATCACCTTGCTTGTCCTTCTGGCCCCATTTCTTTTGATACAGGCCAGGATACAACTGGAAACTTTTGATCATGTTAAACCTTTATCTCACATTCCTGACATATAATCAGATTTGAGTTTTGTCTGTATTTAGCTGTGTAGAAATTTGAAAGTGGGCCCATGTCTTCCAAGTACTAGCCATTCTAGCATGACATTAATTTGTTCTCAGACCTCTCAGTGAGTTTTCTGTAACCATTCTCTCCCCACGCTTTCTTGCATGATCACTGGTCTTGCCCTCAAGGCAAAAAAAGAAAACACAATACAGATGTCATCCAGTTTTGACATTATCCTTCGGTTTTGCTATCACATTTTTTTCCTCATTTTCTTCTTTTAATCTTGCTAAGGCTTGTCTTTTTAATTCTTTGTCCAAATTCTGCTTTTTTTATTCTGCTTGCAGTTGGGTTTTTTCCTTGGTTTGTTTTGTCTCTTAATGTTGCTATGTATTAGTTTGTTGTGATTTTATTTCTGTGATCTCCACATATGACTTGAAATTTTTGATTACTTTGAGCATATAAATGGGAATTGAATAATTTCTTCAATGGGCAGAAGAAGTTAAAGTGAATTCTCCATCAAAGCAAGAATACCTATGTAGGTTATGTTAATATTTATGCAGGTATTATGTAGGCATTATGTTGATGATTATTATAAACACATTTTTAATCCAAAACTCCCTGCATATTAATAGATAGAGGGTTCTGTACCACTATAAACTTATGAGTTTTGAATTTTAAAGAAGTGTCTTTTGCATATTTTGCTAGTGCTGTTCCAACCACAAGAAGGCTTGCTATAAATAAAGACAGGCACAAAGCTATGAAGTGGATCTCATTTGAAAGACTGCCATTCCTCAGAATCTGTGCATCAAAATAATGTAAAGCATTTTAGAGCAATACACTGACTCAACTGCCAAAACCCTGTTTTTGTAGGTAGTGCTCTAATCCACTGCCCTGCTGCACTGACCGATGATGTATCATGCTTTTCCTTGGATGTTCAGAAATGCTGCAAAATGGCGCAATGACATACTGAGTTACTCTTCAGCAAATAGCACATAGTCAGTTTTACTTGTCCTTGAAGCAACTGATTCACTGTGCCTGTGACATAGAACCATATTGTACAGGCACAGCATATTGCACGGGTATAAAATGTTCTCAGCTCAGTGTGCTTCCAGCAGATTTGTGATGACATGCACTGAATCCTGAAACTCCTTGAAAGCCCTTTATTCATCACAGGTTGTACATTTTGTTGCTACTATTGTTCTTAAAATTTAAGGAATTAAATAATCTGAACAAATTTGTTGTTTAATGTCAAATAATATTCCTGATGGTAATGGAGTTTAATTTTGAATCATGGTTTTACCTTTATCCCAAGGATGATTTGTTTCAATGATGCTAAATGGCTCATTAAAAAAAAAAATAAAAATTGAGCTTTATTTTGGCTGTGAAGTTTACAGCATTAAGATGAACACATGAATGTTCACCTGAAGATACCTGGCATAAGAGAGATAGGATGCAGTGTGAAAAGTGTAATAGCCAAAGCATGGAAAACATCCAATGAACTGCTCCACCCCTGAAGCTATATGCCTACATCTCAGGTTTGCAGATAGGTGTTTCTATGGAAAAAAAAAAAAAAAAAAAAAAAAAAGAAGAAGACCAAAGCATCATCCACTTTTAGAAATAAATATTGCAATTTTTGTTTAAAAACATGTCTTGCCTCCTCCACAGTAGCTCCCTGTTTTAGCCAATTACTGTTTAGGACAAAATTCATAAACAGCTCAGGAATGGGGGTACTGATTTTTTCCCTCACTAAAATGACAGCGTTGTTTTCCTGTTTCAACTGTTGGATTCCTTCTAATCAGTTGTCCTTCTTAGTCTGTGATTTTATTGTTTTCTTCTACAAGGTTTTTAAATTTGATTATTTTACCTTATATTATAGGGAGCAAAGAAATAAAACAGGGTACAGATATTTTAAAATGTTTCCTTTTCCAGCTCTTCTGCTTTTCACAGAGTAATTAAAAGATCACAGGTTTAGAGAGAGGGAAAATAAATGTCACTCTACAATCTCATGGCACATGACTATAGTCCTGTGTCCAGATTAATTTTCAATGCTAATTAGTTTCACTGCACATTAGGGCTTTTGAAAACACTGTTGGGTACTCCCTAATATTTTAGACATTTACCTGCACATTAAAATCAAACTTATGATCTCAGTTTCTCTTAAACAAGAGCTAAGGTTCTGATATTACGGATTTTTCAGAAAAGGCTACATGAAAGTGTAGTAGAGTACAGTTAGATAAGCTAGCTATGAAATAAGCATAAATTGTAACCACAGTCATGGTGATGTAAATCTACAGTAGTTTTATTGTATAATTATGTTTTTCATAAAACATCAGTTTTATGCTCAGTGTTGCTTCTTTTTTCTTTTTTTTTTTTACTTTTATGCCTTCAGAAATAATTATTTTCTACAAATAATGCAAGTTTTATATTACAGCAATATCATATGTATAAAAGAACAATATTTTTTCCTTTTTTTCGGGACGAGATGTTCAACTTTATTTTTTACTGGTTAGATTTCTTATGGGAGCAACATATGCCAATGTGACAGTAAGAATATTATTTGCATCTTTAACATATTAAGGGAAGAATTAAAGTGGCTTAAATTGATATCTTAGAGGAAATAGATGATAAAACTATGCATGTTCATAATTTTTACCCCTAATTACATTTTTAAATGTCGTATTGCAATGTCAACTTAATCTCTAATGTTGAGGGAATTTCAGTGTAAAAGCACATGATTTTTCATAGCACCACACATATATTACAGTATAGATTAAAAGTTCCTTCAAGCATCAAGGAAAATGTGTCATGGTGCATTGGCTGTGGAAAGAACTTTTTACTATACAAGCATGGACTGACAAGAAAAAAGAGTTATGGTAGGCAGAAAAAATCACAGCTGCCTTGAACATTCAAATTATCTCCTTAGCAGCAGAATGATTTTCATGGCATATCACTCTTGTTGTAGATACATTTTTCTTACTTTTTCACTTTGGTTTTTGTTTCACTTTTTAATTACTAACTGGAACTGAGGTTTAACTCTTTGTTGATATGGAATTTGATTCTAAAAAGACAAGAGCAAGCTATAACTGACAGAAATTGAGTGTACTGGTCTGCACAGAGACAGGGAGTGCATTAGAGCTGAACTGGACACAACCTACTATTTTTTACCATTTTCATCATATTGAAAATAGAATGGAACCTGATTTAAACCACACTGTTCCAGTTTTCCTCCAGTGAAAGTGCACTACACTTAAAGTTTGAATAATAGAGTGATGAATCAGACCTTTCAATGCTAGAAATAAAATAAGTGCAGAGGGCCAGTGACTTCTAAATTTATGAACAGCTATATACACTGGACTTGACAGTTATACCATACTGAACATGCAACAGTACACCTGTGAATTAAGAACAAGTGTAAGCATACAGCTCTCAAAAATAACCAGAAGAATATAAGAAGGAACACACTTAGGCATTAACACAAAAGACAATCTATAAACATGGGGAAGATTAATTTCTTTCAGAATTATTTTTTATAAAAGCTAAAGCAAATGCTGTTACTGAAGTAAACTGAAATGAGGAACTGAGAAAGGCAAGTAAATGACATGGCTTCAATCAGGCTTAGCACATGAGTTTTACACAAATGGCCAAGCATGTGTCTCTGATCAGTAGAAAAACTATTAAGCATGGCCTGATGTTTTAAAAGTTTTGTGTACTGGAAATGAAAAATTCAAATAAGCCAGAGTTCATGGAATTCAATAATTCATTTCAGTAGTGTTCACAGAGCTAGCTACAATTTAAGTTATGACTGTCAACAGACCTTGAGAGTTTAAGTGCCTGGTCTTTAGGAAGATATCTCTATGAAAGCATGGTGATACGAAATAATTTGAACATATGAATGCCACCTGAACATTTCTGGCATCTCCCAGCTTTTTAGCAGGTGAGGTTTTCATAATGCTTTTACTCCTGTTCGCTAAATTTCCAGCACAGAGATCTTATAATATTTATCAGATCTAATGAATACAGGCACTGAGAAGCTTAAATATACCATGCACAAAAATGTATATGACGTGGGAAATTCAAGTGTTCCATGCACTAAAATGTGCAATGACAATCTCTAGCAACAAGTTTTGTGATTATGTGCTTTGATTTGCATTTATACAGTTAATATCTGTTTTCCCACTTTTTTCAAATCCAGTTGTAGCATATTGATGGGACAAAGTTGTTCTTTAAAATACCCATAATCTTCAGTTTTTGCCCAACATTTTTCAGAAATTGTGGTCCAGTTAAATAAAAAGTCAAAAATAATATTTTGATATACAGCTGACAAATGGAACAAATACAGTGCCATTTTCATACACAGGAAAATTTCTGAGTCCCTTCTTTAAGAAGAAAAATTAGCTCAGGCTGAACAACAGAATGTAATAACTTCTAAAATGTTTATATTAAATTTTTAAAAGAGAACAAATTTTATTGTGTTCCTATCCTTTGGGGGATATGAATCCTGACTGTATCTGAAGGCTGGAATAGCCTGAAGATTGTATTTTTCCTTACATTCTGTTTGAGGTTAGATGCCCAAAACAATATCCCCCTTGTAGCAAGTATGATGTAGTCTGAGTCATACATCCACTTAAGGTCTCTCAGTGCTGCAGTTTCTAAAGGAAATAGGTCAGGAGGGAAGCTGAGGGTAATTACTGGTCCTAATGATTTATGTTTCAGTCACTGTTGCTATGAAGTGTTTCAGCTGGGGAAGACAAGATACTATTTTCTGGATGTGTCAGACCAATAATTACCATTTAATACTCCTTTCCCGAAGGTGTCTTCTGTGGAACAAAGGGCACTGACTGTTGTGAACAGTAATAATCAATATGGTTTATTCTATTCACAGCAATTTCAGTGGCTAATAAGGTTATTGCTATCGGAATTTCACTACTGGGTTTGCCTGTGTACATAACATTTAGCTGCATGATTAAACAAGCCCGTTGTTTGCTTCCCTCTCTCCAGATGGGAACTTAGCTCAGTATGACCCAAAGACAATTAGGTAAGTGATATTGCTCTGCTGTTTACATCTGACCTTAGATGTCAGATATCCTGTTTGCCTACCCTGAGCTCAGATAAGCCTATACACATTGTGCATGGAGCCTGAACTCTCTCAACTGCACTTCTGATTTCCCCTAAGGAATAACTAAAGTCCTGTTTGGCCTGTCAAATCATTTAGTTTTGCTTCCAGACATGACTTTTACATGCTTGTGAAGAACTGCTTGGGAAGGTAATAAGGTTCTGCTCAGAGAACATGGGAGATTCACATGAAGGTTCTGGTTAATTGAACCAAAACCTCTAATTATATCTGCAAGACCTAGGTTACTGATGACTAAAGTGAAGCCAGCTGCCAGGTTTAATTCAGCAGTCTCTTATGAACCACTCACTTCATGTGTACAGCTCCTACACATCATCTGGATCAGACATATTATCTGTAGAGTCAGGTAACCCTTGTGCAGCCTTACATCTGCTTTGCCTAAAGTCTAGATTCTCTGTCATACTCTCTGATGGATTCAGGAAAGTGAAAGAAATTGTTTCGGTGAGGCTTTGTGCTCAAGAAAATATTGTCCACAAGAATCATAAACCAAGTACAGGTTTTAAAACAATTGAAAAGGAAAGAATTTAAATCTGCAGTGACAAGTTCTAAAAGTGTAATTTTATACTCAACTTGCCAGTCCCTTAGGAACAGTAGATCTTAAAATTCTGGAAGTGCCTCAAAGCCTTTGACTTCTGTGAAAAACTTTAATCTATGAAAATCATAGATCTTCCTTCCTTAAAATGTACTTTGATCTAACCTTTTAATTTGGTCTTCCTTGTAGTTGAAATACCTTCATGCATGATGTATACCATTTTCTTGTCTTTTTTTCTTTGTTTTCTTCATGCTCCTTTTCTGTGAATCCTCATTCTGTCACCAAATAAAACGTAGTTCAATTATGGTATTGAGTAAAGGATGCTAGAAACCACTACATTACAGTGTACTAATGTTCACATCCCTCTTTAATTATGTTGCTGTAACATCAAATTCAACAATAAGAAGCTCCAATATCTATGTTGAGAATGTTACTTGTCTTTTATTGAATTAAAGACTACATAATAAGGAAAATGGCGATTATCTCAATAAGTGAATATTTTCTTATAGGAAGGGTGATGTTAAATCATATATGATCTACAGACTTTTTTTCCATGGCAGATTATAATGCTTCCATTTCTGTAGGAGAGAAGGAAGTAAAATAAATAAAAAGTTTTTCTGCTGATTCCATCTGTTTTGTTGAGGTTTTCTTGAGAGAAGAATCTTCAATGGCTTGTTGTCAACTTCTGATTCCAGAAGAAAAAACTTCATCTTACTTCTTTCCTTAACCCATGGCAACTGAATTTCGGATAAGGAGACTATCTCCTCATGACCCATATTTAGCTAGGATAAATCTATTTTATAAGGAACATGCAAGAAACCTTATTACAGTTCTTGGATCATGATCTGTTGCAGTGCCTTTTCATGCTCAAACTAAAAAAAAAGTTTTCACTTTTTCATTCCAATCATATGTAAATAATTTGTTGGATTTATTCCCCCTTTCTGAGTACATTTGTTCATTAAGGTTTAACACATTGTCTGTGTTCTTCACCACAAAGCATTTACTTTGCCTCTGTTTAATCAAAAGTTGGAGGGTCCTAAGGTACCTGCTATTCATGTTGCTTTTTTCGTCTCATTAACTTCCTTTTCTAATTTACACTGGTACTCAAGATATACTTTTTGTATTGCCACTGCAGCTAAGCAAATTATTCTACCCCTCATGACTGCTTTGGCAGCTTCCCACAAAACACCCAGGCTAGTTTCTTGGTTTTTATTGATATTAATTTATTCTGAAATAGTCTTCATCTGTTGCACAAATGCTGCAGCTTTAATTAGAGAGTTGTTAAATCTCCATACTTCAGATCTCCTATAATTCAGTATACCATCCAGAGACATAGACACCAGAAAATTATTAGGCAAAACTGGATTTGAAATACCAGATGGTTACACATTACAATGTATTCTCATAAATAAATAAGAAGAATCCCAGTTTAAATGTAGTTGTAGTAAGGCATAAAATGTAGCTGATGGCCTGCTTCAGTGCTGCTGTTGGCAGGAGGACAAAACCTCTGTGGTATCCTTTGTTCACTTCACTTTTAAATTGTTACTTTGCTAACAAAGGTCAAATCTCACATCCCTTTGTCAAAATAAAGAATAATTAAAACCTTCATCCATTACAGCCCCTGGAATCTTTTGTCATTAGGTAAGAAAAGGCCAAGAAATAAACTGAAAATTCCAGCTATTGGCAACAAACAGATTTGCTAATAAAACAGGGCTACAGATCCAAGTGTAACAGGGCTGTGATAATCCTTTGCAATATACCTTTTTTATTAATGAGCTTTCTGAACAAAAGAAAAAACAGATTCTTTTCTCCAATATGATTGTTTAAATCATAAATTATGTTAAAAGAAATGGACCTGTTTTATTGTGGCTGATTTGATGACAACAAGGTGACAATCAAACATAAGGGCAATGACCACACAGGTAAACTTTGTTATCAAAAAATCTCAGACAGTTTCTCTGTTGAACGTGTTATACTATGCATTATATATTTTATTCTTAATTTACAATTTCTCCACAGTAGCATACTATGCAATCTTAATACAAGTTCAAAGTGCAAACTTAAAAATCTACCCTAGATCACCTCATGATGTCTATTACAAAAATTATAATAAATAAAACATAGAAAGACAAAGTGAAATTCAGATATTTTGGAAGTGTTCTGAGACTAACGGTAAACAGAGGAGAGATACTAAAAGGTGGAAAATAACTGCAAAAAATGCATTTTTACTTACAAAATTATTTTTAGCATGTAAATCCTATAGTTTTAAAAGAATAATTAGAATGCAACTTCAGAACAAGGATAATTAGAGAAATACACATTTAACATCAATAATAATAAATACAAATGTCTTTATAAACTACTAAATATTTATTTCACGCGTTGTGTTTTTTTTTTTCAAATGTAGTTTGTATTTAAGCATATGCTATCTTTTTAAATACCTTGAGGCTTTCATGTAATTCATCACTTCAGTGAAGGAAAATCTCTCTGATTTTTTTGTTTTTATTCACAAGCCAGTTTATAACAGTGCATCCCTGAGGTGTGGTAAAATACAGTGTAAGCAAATACACTGAGAACAGTGTGAACAGAAGAGAGTGTGAACAGAGCACCATAACATTCTAGTGGAGAACTGTTATTATTGGCCAATAAGAGTAAAGCCTGAACTTCAAGTTTTCATGAGTTTGATTTCAGAAATGTAGATCTTCTGCATACAGTTTGCAATACTTCTCAATTATTGTGGTCATCCTCTCACCTAATTGTTTTCCTATAAATTTCTTATCTAGCCTAAGTTGTCAGTCTAGATGCTTTTAACATTAATAGAGGGAAAAAAACATGTATCTTCTGAAGATAATTCATCCTTTACTGTGATAGGAGACAGGGCTCCTGCATGTGGCTCTCTCTTTTGATCTATTAACTTTATATTTAGTAGTGTGTAAGAAATTCAGACCCAAAATTAGTTGTTTGTTCACAGTTCCCTAAGATCATTCAAGATACTACATGATATTCAGTACACCATCAGAAAGCTGAGACAAAATACCCCTTGTAAGACACCAAAACCTCCAAGGATAGCACAAATGGCACCAGGCCTCTGTGTGAAAGCAGTTCAGTAGTATTCCTGATTATTAATTCAGATGGGCTGTCTAATGCTAGGATGGCTTAAATTGCATGCAATGAAGTCCACTCAAGAAGAAAACAAATAAACCTATTTTTTTTATATACTATCTAAACTATATAACCTACATACTTTAAAGAAAATGTAGACTGTAAACTAAGTTAATCTGAATTTTAACAAAGTCAGTTGTCATATTTGTTTTCACAATGATCTGCTATTTTATCAGTCCTCAGAAATTCAGGACCTGAACTTGCCATCCATTGTATATAGGTGCATGAAATCTGTTGTGCATAACCATGACCTAGTCTGTAAGTGGGAATTTGTATATATTTGTATTCTTAAATGTCCTTACGACTTGTGCTATAAATGCTTAAAACAGCAGTTTTAGGTACTTCTCACATTCACCTCTTTTCCATATAAATATGGTTCTAAGACTACCAAATGTGTCACTACAGAGTCTAACTCTTAAGTTAACTCTTAAGATATAATTTGTCCTGGATATTCTTTTGCATAGAAATTCTCTGGTTTGTAATCTATCACTTTGATAACTATTTATTCCCTCTTATCTTAATAGTGTTTTGAGTTTCACAACTCCAGAAGTGAAGGATGACCTTAATCTGAAAAAGTTTATTTCTTGAGTAGCTTTTTGTACTCTGGGGTGTACTCTTTTGAAAGGGAGTGAACCACTGACCAGAGAAGGCAAGCTTAAATTAGTGCATGTCCTCAGGGCAAACCTCCTGTTCTCAGCACTTGCCTGAAGCCAACACAGTTCTCCTGTTTTACTTAGTGGTGCAAACTAACCCAATTTCCATCCTCATGTATCTAAATGGAATCTAGGCAAAGACACCTCCCCAAACTTACAGTTTAAAACTTTGGCCAATATACATGAGTCTACCACTGTGTGATCAGAATGATTTTGGCTTGAAGCTAACATGATTAGTTGATATTAATAAACATTGAAAATATTACCTTTAATGTTTTAACAATAAACTATTAGCAATTATTTACATTTACTCACATACCTCAAAATAGAATACTGAGAAATGTGATTTTGCTGCTGTGTCATTGGTTTCTTCAGAAGAACTTCCAGTGTCACAAGATATTCTGGAGCATTTTTCTGCTATATCTAAAGGGGAAAAATTGGAACTAATTATCAACCACTACCCAAAGGTATAGGAATTTTTTTCAAGTCTGATACGTCAACTAGTACCTGTCCATTTTCACATTACCTTTCATCAAAGGCTAGTTATTTGGGATATCTGAATGTCTTTGAGTATATCTCAGTGAATATACACCACAGTCAAAACATTTAGAGCACCAGCTGACAGCCAAGTAGAATACCTGAAAGCATCTAAGATAACCATGGTACATAAAAGGTACTAAAGAGAGATTGATTAAGTAAATGGATTCTAGGAAAACACAGGTGTCTTACGCCAGGGACAGGCGAGTAGCTCTCTTAAACTACATAATCTATGTTAACTCAACTTCACTAGAAACATAAGATGCCTGAACAGAATCTGTAAGTAAAATAGGCATCTGCACTTTAAGAACTTCATTTAGATATCAGTAATCTTGAGTTCAATGCCAACTTTCCTGTCTCAACAGCAAAGATCTCAGGAGAAAATATTAGAGGTTCCTCCATGGAAAGATTGAATTTCTGAAATTCTCTGTTATATGAGCCTGATGTGGACACCAAGTAACATAAAATTTAAGAAATCAAATATTAAATATTAAACTATTCAGAATTTTTCTCCCTCTCTGAAAATCCATTGCTCCCTAATATTTAAATAAGAAAATAGTAATGTCTGTAGAAGAAATTTCAAGGACTTCTCATGTTTTAATTTTTTTCATGCTATTAAGTATAGCAAAAATGCTAAATCCTGAAAAAAATTGAAAAGTCTACTCAGGAATGAAATAGGTGTAACAACAGTGCTCTTTATTTATTAATCGGAAGGGTGAAAATCTAATATATTTATTGTGGTGGTTTTCATTTACTAAACCAGTTTTCATTTACTAGAAACACAAGGATAGAAGTGGAGAGTACAGATGGAAGATGCAAGCAAACACAAAACTATTCATTTTTTTTCCATCTAACTAATTTCTCCAATCTTAATTAATTTAGGAATTATTATGTAAATATATTAGGCGTGTACTACTTGAACAGTTGACCAAATATGTCTCATCACAAGAAAAATATCAGAATTACACATGTAGACATAAAGTTGACACAGTATCTGCTGCAGTCATAAAACTCCAGAACAAAATACTTTTCTTTTTTTTTCTTTTTTTTTTTTTTCTTTTTTTTTTTTTTTTTTACTTCCGCAGAAGTGAACAACAGAAGCAAACAGCAATCAAAAAGTCTCATGGGAGGATGAAGAATCCCAAATGTGCCTTGAACAGAAAAGCAGTATCCCACTCTCTTCCTGGAGTTCAGCACTGTCAGCCAAAGTTACATGTTTGAGAGGAAATTCAATTCTGGGAAGTATTCCAGACTCATTTATGAGAAAGCGAATCTCTCTGTGACCAACATATGCTAAACAACCTATTGTGCATGGGATAAGGGCTATTCATTCTTTTCATACATCCCTTTATTAACTCAAATGAATAAATGCACATTCTACACAGAGCAAATACCACTAAAATAGCACACAGAATCACCATAGAACACTTTGGTTTGGAAGAGACCTTAAAAACCATCCAGTTTCAACCCCCCTACCATGTATCTTCTACTAGAACAGGTTGCTGAAAGCCCCATTTAACCTGGCCTTGAACATTTCCAGGGATGGAGAATCCGCAGCTTCTCTGGGCAACCTATACCAGTGTCTCACCACTCTAAGAGTAAAATTATTTTCCTGACATCTGATTTAAATTTACCCTTTTTCAGTTTGAAGCCATTCTTCCTTGTCCTGTCACTATGTGCCCTTGTGAATAGTCCCTCTCCAGCTCTCTTCAGGTTCTTGATGGTCTTCCCAGAGCCTTCTCTTCTCCAGGCTGAAAAACACCAACTCTTTCAGCTTGTCTTCATAGAACAGGTGCTTCAGTCATCTGATCATCTTTGTGGCTTCCTTCGAACACACTTCAGGAGATCCACATCTTTCTTATGGTGACTTTCTGGGCTGCGAGTTCGCGTTGTTGTGTCAGGTTGAGCTTCTTGGCAAGGACAACAAGTTGTCCTCTTCTAGGCTGCTGTCAATCCATTCTCTGGCCAGCCTGTACTTATGCTTGGGAATGCCTTGACTCATGTGCAGGACCTTGCACTTGACCTTGTTGAACTTTATGAGGCTCACACAGACTACAGCATTGAACCTCCTCTCTGAATACATTAGCTGGTAAGTGACTCAAATTTAGAGCAGGGTTGTTTGTGGTTTTTTGCTTGTTTTTCCCTCAGTGCCAGTCACAGTGTACTCTTTTCTTACCAATATATTGAAAGATTTTCCCTGACACTACCAGACCTTTTATCACAGGCAAATAATAAAGAAATAACTTGATTGACTGAAATGAGCAGCCCATATTTGATCTAATGACAGAGGGTTCAGTCTGCTCATATGCTCAATTGCACCCATAAATTATGCACTAATACCGAGGCACTTGAATGGTCACAGTGACTATCACAGCCTCCTTACTTGTCTTGCACCTAATTTCCAGGAACTTGAACATATTTTTTTATTCTGTTCAGTGTACTATCTCAACAATAAAGAACACATATTCTCATCCAGTTTTATTCTTCCAATTCTTGCCTATTTTTGCCAATATGTTCTAATTCACTTCACACTATGCACTTCAACACTAAATTACTTATCTATTAAAAGCATTTATTAAGATTCTTCAACTTTGTTTCTGGTAGGAAAAAGATGATGACTTCACAGCTATTATGATGATTATAGGTATGTAAATTGTCTTTGTTTCCTTGTAATTAAAGGTCAAAGTCACAGTCCTCTGTTTCAAAATTTATGAATTTCATGCCATCATTCCAGCTATTTTTCTTACAAATTTAGCTATTACCTCTGTCTTTTCTAACACATGGTCTTTGCAGTACCATAAAATCCAGTAAAACTGTAGCAAACCATTGATTCAGCTGCTTTCTTCCCTGAAACCCACTAAAATCCTCTTAAGGGTTTTATGCTGCTGAAAATCACTATAATACCCACCTGTCTTCCCTTATATTATCTAGGAAAAGGGAATTTTTAATGACTTTTTAGATTTTTTTAGGTGTGATGAACATAAATCCATTTCACCTTGACTTTTAAATTGGTGAAGAGATAATCAGTCTGTGTTCAAGCTATCCGTTTTATTTCTCTTCATTCTAGGTTTGAAATGAAAATCTAGAACTGTAATTAAATAAGTCTAGATAAAGAAAATAGTCATGATATTAATTCATCAGTTTTAAGAACAGCAAATGTAAATTTCTTGTGTGTTATTTCACATGGTATGAAAAAAATATCGTGAGTATTGTCTCCTTTCCAGAGCTGTTCAAAAGCAAAGAAAAGCAACACAGCAAGAGTTAGGCAAAGGTAAGATTACTCATGTGATTTTACTTATCAAAATGTCAAGCATAACCTGAAAACTTCCTGTCAGCCATCCCAAAATGTCATAAAAAGAGAAGTTTGCAAGGCAATGTGGAACCTTTCCCTTTAGACAGAGGTGTGATTTGAGTTCAAGCCTGTGAGCAAAGAAACAGTATTTTAGCACAAACTTTCAGCCCAGATACCCTTAGTGGTATTAGAAAGAATCCTTAATCCTCTGCAACATTTCCTTCAGAGCAATATGAAAAGAATATCTAGCTGAAAATGCTGTTACACAGATCACTTATTTTATGGGACAAAATAATTGTAGATCTAAGCAAGAAAAATTCCACTAATGTGACAATAACTGCACTTGCTTACCACAGCAATGAATTTAACATTGTATGGACAAGTTCCTCAGATAAGTAAATAAATAAGTGTTAAGTTTCATTAGTTCATCCTTCTGTGATACATTCAGACAAATGCAGTCCAAAACACTGACTCTACTTGCAATGAATATACAAGACACAGATCAAAGAAATCAAAATTTTTACTTTGAAAAACCTTGCTGTCATTATTTTCCTGGTTTCTGAATTGCTTATAAAAATAAATCAGGATTCCTTGGCATTTATTGTCTTGAATTAATTCTATAAATAATTCTTATTCTCTTGGTTTAGTATGATGACTTCATTTCTTGTATCATCAAGTATGATGATGATACTGAGTCATTTTTTCTTGAGCTCATTACTCTTTCATGATATTGTTTCTATTACTTAACTGGTTAAATGAAACACTAGGAAAATAAAAATATTAAAGTGTGCTTATGCATTAATAAATGAACTAGACAGAGGTATTATTGGCTATCAAGCTCATCTGCTTACCTTAAATTTTTGGAAATTGCCCTAAGTCATGCTAGACATTTTTGTCATCTTGTTTACACAGTGAAGAGAAATAGCAACAGGCAACTCTTCTGACATGCCTTAGGGTCTACAGTCTTAAGGTCATAGAATCCTTTTGGTTGAAAAGACTTTTAAGATCATCTAGCACAACTACTAACCCAGCACTTCCAAATCCACCGCTAAAATATGTCTCTAAGTGCCAAATCTCCGTGTCTTTTAAATACCTCCACTGACAGTGACTCAACCACTTCTCTGGTCAGCCTGTTTCACTGCTTGACAATTCTTTTGATGATGAAACTTGAACCTCCCCTGGTGCAACTTGAGGTAATTTCCTCTTGTCCTACTGCCTATTACCTGGGAGAAGAGACTGACTGCCACCTCACCACCATCTCCTTTCAGGCAATTGTAGAGAGTGATAAGGTTTCCCCTGAGCACTCTTTTCTCCAGGCTGAACAACCCCAGCACTCTCAGCCTGTCCACATAAGATTTGTTCATCTCAGATTAACTGTCTTCTAGAAGTCCTCTTCAATCACTAATTGAATCGGCAACATATATAAACACGCCTGTTTATTCCCATTTGCACATCGAACATCCTGTGCTCCAGTTGCTAGTCTAGAAAAAAACAGGTGTTTATAGGTTACATACTTTGTCTGCCAAAGCTAAGAGAAGATAGCAGTATGACACCTATTTTTTGGCTTGGTCTGATTAATTCTCTTGCAGGCATCATGCTCAAAGTTGAAGCTGATGATTTGAAAAGACATATCATATTTTATCGAAACATATATACATCCTAAAGTGGTATAAAAACCAAAGTCAAGTTAAGTTCAGAAGTTACTCAAATACCTAAAAAAATTATGAAATAAAATATTAATACAGAATAGTACAGTTTTAGGTGAAATGTAATTTTTCATGAGATTTATTGATAAGAAGCTGCATTCTGATATGCGCTATGCAGTGCAAACACTAGTCTGACATATCTTTGTCTTTTTGCTTCATTTCTGAAAATCATAAATTCCTAGTCCCTGAAGATTAAAAGCTCAATTATAAATGTTTGTCCTACACTGAAGAATACATACTTCTTTACAATCTGTGCAAGATTCTAGACTGAGAATAGCACACAGTAATAAGTTAGGTTTGTATGAAACAAACACCGTAGCTCTTTTAAAGTTTATTATCTGCTTCATAGAACTTTGGAAATAATTCAAGAAATAAATTTCTCAGTTTAGAAAAGCAGGAACTTGTAATAAGCACCAAGAATTCAATATGAAAAATAATGTAAATCTTAAGGAATAGTATTTTGGAAAAATGCTGTATTTTTTTGTATTCCACATTTCTCTCTGGATGTAGAACATACTCATATGTCCTTTGTTCCTCTGTGCTTAATGTATTCCTGGCAGTTGCAGATTGTTGCAATAAATTCTGCCTTCCTCAGGTACTGCTGTTCCATAAAGAAGTGAAAAAATACGTTAGCTTCTTTCATTCTTCAGACAAGAGAATAAAAGTGACCACTGGAAGTGTATTTAGAAGGTAGCCATCAGCTTACTTTCTCATTTTATGAATAGTATCTCAGTGGATACTAAAGGTTTTAATGCTGCATGAAACATACAGGAAAAATTAGCATCTAAAAGAGCCTGAATTCTATTTTTTATTTCTGATTTTTTCTAATTGCCTTATAAACAAACATTTAATAATTTCAATTATACAGGAGTATTTGAGGGGAAGTCAACCCATGTTTTATTTAAGCACTGTCCTTATACTGATAAGCAATGGAAGACTGTAGGTTGTTATTTCCTTGACAACACTGGACTGCAGTTGTGATGGTGACTAGCGGCCAGTGCAGCAGGGACATTTATAATCAGATGCATAAAGCCTTGAGGGATGGCTTGGGCACTCAAGCCCCTTCAATATTTACATTTGGTATTAAACACTTCAAGTGAAGATAATGATTTTGGCTCATTGCCCTTTCCCAATATTTTGAAACAGTCATGCACCCATGGCCATAATAAAAGCAAAATTAACTCTGCTGCAAAGAGAGAAGAACAGTTGCTAGTTGAAGAAAGGTAATGTCACATCTAAAACAGCTATTTTGACACTATAATTTAACGAACATTTTAATATTTTTGGATTAATCTGCTCAGGAGATTGATAAATTAATGTGGTCTTTCTGATCTTCCAATAATTCTGCTTAAAGTTGACAGAAGGCCCTCACTAAAAAAGAGAGTCAAGTTATGCAGTAAGGGTAATAGTAATCACAATTCCATATTTTGGTAGTTTCTAAATTAGATACTAATGAATAAAAGTGCCATGACTTAGAGTAAAGCAGATTTAATGACCAAGGTTGCGATATGGTATTTTAAAAATAATGAGAAACCAGTCATTGGATTTTTTTCCCCAGTATCAACTTATGAGAACCATGCTACAGATAATCCACCTTATGAAAGCTATTATACTGTTTATATAAACCTGTACAAAGTTTTATTCACTAAATAAAGAATTAAGAAATATTCGTCTAAATGCAGAAATGTGTTTGACAACTACTTCAAATCTTTTCAGACTGAACTTGAGATGAAACTGTCATGACACCAACATTGGCTAAGTGATGATGTCCTCTGTAACAGAATTTTAATTAATCAGAATATGATGAGGAGAGGAATTTTTTAGCTTCTGAGTGAGAAGCTGAGTTTCACTAACACTTTTTCCCTTCATAGAGAGAGCTATCAACTCCTTTTGTGGAGCTGTAGTCTGGTTAACTGCAGAGATTGGAAAACAAGGTAGAGTTCCAGGAAATGATGAATCGTTAACCTTTGAAATAAAAGAAATAATTGCATACTTTGTATTCTTCTCCAGAAACGTATATCATTATGTCTTGAAAAACAGCCTGCAAAACCAAATTCTATAGTTCTGATTTCCAGAATTATGGTCTTTGTGACAAAATGTACCTTCCAGTGGTTAAAAAAAATAAATGAGTAAATAAAATTCTCAGAAAACAGAGAAGCTGAGGGATTACTGGACCAAAACTGAGGCAAAGACAAGCTTTTCTGTAGTTTATAAATAGTTATTGAATAAAACTGTGACTGATATAAAAAGTTTCATATGGTTGATTTATTTTTTAAAGGATGTATAATTTGGATGATGTGTGAAACCGTAAAATTCAGAATATCAGCTTCTAAATATTAAGTGTTAAAGCACAGGGTTAGACACTGTACAGTAGGAGAATTTGCATTTCTTTTGAAACAGTGAGGACAGGTCAGTATCAGTGATAAAATATTGAAGCAGATAGGTTTCAGATGTCATTTTATGTAGCAGCTCATACATTCCTTAAAGCTCACATATAGAACCAATAAGTGTTTCTTTTTCGATTTTAATAAGACAGAAATTATGACTGAAATTATGACTGGAACTTTTAAATGGCAAAGCCCTGTCAGAGTTGTAAAGGCTTCAATTCCACCCTCTCAGTTGATGGAACTGAACAAACAACCCCTCTGAAATTACACTTTAGACCAGACACTAAATCCTGTGTACCAATGCAAGTTCTGTAGGTTAAGCACTAAGATTAATTCCTGCATTCCTCAGACTGAATTAAAAGAGGCAGAAGGACATGGAACAGTTAATCTGTAACTGAATATGAAGAGACCCCAACACAGAGACAATTCCATTATCTAAGAGAAAGAAGAACTTCTGTTCCAAGTCACTAGCCCATCACCATGACTTTGTCCTGTGATGGCTTTACCAGCTCTAGGTAAAAACAAGAAAACAAACCCCCAAAATTAATTACAGAAAGAAAATTTTTGAAAGATCAATTAAATAAAATTCTAATTGAAACTTTTAAGTTCCAAATCAATTGAGAGCTGGTTTAAAGCCAAAGTCTAATTTCTATATTTTTTCAAGAGCAACACAATTTAGTTTTGACCAAAGTCAAAGCAATAGGTTCCATTAGGATTTTCAGAAGAGTATTGAAAATATGTACAGAACTAAATATTATCCTTTCTGGTTGGAATGGAAATACCACCGTGTTTAAAACAGAAACACAGCTGTCTTCACTACAGGCCTCTGGAGAGTGCTTAGTTTGATTTTTGTGAAATATTTATCTTATGATAAAAGTATTCTAGCTCTAGATGTTTCATTTTTATCTCCATTAACTAAAAAGAGAAGAAAGGTAATGACGATAGCCACAGATGTCTAAGTTTCTGAAGTTTAGAGTTAAATGAGTTGAATCCTGTCCAAGATGTCCATTTTAGGTAGGACTCATTAGTGATTCATAGATACCCACAGTGTAGACATCTGTGTGCAAGCTAGCTGACTAGCTGTCTGTGTAAAACATTACCTATAAACTTGGGCAGAAGGAAACTCCTCTCTTTGTAGCCTATATAGTCTACAAAATTCAATTTTGTACAGTTACTTGTTAGATTCATAGAACAAGAAACAAAGAAAAAAACATATATTTATCATATCTCAAACTAAAATTAAGACTATGCAAGAATCTTCTGTTACTCTTATCAGCAGTAACGATAAAACTTCATACTGTGGTAGCTTGCAGTGGGAAAAATCCTTTCTGTCTGTTGTTTTAATCTTTGAATTTCTGTGTGCATGTTTAAAAAAATTTTCAACTGTTAAGATGCTAAAAGATCTGACTGAGCAAAACTAAAATGAAGAACTTTGTGCCTGAAATTATTTTGTTACTTTCTTTTTGACATTAGTAGAAAATTCTAGACAGGGTCAATCATTTTGAAATATGAAGAAGACCAAAGAATTCAATTGAATCAGCTGATTTGCTGAAGTTTTGTTTAGCATATATAAAAGAAATAATAAAAATTGAGCCACAACAGGAATCGAGGTACTCAGAAAATAAATATATCCAATAACAGGCGACATTCTGTAGATTTCAATTCACTTTCACAAGGTAAGAAATGTCAAATATATTGGGTGGGTCCTCTAGAACTGACTGTGCAACCTAATTTTCCATTAATTTCCTAAAATATCAGTTAAGACAGGCTACCACAGAAATTACAAGGGAAAAAATTCAAGTGAGCTATTTAATCATATTTACAAATGGTCTTGTCATATAATATTTCAGTTTGGCCTTGGTTTCATTGCATTTAAAAAGAGCCATCACAATAAACCTTAGATTCACTAGACTTTTCAAAAACCCTCTACTGTATTTTGTTACTTTATATTGCCTACATTTTCTTATAAGGACTTTTCTTACAAGTCTGACCCTCTACCATTTCAAATCCCCCATATCAAGTTTATGGGAAGATACATATTTATCTGCTTTCACACGTTTCTGTATGTTTGCATTCACCCACTTCAGTCTGCCAACCATAAAATAATCAACTTGGGCCTTGGTTCTCCGAGAGGAATATCATGCTCTTCAAGGTTCAAAGCATTCCAAATCTTTGGATCAGTCTCTCCAGAGCAAGTCTCCTCATCCATTCCTTTATGCATCGTAAAAATTTTCTTAGAGCTGTGCTTTCCTCCTGAATTAAATAAAGGGATAGAGGTGTTCAACGTACCACAGAAAACATAATTTCAAATTTTTTCATTTCTGAGATGGATAAAAGTGATGAAGTTTTACCTGTCATGAAACATACCCTCTGCAAACTGAGATTAATTTAAACTCATCATGTAGTTCTGCTTTCCTTTTTATTTATGTTGTGAAAGGAACAGCTGATGAATACTTTCTGACTTTTTTTTGTCATTAGTATTGAAAAAGCAAAGTATTGTGGAGAACAAATGATACACCCTAGTCTATCAGCTGTCATTACATTGTGAACTTCTATCCAGAATTCTGATTTTTGTTTAGTAATTAATATAGGAAATAGGCCTTGTGTCCTTCCCAGATTATAATGAATAACAGAGGTTTTTTGGGGCCAGTGATGAGCCTGTCTTTCCCCTGTCTAGCCTATGACCTTGGACAATTTATGTACCACCATATTACTGAGCATTTAAAATGAACAAACAGAATAAATAAATGCAAATATAAAAGCATTGGGAAGCCAACGAAGGAAACGAATCAGCATTGTTTAGCTGTGTTAACAAGATGGTATTTTTTTAAGGTTAATTTGATATTTCAACAGGAGGCTTAAGTTGAAACATAGACACATACTGTAGCTGTTAAAGTTCAAGCCAGGATGGTGCTCTGAAATAAACAAGGATATTGGAAATATCCCACCTTCTGTAGCATATTGCAGCAACAGCTGAAAGGTTCATCATGCTGATTTTGGACCGCTGAGGACAAGTGGCTGGAACAGGAAGCCAATGTCTCTCTTCTGTTCATGCCTCTCTTCAGTGTCTGGCAAAAGGGGAAGAAAAATCCTTCCAGAAGAGTTTGAAGGGAGTAGATTTCAGCTTCCACAAAATCTTTGTTGAGAATGTTTAATTTCTACATATGCAGGAAAAAAAAAAAAAAAAGGTTAATTTACATTTTATAGGTGTGATATATTACTAAACTCATTAAAACTTACATTCTATATTGGTTAGGCCTAAAAATAGTTTCTAAGATTATTAGTCATACTAAGTCCAAGAGAAAAAAAACTGACCAAAATCAATGTTCAAAACAATATACATGCAGAGGTGGAAGGCAGGGTGAAGCCTTCCCTGCTTTTCTTACTGTGCAATGAATGTGCCATCATTCACTCTCCTTCTGGAATTTCTACCACATATATTCCAATTTCTTGTTCTTGAGAATAGTCTTTATAAATTTACTTATACCTATTTTTATTTGAAGACAAGCCAGGCTAGAGGACAAATAGAACCATGCAGAACAACCATTAAGATACTGTTGTGTTATTGGTTATTTAAAAAATGATATCAGTACAGATTCTGTTTTAACTTGTGTAAACATCTCTGAAAAAACCCAAAAGGGGTTTTCCAAATTTAGAATGTAAGGATTTTTTAATATTTTTATATTTTTGAATTGTTATTTCCAGGGATCTTTGACCACAACATAGAAAGAAGTTCATTACTTCCTAAATCATTCAATTGGCTGCATTTGCATTTGTCCTTGAATAATAACTTTAATTTATTCTTATTGGACAAATATGATAATCACCATGAAGAATATTGTTACAGCTGCTGGTGTGCAAAAATGTTCACTTTAGACTTGTCAAAAGCCTTATCACTGGCATGATAAAGATGAAAGAAAATAGATAAATGTCTTACAATGTGCTGTGAAAAATATTTTTATTAACATTGTTTAATGAAAATTATTGCTTTCATCTGTTCTATGTTTAAACTTAAAATTTTTAATATATAATTCATAATAATTTATTTTGAAACTTGTTTTCAAACTTTACTGGCAGCAATATATGAGATAAACTCCCTTTTTATATGTGGTCTTCTCATGACTACAAATCACAAAGAAATGCTCGGTCATAGCCAATAACAAAAAACTGGAAGCTGTTCATTGCAGCTAACTACAGAGTCAGCTAGAGTAATACTGGCTGCTATATTTTCTTTTTCTTTTTCTTTTTCTTTTTCTTTTTCTTTTTCTTTTTCTTTTTCTTTTTCTTTTTCTTTTTCTTTTTTTTTATTTTTATTTTCCTTTTTCTTTTCCTTTTTCTCTTTTTTTCTCCTTTTCCTTCTTTTTTTTTCTTTGTTTCTCTTTTTCTTTGTTTCCTTTTTGTTTTCCTTTTTGCTTTTTCTTCATTCTTTTTTTTCCTTTAACCTAGGCTAAAAGGGTTTTCCTTAGAAGAGGAAAAAATGAGTCTCATAGTTCAGCCGTGAGATCTAAGGACTAAATATCTGCCTAAGCACATGAGAGAACACACACAGCTCTCTTTCAGTTTGCTCAATTGCCTGCTGTGTCAGTGGCTTAAAGTTAAGGAACAAAGGAAATGTACCGAAACAAGATAATGTTAGCCTACAAAGGCAAAGAGTTTTGTTCTCACTGAAGTACTGAAAGGAGCAACCTGTAAAAAGTCATAAATACAGACTCAAATAGTTGCAGTCACTCCTGATCTCCAGTGAAGCAACACTCCTATTATCATAGCAGGATCATTGCACAAAACTGTGGGTTTACTTTTCTCTAATATTTCTTAAGAGCAGAAAATAGTTTTCTTATCATTCCCATTATTCAAAAGATGACCACCTTTGATTATATGCTTTTATTTCTGAATACCAGCAAGCAGACCAGTTCTTTTGATTCAGCTGGTGCTCTTTCAGAAAGAAGCACTAGGAAGATAGTAAGAATGTTATTTAAGGTATTAAAATAGTATGTAGCTATAATATGAGAGGAACCAAGCAATAATGTCAGTCACTTCACAATATGGGAAAAATGTTAGCATACCATCAGCTTGTTCCATTACTTTCTTTTGAGCTATTAGCCTCTTGTGAACATAAGTTCATTATCATATAAGACATTAAGTAACCCATACAATCCAGTTATTCTCAGTCATATTGCACAAATTCTAGAGGATCGATTTACTCATATGTCTCCTACTTTCCATGCTGTGGCAAGTACTTTGAACTTTATCTCCAGCAAGTCGTCATAGTATGGCCTCTTTATCATCATGTTTTACATCTTTGCTACTCTACCTGCAGCTGAAGTACCAAAAGTGGTAGTTTAGTTTTCAAACTCAAAATTATATCTTTGCAAATATAAAATTATCCCAGTTATATGTCATAAAAGCTCATGACTATTTTTTCAACATAGCTTTGTGCATAGGATATACTTGCTACTGCAACACCGTTGAATTAAAAATATGATTCAATAGTAATAAGACTACAAATAGACCCTTGTATTGAGATTACAAGCAGAATTTAACTGAAGGATGAGCAAAGAAACTTTTTCTCCTGGTATGAATGGCAGACACTTCTATATTTACCTTGAACTGCAGAGATGACCATCAAGCTGGCAAGCTGGCAGTGCCTCTGAACCTCCTGTTGAGCAGGAAATAAATGACGAAGAAAATGACAGTGCTTAAGAGAATTACGTGTCAGTCTTCCACTGGTCAGGGTAAATTCACAAATCATTTTCCCATGTGGTCCATAAATGATGAAATCAATCCTTAGTATTGTAGGATGTAGAAGTTTTGCTGAATAGCCAAACAATATATCCTCTTCTACTAAACATGCATGTTGAGTTGATCTTCTTCTATTACATAGGTCTTTTACTAGTCGTAAATCAGCCTTTCATTACACTCAGTGAGAAGGACAGGTACACTAGAATATTCAATATTCTGTGATTTTCCCTAGTAGATTTCCTGAAACTAATTAAAGGATGAGTTTATATCTTCAAGCTATAAAGCCTAAAACATTCATGAGCCTCACCTTGTATGCTCAAAAATTAAGACATGTTGTAGGAGGGACAGATGGTGGGAAATGAGGAAGAATGCGCATATGTGTATGCAATGCATGTACAGCAGGAAAAAAAAAAGCACCCCAGAAGTTTTGAATTACCACCTGATCAGGTTTCAACTCTGAAACAGGAACTTGTTCATTAGGGTCATGACTGAGTTTTACCTGAAATCTAATAAAAATAAATTCCTTCATCCCAAGTAAGCAGCAAGCTTGCATTATGGATGCATATTATCAGCACATTTAGCAATTTTTAGTAGAAATCAGCAATACCCTAGGAGTGGAAAATTCCCAATTTTCCCAATGAAATTGGGTCTTTTCCCAATTTCAAAGATAAGTTCAATAAATTACAGTTGTTAAGTATAGAACAGTTGGAAAAACAAAGTAGCAGAAAACTACCAAGTTAATTGTGAAAAAAATTCTCTTCCTACATTAATAATATCAGAGTTTTGTAGAGAAAAAGTTTATTTGTTTGTTTGTGGGGTTTTTGTTTTAGTTTGATTTTTTATTGTTGTTTTTGTTTTTGTTTTTGTTTTTGTTTTTTTTTTGTTTGGTTTTTTTTTAGGGAGGTTTTCTTTTGCTTTTTCGCTTGTTTTCTCACCTAAAATTTTTCTGGCAAGAATAAGGAACAGAAACTTGCCTAAATTCCCCAAAATACTTATCACTGTCACATCAGGGAAGACATGGGGAAAATCCCAATGAAGTCATGAAGTCAGCTACTAAAGAAACAGAAATAGTTACAAGGAAGACAGATTACAAAAATCCAAGGTGCCAAAATATAAGGCTCTGTGTGTTGTATCAATAGTGACAACTGGAAAACAAGAACTACAACATGCATGCAAGGAAGGTGACTGTGACAGGAGGGATATAGTTTTATACACCTTCCTGCAATCAGGAAGCTCACTGTTTTCAATGAAGCCTGCTAGGATGGCTTTCTCAGCTAGAAAAATTAAATTTTTGGAGCCAAAGTGAAAACAAGCAGGAAAATTTGACATGGCAGTATGGTCATGGCTAAAAGTTGTTTATGCACTGCAAAGGAAAAGGTGCAAGACTGTTTCAATCAAACAGCAAAAGAACACGAACCACATTTTCATAGGCTGTATTTCAATGCTTCAAAACTTCTTTGTAATGATGAGAGCCTATTCTCACCCAGAAAAGCATATCAAAACTACTCATTTTAGTATCAATTTAACTCTCACTTACATTTACTTGGAAAATGTCTTTTGAACATTTGGAATTTTCTGACAAAAGATGCATTTTGAAAAAAATCCACACCCAACTCTACATTTCTAGTACCTTTATTACTTTCTGTAGATATATAATGCCAATTATTTTTCATTCTCAGCTAGAGCTTTTTTCCCCCAAAATAATTGTTTTATATCCACAGTTTCAAACTGTGACCAGGAAAGTAAGCAAAGGTTCAATCTGATAATAAAATAAAAAGAATAAAAATAATGCTTAGATAAATTTTCTATATTATTTCTATATTATTCTAGCTGTGTCCTTGGTAGAGGGAAGGGCAAATGTGATGTACATGCCCTTGCCCAGATGTGTATATAAGAACACAGGAAAAATATTACTATGTGTTTTCCATGTTGATGATAATGGTGATGATGGTTATTAACAATAATAATAATAATATCCAAATGTTTTTGAATCAAGCATGCTGAGTTAATTTCCTCTTCCCTTGCACCTGATTTCCTTTTGTGTTTTTATTTCTTCAGCATGAATCTCCAACATACCTTTAAAAAGACATTAACTACAAATACAATCTGAACTGCCTATTCCTTTGGTCCATGATTGAACCTTTGCTTAATTTCCTGGCCACTGATGGAGCTGTGGCTCTATGTCCAGGGAGAAATATAGGAGGATGGGGAAAGGTGCTATTCATATTCTTTTGCAGAATTTGTAAGTTTTCACCTCTGGCATTAAGGTTAGAATGTCTCTTCTGATTACAAGTCTGCTGGAAGACTCCTGAGGATGTGACTGTACATTTCAAAAAGCAGAGAAAATGAATGTTATTTCAAATTATTTCTCCACTTTCTGAGTTAAATATATGCTAAAATACTGAAGAAATCTGAACTAAACACCTTTTCATTTTTACACTAATTGAATACGCCTAAGTAGCGCAGGGAATATAAAATATCATTAAACCAAACAATAAACAGTGGTTATAAAAGTGCTTTCATGATTATAAAAGTGCTTTTTTAAAACTTCTAAGAATGTAATTTCCTCATTTTTATTAGGACAGATTTTTTAATTTGCAGAGTATTTTAAACAATTTCTCTTTCACTGGATATTGAAGGCCTTAACAATCTGGAGTGACTTTTCTCTTAGCAATTCTCCTTAGCAAAACCTGTTTCTAATGTACTTTTCTGCTATATCTCCTAGTATGAGTCCCAAAATGTGACCATCCTGGAATCTACATTCCAAAGAAGGGTTACATTCTAGTCTGTACTATTTAAAGTAATTTATTAGCCTACAGGAAGAGGTAGTCATCATCTTTTCTATAGTGTTCATGGACACAGAGAAATCACAGTCTGACTTCAAAAAGCTTTTTCAGGTCATAGTGCATCTTTCTTTATGCAAATAAAATTAATATAATCCCGTTATGAAGAAATACATATTTCCTCCATCTCCAAATTCCCTTTTCCCTCATCATAAGGATCTTTTCAGCATAGAGTTTTAAAGAAAAATAACATTTTCATCACTGGTCACTTTAAAAATAAACACAAAATAAAAAGAAAATAAAAAGAAAAATCTGGTTAATGTCATGTCTGACGGATAAATATATCACTTTGTTACTACTTGAGGGAACTACAGAGAAGCACATGAAGAAGGCTTGGCTCATGTTGGTTTTAAGGCTGAGCATAAAACCCATTTTCACTTTCTTTTCATGATACATTATAGAGTGTGGGATGAGTCTGTTTTATTTTAATAATTTTTATTTCTAATGTATTACATTTTTCACTTCTTTGCTAGAACTTAAAATGAACATCAAAATAATACTCCCCCTAGTAGCTGTTAAATGCAATATCAAGGGATTTATTGAAATGTTTGATATGCTGAGTTTAACAGCCTTAATTAACATATATTTCTTCAGTTTACTCAACTTTTTAAATTTTGACCTCCAACAATTGGGAATATAAAACCAAGTATTTTCCCAAAAGTTATTCAACATTAGCCAGGTGCCTGTGAGAAATGTGCAGTTTGGCTTCATTCACTTTTCACTTATGAACCTTTCCCAACTGGGGCGATTCTCTCTTAACCAGAAAAATGCAGAAACTCTAAGGCTGCTGCAAAGTTTCTCACTCAGGTATTCATGAGATTTAGGCTTTCAGCTATTTAGTGGTTCAACAGACCACTCTGCAATACCCAAAGAGAAGTGATAAAATGCAGATTTTACTGGGCAGCACAAACACCTGTAACTTAATTTTGTGAGTTTTTTTGTTTTATTTTTAATATGTAACTGCTTTAAAAGAATATTTAGAATATTAAAAAAAATATGACTGATGAAAAGTTTGTATTTAAATTGTGGGTTTTTTTCATAGTATGTAAGCTGACTAAAATATTTTGCAAGTGTATTTCTTTTAACAGTTTACTAATTCTTTTGCAAGCCTCCTACTCTCCCTTTGAGAGATACGAGTAAGCACAGAGAGAAAATGGAAGAGACAAGCTTTCTATTGTAAATTCTTACCCACTTGTCTTGGTCTTCCTTTTGTATACTTCCTACTATTTCAGCGTTGTCATCTACAATCCCACCAGTTTACTCCACTGGATTGAGATGTTTACATTACTATGGCTGAATTTGTCAAAAATGATGAAACAGAGATTTTCTGTAATGTGTTCTGTGGAAGAGCTTTTTGACAGCGTTTTAACTGCTGTTTTGGAAAACATTTTTCTAATCATGAAGCCTCAAATAGTCTTCCACTTATTAGCTTTTGAAAGAGGGATATTGAAATCGGTGATTTTCATTGAAATATATAACACATTACTTATCATCAGACTAGGAGACAGCATCACAGTAAGGCATTTTATTTTGAAAAATACATCATATGGGAATAATGGGTAAAAAAGTAAAAAAATTAAAGTAAAAATTAATTCTGTTTTCACTTAACTGAATTTTATGTTATTTAAGCACAATCTGGAATTAGTTTTGACTTCACAGACTGGTACAATTCCGGGAATTTTATTTTTTTTTTTAGGAAACATGGAGCAATTTTACTTTTAAATTAAAAATACTTTAGCTCTGATTTCATGGATGAATAGCAAAGGTTTCTTTATGACACTGTGGTTCTACTTTCCTGCTTTATCTATTTGTAGTTTGAAAACATGAAAAAAAGCCATAGTCACACAATTAAGAGAAATGAATCACATCTGCCCAATTATTACAGTTTTTTAACTAATGGGCATCACAAAATATTAGAAAATTATTTTTGTTTCAATTTCCTAACATGATGCCAAATGCTCTTAGTAAGTGTGATCTGAGCTGAATATCAGCTCATATTCCCTCTTGTTTGTGCTTTCTGGATTTGAGCACTTCATCTATATACATATATCTCACTATGTCTTATCACACAGATAAAGGTTTTTATGCAGCTGAAGGAGCATCCTTAATTATCATCAACATGTGTCAAAATAATACTATGTCTGGTAGGGCCTAGGTTCGGGAAAACTAAATAGTAGATGAATGCTTAGTCCTTTTAATGCTTTAGTCTACCTGGACACTTGGGCTCTTAAAAAGCAGAAAGGTACTTGTTTATTGCTGAGTGCAGGGGTAACTCAACTACATTAAAAAAATTGGTCTCCATTATGAGGAATCTCATGTCTAAACAAAGGAGAGGAGAAAAATGCACAGCCAGAGAAAGAAATGAGGTATGCATGTATCATCACAGGACCTGTGACAGCTACAAGTACAGGATGCCTTCTTCCCAGTCTTTTTGCAGAATCACACAATGAGTAAGGTTTGAAGGTACCACTGGAGGTCATTTAGTCCAAACTCCCCTGTTCAGGCAGCATCCCTGGGAGTATGTTACTCAGGATTGTGTCCAGAGGGGCTTTGAGTATCTCCAGTGAAGAAGACTCCACAACCATTCTAGGCAACCCTACTGACTACAAGAGGCTCTTTACAGCCTGGTTTATGAAGTATTTTATGAGAAAGAGAGGCCCTAAAAGGATAGAGAAGTAACAGAAAAGAGAGTTTAATTGTAAAAGGCCAAGTTTTACCAAAGGAAAATAATTTTTGATGAAATATAAAATTTATCACATTCTACAAAGAGAACAAACAAAATGAGTTATTCAAAGATTTCCTGCAGATTGTAAGAATTGCAACAAATTTAGCTCCATATTTTTTCTTAGGGCACAATACTTTTTTAAATGAATACCATTTATATACTAAAGAACTAATGGGAATTTTAAAAATAAAAATAGGAATTTAAATAGATAATTTTCTTCATGAGCTCAGAAGAAAAGAAGAATTTTCTTCCTTAAGCTACTGCAAAATATTGGGATGTATAATTTAAACATAATTTGCTTCATTATTTCTTCTATTTGTTCCTGCCCTGCTTAATCATATCTATTCGTACTAGATCTGTTCATATGCCTTCCTTTGTGATGAGTCATGGCAAGACTGGCACCAAATGTCCTGTATTCTTTGTTCTGTGGAGCTGCTGTAACACAAGCTGGCCTTTTACATCATTATTATCTTACTTCACTGCATGAAAGAAGTGGCACAAAGTAATGGGCTTAGCCAGTGAGTAGTATTTATAAAAAAACAAATAAATACTGGAGGAAGTAAAACAATTTCTTTTCCAACAGAGTTGTTGTTATCAGACAACTGGAACTACCACAAGTTGAGTTCTGTTGGCAACTCATCTTCACCACCTGAAGCAAATATGCTTATCCTCTAATCCTCCTTCCAGGTTTTCAGCTGTCTGTGATCCAAATTCTGGTTTGGACACAGTACAGCTGTCTAACTCCAGCTTAGATTTCTGATAAGACAGAGAAGAGAAAAAGCAGAAAGGAAGCATTCAAGCTAGGGCAGTGCAAAATAACAGAAGCAAAATCACAGATAAAGATGAGAGAGTTTAGATAGTAACAGCAAATATTTAAATTATAATAATAGCAGCTCTAAGATTCAAAATAAAACAATCTGGACTGGAAACTGTTAAAATGCTAAGGGAAGCAGAAGAAGGGCATCTCACCGACAAAATGGATCAACCTGTTTAAACCATTGGCTTCCTCACCAAAGAAGACTGCAGCGTCTTGTCAGAGGAATAGCGGATGGCACCAACATTTAGCCTAATAGTTTGTTTTTCCTGCCTGTCACACCTGTGCATCACATAGCAAATAAGGGCTTTATACACTTACCTGGTAAATATATTCATTCTGGCATCTGTGTGGGTACAGTTGGTTGAAAAGGTGTGACAGCGGAAGAGAAGGTGACAGAAAGATGAACCCCCAGGCTTTTGTTAGTGTGAGCCTTAATGGTGACTTATGGTGGCCAATAAGGCCATAGATATTTTCTCATATTTTAAAATGTTTCTTGATTTATGTATTACAATTCATAATCTTTAACAAGCATTCTCTCAGTACTGTGATGGAATGTGGCTATAACCCTACTCAGTTTACAGAGTAAATGCAACTTTTTTTTTTTTACTTTTTTTTTTTTTTTTTTTTTTTAATATTAGTGGTATGTGTGCACAGGTTTTAGTACATTTCTGTGTATGAGGAAAAAAAATCAAATTCTACTCTAGCAGTGTAACATCTATATAACACCGGTGTGGTTTAGTATCCTCTAAGCGATGAAATAGTGAACTCTGACATGCAGAAATAGGATGTGTTCTATAAGGTGAAACTTGGGATTTATTGCTTTATAAATGGCACACATTCAACTAATGTGTTACAAGCATATATTTCAGCTGCATAAATACTTAATTCTGTACAGCTATATTAGTATTGTTTCATCATTAAGCGTTCCTTGATATGTTGCTCTTTTGTGGTTCATAAAAAATACTGTCTTCTTTCATGTCTTATTTCACTGAAGTTGTAATGAGTGTATAATAAATTAGGTATAAATAAAATAGGAGAGTTGCAATAGATGAGGAAGAAAGACAATCTGGTCTAGTGTTACTGCAAGTCACTTCCAGCAACTATCAAAATGCTGCTTTCTAGGGGGTAGAACCTGTCTTTGCCCTAAGCAGACATGGAAAATACAAAACTTGTTTTGATGCACTGCTTTATTTTTGCTCCTTGCAAACAAAAGAGGTTGCTAAAATTCTCCACAGACAACAGAAATCATGGCAGCATAAACATTCACTCTCATTAAAGAAGTAAAAACAGTTCAATCCCTCAGATGGAGAAGCTCATTATAAATCAAATCGAACCGTGGTTATTTGGCACCACCTGAAACTGATGTAAGACTGCAATAGAACTGCTTGGGCAACAGAGAAATAATCCATGAGTGTGTTTTTTACCTCTTTCTGCACTATATTTTAATTTTGTCTGGTCAATTTTGTTAACATTATAATAGTACGTTAGGATGTTCTGGAAATTTGGGGCTTGCAACTAAAACTCTGTCTACCTAAAACGTATTTGTGACAAATAATTGAAATTAGGAAAGATACGTAAAATGAACATTCAATTGGAGACCAGAAATTTTATTCAGTATTTTATGTCATCAGCCATAGAACCAAAAAAGTTTAACCTTGGATATCTTTACACCATAAACATTTTATGATTAAATCCATGCTGCAAGGCAGATCACTATGCAGTGAACAACAGAGCTTCAGTACACAGATAGTGTTAGGATGTCATTGCAGCAAAGCAGTTCCACATTTGTTTTGCTTGATAAAGATTGTGAAAAATGAGTAAACTCAAAGTTTTAATGTATTAAGTATTTAATTACTTTCCATGCTCTCTTCTATTTTTGGGTCCAGACAGATAATAACATTTCTAGGAATTTGTTGAAAATTAGAGAAATAAATAAAATATGTAAGTGTTATTGTTTCAAAGGAAAATGTAGTCTTGGGAGTGAGATGGGTATTAGGGTAAAATTTCACCCATGACAGGGGGACTTTTTTCTTTCTTTGGGAAAAAAATCTATTAAGATATAAAGTAATCTCTGACACTGCAACTAATATTGCTCTGTTTATAGAGAATAGTCTTGTTTATTTTATTCTACTTTCTTTACTTTTCTGCCATGCTTATATTTCTCCTGGCTTTGTGAATATGTAAGAGGAAAGTTAAATATATTTTCTGACACTTTCTGCTCCACCTCTCCAACCCTTTCCTCATTACACCTATATTATGTAAACAGATTGGATGTCTTTATTTATACTTGCTAATCCCTTACTCTCTGTGGTTTTTAAATACCCTAAAGTGATACATGACCTCAAGAGGCTGTATTTCTCTAGCTTATTAAGAACAATTTTCATTGCATTCTTCCTTTCTAAAAAATGTTAAAAATTAGTCACTAGGTTCATAGGGAAGGAAGCATCTCTTGCACAGTGTATAACTGTGCATGCCAGAACAGCTAGTAAACTTTGGAAAGTGAATTTAGAGGCTAGATGATTAATCTTTCAACTCTTGATTGATGTGCCATATACAATGCATCAATGAAATGTGCTTCCCTAGTCTGTTATACCTGGTGTACTGTGACATTTCCTTCAAGAACATGGATGTTCATTTGAGATGTATTGATGGAAGTAGAATTGCAGCTTTCATGTGATGGGTGAGATTGGTGATGGGTGAGACTCAGAAGGTTTGGAATTTAGGTTTGATTGAGATGAGCATCTAAATGTTCACAGGCTTAGCTGAAGCTTATTAGGACTACACAAGCCCCTCGAGTCTGAAAAATTGAGACAGAAATCTGGAAAGAGGATTTCTTGTCAGATTTTTTAGCAGTCTCAGTCTTAAAAGAAAATGCCATGAGAACAGCTTTTCACAATATTTTGGCACCTTTTTTTCCAGTCCCAGACATAACATGGCACTGAAAGAAGACAGAGAAGCATGACCCTTGCCTGAACTAAAAAAGACTCTTAGATTTTAAAGTTTTAGAAATGAGACAATTTTTTGCCAGTCTCTGATAAATTTTTTTGCCTCTTTTGAACTCATTCTTCTCTCTTTAGCCGGGCTCTGGAGAGAGAAGATGCACACATATTAGCCATTTCATTAAGTAAAGGCATTCATCGCTTTAGTCCTTGAGTAAACTCATCTTTTAATGTGATGAACAGCTACAGCTTTATCCTGCAGTTATTTTTTTAACAGCATGTGACAGTGACAGTGGGACAGACGTGTTTTTCTCAAGCAGCTACACCGCCATAAACATTTACGCTAAAATGTCAAGAAGACATTTCATTTTCAATATTTTTTAATGTTCCACTCCAATTGCCAAGTCAAAAACAGGAAACAATGAATATTTCACTCAGCTCTTCTTCACCCAGATCTGGTTGCTTTTCAATCAAGTAAAAATAATTAAAAATAAAAGCAATATTTTGAATTTCAGAAGACTCTTACAGCAGCATTATTAACTTTCATTAAGTTTTAGGGATGTAGACTATGCACTTGCCATCTTGTCATATTCTAAGAAGAAGGACTTAATTCAAAGCTCCACAAGTCACAGATTTTCAGTGACTTCCTGTAGTCTGTATGATTTCCTTATTTAACTGAACCATCTCAGTAATGCTCTGTAATATCTCTTGTATGCTCCCAAAATGCACCTCTGTAGCAGTTATTATGAATATTAAAATATAATGTAATGACGTAGAAGTTATAGAAAATAATAAATTGATTAGAAAGTTGCACTTTGTTCATTAAGGACACAGAGATAAATTAGATCATAGTTTACATTCAAAGAAAGCAAATTTGAGCTATAGTTTCCATTTCCTTAAAACCTTTAGAAATAACACTCTCAGTTTAATCCCACAAACAGTGAAAGGCAGAGGGGGAAAAACATTAAAAAAAAATCTGATTTGCAATAATCAGATTTAAAAATCTACTATTTAGTTTAGGAACTATTTTTTTATCTTACTTAGCATCTAAGTAATGAATTCAGTCAGTACAATCTGACATGCAATAGTATTGATTACACTGCCATGTGAATGGATTAAAACCCCCAATATTTTACATTAGATTAATTATTTTATATTTAATTTTATGAACCATGTAGTACAAATTATTGTCAAATATTAAGATTATTAATGAAGATAGTGTCATGCTTTTTATCCAGATTATTGTGTGCTAAATTCACATCCACTGCATGATAGCAGATTTTATGTCCCTGTCTAGGAAAGAATATATGCAACATACTGTGACATCTGCATCTTAGAAGAGCTCATTTTTACATTTGAAAAAAGGCAGATATGTTTCTTTAGTAAGTAAGGATCTACTTGCTTGTGAAAAAATCCTATTTTTTTGCAAGAAAGGAGCCCAATAAAAACGATTTACATTATATATACAAAAAAGGAACCCAGTGTTTTCAAACACACAAAACATTGTCAAAAGAATTAATTTTATTTTTATATGAAGTCATGGTTTTGAAGTAGTTTTCTTTCACTGAAATTAATTCTTCATCAACATAAGTGGATATATCATATGTTGAAAATCTGGGGTTTAATGTATATTTGGTTTTTTTCTTTGTTTTCCCCCTTTTTTTACAATACAATGAGTATAGTCAAAAAGAAAGTGCGATGTTGTCTACAGGCTTACAAAGTAGACAGATTCAATACCTATGGTAATGGTGTGGAAGCAGGCATTTTTCTCACCAAGTGAAAATTATGACATAGATGGAAATTTTCTGGGTTTTAAATCAATACCAAAAGAATACATGGTAACTCTTTTAGTAAGTTAAGGAATAGTCATTAATTCCTCCCTCAGGCAATCTTAACCATTCCCTAAAAATCTTACAAACACTTCAGAAGTAATTTTCAATGACCGAAATTGTCATAATAATAACATATAATTTAAAATTCAATGAATAGTTTAAGAAGAATAGTTGAGCAATATATTGTCAAGTTTTAATAAAAATTAATTAAATCATGACAGAAAAGGGTGGAGGTGGAAGAAAAAAGAATAAAAAATACAGCTTTCACACTAATGTTCAGATATCTTGCACTTATTTTAGCAAGACTCACAGATCCTCACAAAGACAGTTTTTAGAATAATTTCTCAAGAGATAATGTAAAGAGTTCAGTCCAGAAGCTAATTGCCAAATAAAAGAGAAAGGAACAAAAAACCCAAGAAAAATATGTCCAGTGAAATAACTGGATAAAAAAAAAAATAAATCTCAGCATCATTAGTTCTCAATTGTTTCCTTCTTAAACATGCTAATAGGAGTAAAGAATCCATCTAACTGGATTGCTGAGCAAAATGTAATAACACTGCTAGTACCTTCCAGGCACACACCTGATATTTTTTGGGAAGATCAGATATAATTGAGCAAATAAAATGCTAGAAATGCAAGCCCATAGAAAACACAGAACACTTGCATATCATTTCCAGGATAAGTGAGGGAAAAAATGGTAAAGGGTTTGGAGAAAACTGCTATTCCTTTTAGTCATGGTTGCCTTAATTATCTAGTATATGAGGAAAAAAACACTATAATTGAAGCTTAATGGAGCTTCTTTCTGTCTCTGAATTGTATTATTTTGAATTGTCTGACTTCAAAATATAATCTCCCTCATCTCAAAATTTTGGTTAACCAACTTTGGTATTCCAAAAGACGATGGAAGAAAGAACTTATGTTCATTTTTTTTTTTTTTCTATTTCATTTTTTGTGATTCTCCCCCCCCTCCTCCCTAATATTTAATTAATATTTCCCTTAGTTCAGCTTGGATTCATTCAATTTCTCCTGTCTTTATACATTTCTGAAAAGATTCTGACTCTGTCTTCCCCAATGAAGTACATGAATAGAGTATTGACCACGGAGAAAAAGTAATTGTTAAAAAGCATAGGATACAAACATTAGAATAAATCAGCAAATACAGTCAGCTGACAATACAGCGTGAATTAGTACAAAAGTACTAATGCTTTAGGAAAGCAAATGTTAATGGATTATGACTTTCAATTGTTAAGTCTGGATTGTATGAGACAAGAGGAGGGAAAAGGAGAGATGTAATACCTAAAAGAAAATAATAAGAAAATACAGGCCGGCATGAAGTTTGTGAAAAAGGGAGTAAGACTTCTCCAATTTATAGGCCTCCATAATATTTATAAAACTTTATCAATCAAACCAGACATAATTGTAAGGGAAAAAAAAAGAGAGAAAGAAATAATGCAAAGTACCCTGGTTTTAATGCATTCTTGAAAACAGTCCTCTTAAAATGGCTGCTGAATAAGTTAAATGAGTCAAGAGGTTTCCATTGACCAGGAATTATCTAACAGAAAACTTTTTTTCATTTAGTTAATTTTCTCTTTGCTAATAGTCTCATAATGATATGTTTCCATAATCTCTTATTGGTCTATATGAAATGTTTAAATGGCAATATTCAATATTCAAAAACAGTATTACACATTTGATGATGACACGTAGTCCTTCATTTTAATCAAGACCTGAGTACTCTTAGTAATTTTGGAGAGGAATAAATTGTTGATAATTGTGAATCAAAGTGTGTTGTAGATAAGAGTGTGGACCAGAGGGTAAAGATAATAATAGGTTGGAATTTTATTGTGGAAAACTCAATGAACAAATTAAAAACTTGTGATGATGTTGATGATGATAAATAATAATCATCATCAATAATTAATAATAAAAATAGTAATAATATTTTAATGTGTAAATCAAATTGGAAAGACATATTTTATTTTCTTCCATCATGTCCAGATGCTCAAGTAATATTTAGTAGACTTCCACTTCAGTCATAACTTGAACATCATCCAAAGCTTGCAACATGCTGATACTACTCATTCAACAGCAAATTATTTGGAAGTTTCAAAAGAAATTTCTGGAAGAAGTGGACTGAATGAAGAACAGTCTTTCTAGGAAGCACAGTTTGATCTGGAATAGGCTGAAGATAGGCAGGACACTGACAGTGCACCCGGGAGACTGGTGTTGATGGAATAAGGCAATCTAAGTCTACTAGTAATTTAAGGCACAGGAGATTCTTTTTGCAGATTTGGTTTGCATCTACATTCCAGATATAAAGCTGTGGAACAAGGTAAGAGTACAAACCATGAAGCCATCAAAACCAGTTTCCATGCAGTGGGATTGAGAAGTCCTTCAGGCTTCTGCATCTGTATGGGCTCCATTACTTCTAGAAATTTGTCTGAATTTCACTGTCAGCAAAGAGGCAATACAGGCCTGCAGTTCTAAAATATTACAAATGACTTCTAATGAAATACCTTTCTCTCCCCTTTGGATCATCCAATTAGGTACTGCACAAACACACTATGAGCACCTACACTACATAAAAAAACCCAGATAATACTGGAAATATTTACAATGAGCAAGTTCATACAGTGAGACAACACTCTGCATAATCCAAGTACATTATTCACGATACTTAGGGCATAATTCAGTGTTAGTGAGAATAATATTTTGTGTACAACTATTATTATTTTGTTAATGGAATACAATTAACTGAGACTTTGGAGCACAAAACTTGCTAATTTCTTGGGGAGTAGACCATGATTGAAAGAAAATGAGATCCAGGGTCCCAAAAACTGTATGAATTAGAGAACAAAAGTATTTCATGACAGTTATCAACATGTGAGAACAATAACCTAACTATCAGCAATATAGTAAAATCATCAAAAGTGCAGATATATAAAAAAAGCAATAAAAGTCTTTATAAACATTTATAGGACTTTTATTATGACTGGAAATATGCAGGTGTTAAAATATTAGTGAGTTTTTACATTGTATTCCTACTGCTTAAGAATAGCTTTAGAAACTTTAGATTTTTTAGGCTGATGCACAGAAGATTGAGAGTGTGCCACATGGCTTAAAGATTACTCTCTGTGACAGGGTCAGAGTTAAAAACATCATGTACTTTAAATTTACTCAAATGTCCATAAAGAAATCTTACTAAATCTACAGTCTCATCAATTTCCAATCCCCCCCCCCCGCAAAAAAAAAGAAAAAAAAAAAAGATTTTATGGTCCTAGGAAGAAAGGCAAGGCAACAAATGCATTGTGAACTTATGCAGGGAGAAAGCTAAAAGGGCCTGAGCCCAAATAGAACTTAAACTGTCCACTACCATAAATGACAACAAAATTGTTTTGATAAATACATCAGCAACACAAGAAGAGCTAAGGAGGACCTCCATCCTTTATTGGATGCAGAGGGAAACAATAGTGACAAAGAATGAGGAAAAGGTAGAAATACTTAATACCCTCTTTACCTCAGTCTTTAGCAGTAAGACCAGTTGTCCAGGTGCCCAGAACCCTGAGCTGGAAGACAGGGACAGAGAGCAGAATGAAACCCCTATAATTCAAGGGAAAATGGCCACAACCTGCTACAACACTTAGACACAAGTCTGTGGGACAGGATGAGATCCACCCAAGGGGACTCAGAGACATGGTGGAAGTTCTCACCTGGCCCCCTTCAATCATTTACCAACAGTTCTGGCTAACGAGGCAGGACTCAGATGACTGAAAGTTCTTGTGATGCCCACTTATCAGAGGGCCTGGAAGGGATCCAGCACTTCCAGTGCTGGGAAAGGTTATAGAACAGATTATCTTTTGTGCCAGAACATGTGCAGAACAACCTGGGGATCGGGCCCAACCAACATGGGTTTAGAAAAGACAGATCCTGCTTGACTGAACTGATCTTCTCTGACAGCAGGTGCTGCTTGATGGGTGAGAGAAAGGCTGTGTTTTTGGACTTTAAGAAATCTTTGATATAATTTCCCACAGCATTCTCCTGGAGAAAATGACTGCTTCATGTCTTGGGCAGGTGCACTCTGCACTAGGTACAGAACTGGATAGATGTCCAGGTCCAGAGGGTGGTGGTAAATAGAGTTAAATCCAGCTGACAACCAGTCTCCAGGACTCAGAATTGGTGCCAGTCCTGTTCAATATCTGTATCAACAATCTGGAGGAAGGGATTGAACATTCTTTCAGTTAATTTACAGAGGATATCAAGTTGGACAGAAGTGTTGATTTGCTTGTGTGTAGGAAGGTCAGAGGGACCTGGACTGGGTTAATGGGATGAAGTAATGGTATGAGGTTGAAAAAAGGTCATGTTCCTAGTTGACATTTGTGTCACAACTCCACGAGAGTCTTCAAGTTGGAAGCAGAGTGGTGGGCAAGATACCTGGCAGAAAAAGACTTCGCTTTCCATATGTAGAGAGATCTGAGGATTTTGGTAGACAGACAAATGAATATCATATGCCCAGAGGGTCACCAAGGCTAGTGGCATCCTAGCTTGTATTAGAAACACTTTGGCCCACAGGACTCGGACAGTGATCATCATCCTGTACTGATGAGGCCATACCGCAAATCTTGCATGAAGTTTGGGGCACCTCATTACAAGGAAGACATGGAGGCCTTGAATGGCGTCCAAATAAGGCCAACAAGACTGGTTCTGAAGTGTTAATGGTTTGAGAGAAATATTGATTTCAGCTTCCAGTAAGACTGTATATACCATGCTCATCAAAATGGTTTAGAAACATAATTTTTTCTCGTCTCTAAACTTCAGTAAGGTTGTTATGTTTGTGGACTTGTCCAATGTTACCCTCATCTTCATAACAAACTTGAATTTCTTTTCAATTTGGTTTCTAGTGACTTTAAGTTATCTCTTTACCACCCTAAAACTCTGTTAGTGGAATTTGCTACATTGTACCTGAATGTGAGGAATTAATCAGAATTCAGACTGCAGCTGTTCATATACAAAACAAAATGGTAAAGGTAGAAAAAGTACCAAAGGGAAAAGGGAAAAAAAATCCTACAAAAAAGCCAAGAAACAAAAGCAAACAAATAAAAAAGACCACCAAAAAAAAAAAAAAAACCCAAACACACAAAAAATCAAAATCATCACTGATAAAAGAATAAAATATATTTTTTTTTTCTCAGAGCTCATCTTTTCCCTTAACTAGAAATGGGTTTACAACCTGAATTTGGTTGCAATGCACAAAAATGGATGCAAAATAAAATTCCTATGCTCACATAGAAGATAACATGGTATATCTTTGAGTTATGAAATCCGGACATCACCTATTTCATTCACCCAGAGTAACCAAATTTTTTTTAATAACATTTGTTTGACAGGTATGGGCATAGCATAGCACAGGGTGTTTAATTGTCATGATTCAATGGTATCTCATCTAGAAGACCTTTATCTGCATTTTATGTGCAAGAGTTATATAGGTTAATGCCAAATTTTATGTTTACCCAAAGAATAATTCAATTTTTTCTCAGAGCCCTTAAGATTTTGAGTTATTTGTGTATTCTTTCATTCCTTGTTTATCTATTGTGTATGATTTGTAAGAAAACCTTGGGTCTTATACTGATTTTATTCAAGGATTATGGTTCATCCAACTTCAAAATTGTTATCTTGGGTCTCTACAATTTCTGAAATGTCATGCCAAGTTTTGGAAAAAAGTACATTATAATCCCAGATAAGACACAGTCTCATGTGTACTACTCTGTAAGAAAATTGAATGCTAGCAGAATGGTAGTAATTTAACCATCTCTCAGAATAAACATATCTAAAAGTAATAATGGCTAAAACAGTTAAATAAAAATGAAATTTTTGTTCTTGCTTTGTTCAGTTTTAATCATTCCCTGCCTTTTGCTTTCCTGCTGAAACAAAACCACTTCTAAGCTTTGATAGTTTATTTTCATGTATAAACAGATGGCTGATAAAAGATTATGCAACTCAGACATCTCACCTAACCATTAATCTTCATTTTAGAACAAGTGCTGAACATTAGTTGACACAATTCTCTGGGGACCTTTTGGAAGAAAATCCAAGATACTTCTTCTCCTTTAACTTATAAAGTTAGCCTTTACTTTATCCTACTGCAGTTTTAATTTTTAAAACTAAGTAGATAAGGAAGGACAATGAAACAATTTTTAATTTTTTTCTCAATTAATAAATTTCTTACTCTACAAAAAATGGAAAAGCACTTCACAGTTCATATTTCTGCAGTCTAAGCTCAAAGCTCACTAATTAGATTGCTAATAATGACCTTTAATTTCAATTTCCTGTTATGTACAATGTCTTAAAATGCTGGTGTGCTCCACAGAAATCTAAAACCCATTTATCATCATGGATTAGCAACTCACAGAAGACTGACAGATCTTGTACCAAATATGCATCTGTAAGAAGAAGTCAACAAGACAGCAGCTACAGCAACAGACCTTTTGTACTTGGATAATTCAGAAATTCAAAATCTGGTTTTAAAATTACTGAATTTTAAAGTAAGAGAAGTAGATCTTCCAGAAGCTCAGCATTTCAGCTCATGGCTAAAAGAGGCTTCTGGCTTTCATCAAAAAATGCATGCCACATGCATGCCACACAGGTACACAAGATTCAGTTCTTGGTCCCATTTGTAGTGTTCTCAAGGAATAATAGGTTTACTACTTTTTTCATAGGCTTCCCATAAGTTCCTCTTCCCATGTTTTGCCGCAGTCTGTGTGCATCACAGAAAAATGGATTCTAGATGTCCCTTAACAACAGGATCCATAGAAATAATATTGAAGAAATCAAAAGGTTCTACTAAATTTGATCTGACTGAGGCCTAGAATGAGAAAACATAGCCCCAAAATTGTGTATTGCCAAGCTTTTTATTTCTTCTTCTTCTTCTTGTCTGAGATAGTTTCTGTAGATATCCTATCACTTTGGAGAGTAAAAGAAGACACTGATGAAAGTGGAATAGTCGGTTTGATAGTGGATCTTCCAAAACTGGGAAAAGACACTCTAATCTTTGAAGTAGTTGCATATTTTTAAGAATTTCTTCCTATTTCTTATTAAAACAAAACAAAACAAAACAAGCAATGTTAGAAGTTAAACTAAAAGTAATAATAACTTAAAACACTTTGTTTAATATTTCTTGAAAAATTTCTATTATTTATTGAAAAATATTTTTAAAATATTAATGAAGCATAAGACTTGCTTAGTAGTACTTCTAAACCCTTATCTACTCATGGAATCAGAGTCCAACAAGAAAAAAAATACTTGCTCAGTCTGTTGGTTGGTTGTGGGTTTTTTCTTATTTTATTGTTTTTTTCCAGCAATATACATTACAATAGACTCATTTAATCTTGCTGACATATGCAACAGTAAAGAAAATAAAACTAAATAGTATTGGCAGTTAGCTTTATAAAACTTGAAAGATGGCAACTTGATGATCTTCAGAAAGCATTTTTGTTAGTTAAACAACTAGAATAACTGACTTGTACCACTGTAAAATTTGGAAAATCTAAAGAATTAACACACTATAATTTACAAAAAATATAATTTTTTTACTAAAGCTAAATATTAGTGCTCTACATAAAACTCACTGTGAAAATTTCTCCATTAAAAAGTATGTGGTGTGATAAGAACCTTTTCTCCATTAAAAGGTTCACGGAGGTGTGATAAGAAAGAAGTAAAGTTTTTTTCTTATTAGATACTTCTCGGAAGGCACTGTTGTTTTAATAGACTCCTCTGATCCTGGTTTCTCAATTTATGCTCCCATCCATGACTTGAATTGGGAGTGATGTGTATTTCACAGTCTGCAGGTTTAAATGCACTACATTTGCAAAATAGCTGTATTATGACAAATCAACTCTCAAAGATGAGTAAATTAATTCTCCTGGTTTTCTTAAGGTTTTAATATCTGATGTAGAACTTTAACATATTACATGACTGCTTGCTTAAAAATCTTATTGTAGTGTTCTACATTATACAACTGTCATTTAAGAAGAACACGTTTGATTTTAAACAGATTATCCCTTCCTTTTTAAATGAAATGTGAAAAAAAATATTATTGAATAGACTAAATAAAGACTAATACTATGCATTTTGGTAACCTAATTAGTTTTGTTTAATCATGCAAGTTTCTTGCAAACTTGTTCTTATGTTTGTAAACTTTCAAATTATCAAGGGACTTGAACCAGCATTTCCTGAAGCGAGATGGATGTCAGCCATTGGTGTAAAACTACAGAGGCATTTAACAGACGAACCAGTGTGTGGATAAGAATTAGTAGGTCCTATCTGTTTGTGAGACTGATGAGTAAAAAATGAATTAATCTACTCCTCTGAATGGCTGTCCTTTAGCAGAATCTAATTAGTGTACTTGGCCAGTTAAATAAGTGATGGGTAATTTTATCAGCTTGTTTATGGTTTTCACGATAATCAAAAACAAGACTAGAGAACGAACTAGGTGCTGGCTATTTTGTTCCAGGCAAATCTAACATCTGAGCCCAATGAGAGTAAGCACTTCTTGCTATTAATGCTAAGGGTGTGACTGATGTTTTATTTTATTATTTTAAACTTAAACTGTGGATCTGTACTTAATTTGTCAATTGAAACCAACAATGATATTAAAATGTGCATTTTATATGTAAGTTTATATAATTATATTAAAAATTGCTGAAGAAAACATTATAATACATAATATTTATTTAGAACATTCTATTTTATTTTTCTAGGTATGTGCAGTAAATTGAAGCTCTTCTGTTTCTTGCAATTACAACTCTCTAGCTGAAATCAGGAAGAAAGGTTGAGGTACAAGCAGGGGTTAATTACACATATTCAGTCATCCCAGCAGGCTATTTGTCAATTTACAAAACAGTAAAGCCATGAGCTATGATCAAGGTGTAGATATTCAGTATTCACTGAAAAATGTAGAATCAGCATCTTCCAGGAAAATGTGAATATCTCTCAACATATGACATGCAGGCAATTTGCATTTGTGTTATATGAATTTCATCTCCAAGTGGGATGTTCTGGAAAACCAGCATTATGCATACATATGTATGTATGAAAATATATGTGTATATCCCAGAACAAAGTTTTCTGCAGCAGAATACTGTCTTTTTCTTTTGCCTTTTTAGCAGAACAAGCTTCTGACTTTGTTTGGAGTAATTACTACCTAAAAACCAACATAAACAAAAGGTTTCTAGGCATGGCTTTTATAAACAATATCTGGAGATTCAGCAAATGCTAGTACATAAGTGAAAACCCTTAGTAAATATATAGAAAATGGAACTATTTTTTCCCAATCCATAGTAATAAATATTTTTGTAATTATTAGTGTTCTTCATCTTCTTACAGAATTATATGTAGCTTGTTGAGGGTATTTTCTGGCCTAGTATAGCAAATTTTTTTTGTCTTTTCCACAAAAAAAATTTTCTTTCATCTATTCTTAGTAACAGGTAAAGTGTAATTCAGCCTTATAAAAATACCCAGCCTAATAAGTACCATACGTGCATCTAATAAAGTAGTTTTCTATTTTTCAAATTCTAAGTCCCTTGGACATTAGCTGATAGTTTTTATTCTATGTACTTATTTGCAATATTATTAACATTGAATGAAAAGATTGATTGATTGATTGATTAATTGATTGAAAAAGACTTTTATGTAAATATTTCCTTTATCAGGATTTTCTCAGATCAAAAAAATATCAAAAAAGAGAAAAGTTGGGAAAAGATGGAAAACTCATGTACCCATTTAATATCGGAGCCTTTCTTTCCTTCTCACTTGTCTGAATATACATTTACTTCTCACTTGTCTAAATATACATTAATTCATCTAAATTGCATTGCTTTAGAATACAGATTTTGTGGCCTACATTGTGCTTTATAATTTCCTAATTCTCTTTTTTCTAGGGATGAGCATAGTAGTCACAAACAACACATAAACCAGAGTGCACAGCACAATCAATAAATCTTCTAAAAACTGAAGATTGATTTTCTTAGGCTGATATTCCACGCCTTCTTGTCTTGAAATTTACATGTGAAAAATAATATTTTCCAATTGATATAATTTTTATATTTAGGTATCTTTATACATTGAGAGCATTGACATATAATATTTACGCATGTCCAGAATGTGTGTCTACATCAGGACTACAGTAATCTGTGCTACCCAATTCTGCACGTGACCAGCACTTCCCAATTATGTTTTCCCCTGTTGCATTACCTCAGTACTGGTGTGATCAATGGATAGAGGTTGATAAGGTATCCTTGGTTAAACAGTGGTTGAAAATTGCCAGAAAAGTCTTGATGTTTATGGTATGTTTTCCCCACAAAACTCTATCGGCTTAGCATTTCCATGCCGTATATCACATACCACAGGCAATGCTGCAAAGACAATTTAATTGAAGGGCTGTAATGAGATGCAGGTATTTGTCATGAAGAATTCTTGGAGTCAGGATGTCTCATGACTCACATTTCTGAGTAAATTGGGCTCTGGTAGTGGCTTAATTTTATTGATGTCTTTAATTTGTTTTCTCAGTCTGACTTTTTAAAGTATGGTTGTAACTCACAGAATCACAGAACAGGAAATGCTGGAAGGGGCCACAGTGGGTGTGTGGATTGGATATGATCCAACCTCCCTGCTCAAGCAGGGTCATCTTAAGCACATGGCACAGAATTGTATCCATGTAATTCTTTATATCTTCAGGGAAGGACACTCTGCAACCCCTCTGGGTAACCTGCTCCATTGCATGGTCAGCTTCACAGTAAGGAAGTTTTCCTCATGTTCAGGTGGAACTTTCTGGGCGTAAGTTTCTGTCTGTTGCCTCTTGTTCTATTGCTTGGCACGACTGAGAAAAGCAGGGCTCTATCCTCTTGAGATCCTCCCTTCAGATACTCACAGATATTGATATGATTTCTCAGTCTTCCTTTCTTGATGCAAAACAAGCCCAACTAGGTCAGCCTATCCTGACAGATATCCATGACAGGATGTTGACAGACTGGTTGGGCACAGGCGTCTTGACTTTCCTGGGGCACTCCCAGACAAAGCAAATAATAAGAGTCGAGGAAATCTCCCCACAGTAAGGGTTGAGGATATCCCCTATTCATGTGACAATAAGCAAACTAGAGCTTGAGCAGCAGAGTTTTCATGCAATGTATGTGAAGCTGTAAACAAATATGTATGAGTAATAAAATTGTAATCATAGTATCAGGGTCCAAAGAACACCCAAAGTCTCTGCAATCTCTTTCCCATCCTCTCAGGAAATTTTCCTAATCTTCACTTCATAACGTTCCAAATTTTGAAAACCTTTCTGAATGCTACTCAAAATGAATTAAAAGTGCTTACAAAATATTGTGCATTTAATCAGATTAAAAGTTAAGGATGTCTTTTTAACCTTTCATCTGTTCCCATAACAAGGCACAGAAATTGTTCCAGAACATATTTTTCACAAGTCTGAGGGCTGCAGTTTCATAATCGCTGGCCTTTATCTTAGTTAATGTTTTCAGTTTGCTTGTGGACAAACACTCTCAGCATAAACACCATCACAATTGGCAGTCTTGATGACTGCCTCAGCAGGACAGCTAGAGAGTTAATGGACATGAAAGCTGAAGTGGTTCAAGTTGAAAAGCATAGATCTATCCTGTTGGTAGAACACTTCTGTTTTTTCATACTGCTACAGACAGAATTTTTAATTAGGGTCACAGGCTTCAACTTCTTCCTTGGTTTTGTCTTAACCAGAGAAAATAAAAAATTGTAGGAACAGAAAATGAATTTTCTGGCTACTGTTTTCTTGTGGTAAATTATATATTTCTAATGTAATTGGTAAACCCTAAGGTGTTTTTGAATGATAGCCTGTGACACATAATATGATAGATTTGGATAATAAGATGCTGTGTTAACTTCTTTTATATACCACAAATCTCACATAGTCAGAACTTAAAAAGTAGGTATAAAATGTAACATAAAATGAACAAGAGCATTTTAGAAAGAAGTAATTTGATGTAGCTTTCCATGACACAGTAGGTCTGAACATAAGCCTTCTTGTGCAACCCAGAAGCTTTAAGCAGAAAAGCTTGATGTGTGTGGGGGGCAGCTGAAGGCAAATCATATAGTGCCTGAGGCAATCAGCAGTATCTCTGAATCCTCTTGGATATTTCTGAAAATGCAGTAATTCAAAAGTGTGTTATGGAGACTTATATGAAGTTAGCTCCAGTTAGAAGAGTAAAAGTGGTGTTACCTCACTTCTGGATGATATTCAGAATTGTATTTGTCACCCAATGGACACACTAATTATTCATAACAGTCTCATACCTCAGATGAAATATCTAGGAAAGAAAAATATTTATCATCTCAGTTACTTCTATGCCAGAGGACAGCTCAGAGCACATTACTGACTTAGAGGGCCTTTAGCATTGCATTTCTTCTCCACTGAGTACTCAGAAAACTAGTCAAGTAGGTAGCCCTTTAGTGCACATAAGGCTGGTCACTGAAATTGCTTTTAGAAATGAACAGGATTCTGAACAACAGAGATTTCCTTCCTTC
>JAHXMQ010012338.1:70455916-70487232 GCA_020466415.1 Ammodramus savannarum pratensis
CAAACCAATTCTACCCAGGACACTCCTGTCCAGGTTCAGGCTGGGCTCCAGGAACTGGAAGAATGAAAATAAACCTGTTAGACCTGATGCTGCTTGTATGAGATGTTTTTGAATTGAGAGAACATGGTTGTAGGGAAATTAAAAATTTGAATTTAAATTATATGGTTTGTTTCTTAGTCTTTTACTCATTTAGTACCTAAGCTAAATTATAACAGGAAAGAGATGTAAAGGGATTTAAAACAAACACAGAAAGGAAATAAGAAAGCAAGTATGAAAAGTGAAATGAGGAAAAACTCATATTCCAAACCAGGTCCTGCTGTAATCAGCTGCATTTTTACAACAGAATCCCATTGGTTTCCTGAAATATCAAGAGTAAACAGTAGAAGGGAAAGGCTCAGTGTAAGAAGTAAGGTTTAATTACAAAAAAATTAGAATCCACTGAAATCATTCAGTTTCCACAAACAGAAAGAAGATATCAGTATACTTGTAAACAATATTTTTATGAACATTGCAAATGGTTATTTAAATGGGTTTTCAGAAGTCTGTGAGACATTAAAGTGGTTCAGGAACTTATTTATTCTGATTATGTTGTACACAGTTTCTTTAATAGATTTGATGATCAAAATAAAAGAGCATCTAAAACTCATATATATAAAACCCCTACTTTTTGTACTTTTGGGATCTGTCATAACGTGTTAAAAACTGGGACAGTATTTTAAATAGAGTGGTGGTGTGTCTTCCTCCTCTAAAAATTAAAACATGGATCAATCTTCTCTATCTTTCAGCTAAAATCTTAAACAGAATTAAAAGTCTTGCAACAAAAGAATGACTAAAATTAAGGTGCTGAAGACATAGAATCATAAATTTATAGAATTGGTTGTGTTGGGAAAGATCTACAAGATCATTAAGCCCAACCAATACCACCACCATTAAATATATTCTGTCACAGCTTGAAGTCAGGTCACCAGAATACAGAAAACTTTTTTCAGGAAATAATAATTTTGCAGAAATAGACATAAATTAATATTGCATGTATGCAAAATAGATTGATATGTGTAATTACACAGAAAGATCCAAGATTTTTCGATAGATTTTTAAGTAATACTAAGATTACCATTTAGCAGACAGAAAACCCCTCTGATTTGGTCTTGGTCTCTGATGTCAAGGATGTAAATCCTCACTGTAGTTTTAGAGCTTGTTTCTGCTATTTTAAAAGCTTTTTTGGTCCTTATAATCTTTGTATGATGAGAAATTATTAGAAGTTGAGCAGTACTGATCAAGAACTTCTAGAGTCTTTATAAAAAAATTAAAATATTTTAATGTATTTGTAATATGTATGATTTCCTGATTTTTTTTTTTTCTTGCTATAATAATTCCTCCTTGATAAAGAGAAAAAGACTGAGCTGCCATGCTTTCACGACCTATTCAAATTTGAATTACTAGCAATCTCCTTGGTCAAATGCGATCCCACAATTGCTCAGAACATCAGAAGGAAATTATGCTATATATTGTTTATAGAAATCAAATCCAACAAAAAATAGCATGAATTTTGGAAACACACTCTGAAAAAGAGTTTATCACTACTGAAGAGACCATTTTTGTCAACTTTTACACTAATAAGGAATTTTGGAAAAGAAAGATTTTCCAAAGAAAAATTTAAGTTTTCACACCAAAGCTTAAAGATTTCAGTATTTGTGTTTAATTTTTTCTTTTATGAAATGCCAGAATATCTAATTCTCCTTTGCCTATTCCAAGTTAAATCCATATCTAACTGTAAGGAAGTTTTCTAGAAAAGTTAAATTTTGAACATAAAGCTCAGCTAGCAGGACTTCAGGCCAGTGAAACAATAAGGAGCTCAAAACCCTCAAGTTCCAGAGTTTTATGAGGAAATATCAAGAAATGCTGATAAATGCTGGCAGAGTCATTTGCTCTTCACCATAAAAAAATCTTTTAAGTAATGGGTCTTTCTAAGTAGGTATTTGTACAATGTTTGCACAATAGATCCTTTTCATTATTGGCGTTTGAATAAATTTTTGTAATACAATAAACAAACAAATAATAACAAATGAAGAGATGAGCAGAGAGCAAAACAAATATAAAATCTTGCGAAGTTATTTTTTAATCTTGTGATAATCTAAAATTGCTTTTTAAACAATGCCATAATATTCAGGAAATGTGCAAAAATCACTTAAAAGCTGATGGGACTCTCAGAGTTAATTGTATGCAAGTATTCTATTTGCTCTGGGAGAATCTATCAAAGACTATGCAAGCATATTTAAACTTGCAAGGTGAAAAATGACAATATTCTGTGCAAATGAGCTTGCAGTCCTTAAATTCGGTTTTAACGGTTGGATGTAATTGAACTCTATTTTCTATATTTTAGTTGCACGGCTGATGATCCTCAATGGCCACTTCTGGCATAGATTAGGTTTCCTGTAAAAGATGAGCATCTGAAATTAAGTCAGCAAAATCAAATGCTGTAATTTAGTTTTATCTCATTATTAAAGATATAACAAGGATTATATTGCATGCTATTATTGCTTTATGTCATGTTATAGAACATTATGTTTCATCAGTGCAAGGGTAATCTCCATCAAGAAAGCACATAGTAATGGTAATGTACAGCTGGGAAAATGACTAGCTTTGGGAATTTCTTGAAGGCCAAAACTGTATGAAGAAATTTTTTGACAGCTGGAAAAGTACAACAGAAATGTTCAAATATGTATAACAGCAAAAATTATCCTAATTCTCCTTGTTTTTTTTTTTAAAGGGGAACCGAAGAGAATTTTCACTGACTCAAACCTTGGATTTACTTTTATGCTAGAAGAATTATTTTGTGGATGCCTGGAATGCAAAACTGATGATTTTATCTGATTCCTCAGTTAGGTCTTTCTCTTAGATTTTTTGAAATGTCCTCTTACCAACAACTTGCCATACCAGGATAATATCAAATAACGGAAGGAAACCACACATACTGGGCAAAAACAGAAATACAGAACAGAAAGGATAATGGAAATTTAAGGTAAAATGAATAAAAATAAAGATTCATTTAAGAGCTGTGCATAACTGAGACACTGAATCCTGCAAAACAAGTGCAGTCAAAGGATGATCTCTGACAAGGAAATATTTGACATGTAATATATAGCGTGTTATAAATTGTGTTTGTATATAGGGATAGCAAGCTAGATATTACTTTGATAAAAGTTTTCCCTGTTAGAAATCAAACAGTGCATCTTTCAGCTGAAAAAACACAAGCACTCCATTGTCACTAACCCTGTGAATAACTACACAGCTTGACATTCAAGTTTTAGATTTGTAGCAATTAAACTCTCATTTGATGAGGACAACTTAACCTCAGCAGTTTGTAGAGTTGGGATTTTTTTTCTCATTGGATATATTCAAAATTAATATAAAGAAATCAAATTGCATACATTAATAAGCTATCAGTCCTCAGAGCTCTCAGAAGTGTGACTAGTAATTAGGAATAGCAAATGCTGTTGTCACTAGGACCCAGGACAGAGAGTCAGCATTTAATATAACTGAGCTTATATGGGATCTGTTGCTCTAACCTTTCTCATCTTTATGCTTAAACAAAAGTTTGAAGAATTATTGGACAAGACTTGACACAGAAAAGGCAGGGGTTAAAGAAATGCCCAGGCATATGTCAAAAGGAATTGTTAGTACATGCACATTTTCCCCTCTTACCTAGTATGCTGGGCTTAATTTACTAATTAAAATTAAATAATCTATGGTCCCTACAATACCTAAGTCTTGTCTGTGTTGCTGGCAGCTCTAGGAGACATACTTGAGGAGTGACAGTCAAAAGCCAGATGGGGTGCCACAGACTTAGGCAGCTGAGCCAAGCCTATGCAAGAATAAATCTACAACTGGCTAAAACCTGGAAAAGTACTTCATCCCTACTGCTCTTCCTGTTTATTACTGCTAGTATTAGATTACTGAAGATAAACTCTAAGAAATGTGCTAGCACTTAGAGAATTATCAAGAACTCTGTCACTCCAGAAAATATTAATCAACTTAGATTTTTCTACTAATATAACTGAAACAGAGATTACATTAACATTAAAATTATGTAAGAATTTTATCAAATTATATCATAAAAGATGTGTAAGAGAAAGATCAGGAAGTAATTTTGAGCAAATAATTTCAAAATATAACGTAAAATGATCCTACATCACAAAGGTCCTGAGTAGGGCACAATACCAACAAACTTGGGGGCTATAGAAAGATTAAAATTCAGATGTATTTTTGCTGCAGAAAGGAGAGCAAGTGAGGAAAAGGTAAAGCAAACCACATTATTAGAGCTGTTCAGTAATCATCCCACCAGTCAGCCCCTGATCAAAACAGTCTGAAGCAGAAAAATAAATCTCTATGATACAAGACTGTCTGACTTGATCTGTCATGGATAATGGGCATCTTGAAGGAGGAGTGGATAGAATAGAACTCCTGTAACAATTCTGCTCATTTATTTATTTGTTTTAATCCTTGAAAAATAAGATAAAAATAAAATTACTAGATTCGTAATAGGAATTTATTTTAGTCTTTTATTTTAGACAAATAAAACAGGTTTGCTTAATGAAAAGTTCACTGGGCCTTTAATCGAAATGAATATTGATGCTAATAAATTAAATTATATGACTCATTATATGAAAATGTATGTGTATGCATAAAAAAATCAATAGTAATTACAAAAGAATTTCAGCAATAAATGTATTTTGCTATCATAACTATTAAAATAATTTGTAAAAGACTCACAAAACTAGTAGTAGTTGAAATTTTTTCCTGTCTATTTAGAAACATTTCATGAACAGAGGCAGCCAAATTATGTAGCTTTCTTGGGGTAAATAATTGGCAGTGTTTTGTGTACTCTAGAAGCAAGATAATAATTAATATGCCTAAAAATCACAAAATTAAGATCATGAGGTCCTCTTGCTTGAACTAAAGGCCTAGACTCATTGATTTACAAGATCTGTAGTCTGATTAAATTTGCAGCCCAGATGGTTGTTGAGCATGGAAACTCATCCCCTAGGGATGAGGGTCTCCAAAGAAAACTTAATCTCCATGGAGAATTTAAATGTCACTATGTACAGATAGGCATGTACCTACACATTTCCTCATACCTTTCTGTATGGAGGAACAGACATATTTTTCACTAAGTGCAAAGTATGTTTCAATGCATATTTCAATAATATTAGTATTGAGTCGTATGTCAAGTTCTTTGCTAGAATGCACAATCTAATGTTTCATTCCTTCTTTTTTCCTCCTTCTTCTAACCTGAACTATGAGACAGGATATAAAACAGAGATAATAAATGTGCAGGACTTAGTTCTTCTTCCTCAGCCCATTTCTCCAGGCTGTTGTGGTCCCTCAGGATGGCAGCATGACTCTATGGTGTATCAGCCACCCTTCACTCCCACTGTGTCATCAGCAAACCTGCGGGAGGGTACAACTTACACCTTCATCCAGATCTTGAGACAACGTGTTTAATAAAATTTTTAAACATTTGAACAAAATTTTTTTTGGTTATTTTTTTTATTTCTTGAAAAATATTTTCTTTTTAGATATTTGGGGTAAGATGTACAAAAGACATTAAAAAATAGGAAGAAAAAAAGAAATTGAAGTCGGAGAGAGTTTTGTTTGTTTATTTCACAATATACAAGCTCACTATTATGCCAAAAGAAACACACCCCATTGTTCTTGCAGTGCTGGAATCAGAGTAAAGTAATTAATGAGGATCCATGATGATATGATATATTCATTACAAATTCGTATTCAACTTCAGGATAGTGGATAACCTGCCTCCCCAAAAGAAAGATCCTAGAGTAATTTTCCTCATAACTCAACTTATTTCTGTATATATCTAGAGATCATATCATTGAAAACATCTGTAAAAAAGGAAAAAAAAAATTAGAAAATTAGATCTGATGATTTAAGATGCTTTTTTGCTGTATTTTAGGGTGTTTATCATTATTATGGGAAATGAAGAGCTGGGAAGGACAGATGACAGTCAGAAAAAAAGAAATAATGGGAAGACCTATCTAAAAATAATTTAAAGGGGGAGGAAAATGGTCCCTACATTTACAGAAAAGTAGGTTTTAAAAGGGATGAAATATGTGAGAAAAAAACAGAGTTCTGGAAAGAGATGACATATTATCAGAAAGAGAGATAAATAGGTATGTGATGGTAAGTTTCTGATCCCAAGAGAAGATGGAAAAGGGAACTTCAAATTCCTTTGCTCCCTGTGAGGGCAACTGATGGAATTTGGAAAGTTGTTGGTCAAGATCAAAACTAGATCTTTGATTTGATTTGATGTGCTTTTCTAAAAGGCCAAAATAACTGTAACATTCTGGATTTGCTTCTTTGCGAGAAAACCTGGTTATATGAACACTTTTTATTATCATAGCAAGGCAGGCTGATCAAAACAACACTGGTATCTTCATTATGGTCGTTCATTCTGTGCAAAGGTGAACTGAAAACAATTTATCTAAAAATTCAAACTACTAACCTTTTTCAAACTCAGTGTTAAACAGAAGGACAAATTTAACACTCATCTACTCTTCATATAAAGCTCTAATAATTGTGCCATCTTCAATGATGGCACAATGAGATATGCAGATTGCAAATCAGATATGATTCTGGCTTAATGGAGAAAGTCCTGTAATTCTTCAGGCAAAGTTCCAATCCATTATAGGAGAATTCTCTTTGCAAACTGCTGCTGAAGTAACTGTTTATAGCAAGAATGGAATGAGAGGTGCAATCTTTATGATCTGTAAGAGTTAAAGTATTTATATAAAGTTTTTTTGTTGTGTGTGCTTTGTTTTATTAAAAAATCCCTTAGAATCTCCTACCAAGGACAGAATCTCTTTTTTGCCTTTCTAGATGTTACAGGAATGCATAAGAATAATCACTCCCCTAGAAAGTATGCAGTCACAATAGACTTGCCTACGAAGCAAAAGAAAAGAAAACAAAACAAAGAAAAACAAACCAACCAATCAACCAACCAACCAAACACAAACAAGCAAATAACTATCATAAAAGCAAGGCTTTTTGTGTCTGATTTATTTTATTCTTTGTTGAAATATTTCTACAAACTATTTCCTGACATTACTTTCAGAATGAATACTTCATAGATGTAAAGAAAGCATCAGCTTTTAGATAATACTAAAAGAAATTTTTCAAACCGCTAGAAATTTTACCATATCATCAATGTGTCTTTCTGCTTTGAACTCTTTTCTTATCTTTGTGACATTCAGAAAATTCATGGATTATTTTCTATCGCATATTGTCATTTTACTCCTTTCTATTGAGGTTTACAGCTATTTAAAAAATCTCTAATAATTTAATTAAGATGACAAAGGTTGATCTAATTAGCATAAAAGCTTGAAATTTGTGTATCAAAGGGGTATTACAAATACCACATTTTAGTATGAGCATTTACATTTAAATAAGATGGAAAAATTGAAATGTCCAGTGTTTCTCTTGGGTCAGAATATAGGCAGAACTGAGATTCCAGGACCTCAGATCGAAGTTTAGTCTTCCTGTCAGATGAAGGCATTAAAAAACTCTGAGGCCTTCCTTTGATAAGTGTAAAGGTTCTTCAAGACCCCAGCAATGAGTATTATTGCATTTTCCTCCTCCTGAGGAGCCTATTTCACTCTCATACTCAATTGCAATCTATATTTAGTTAGAGAGTTTCTTAGACATTGATTACATCTCCAGGATAGCCTAAATCACTACTCGTACTCTAGGCATGATGAACGCAAATATGATTGCACTGAAACTCATTAAAAGTAGAGAAGTAAAAATGGCCACATTTTTTTTCTTTTTTTGCATGATAAGTTCATGATTAAAGCATTCATCTCTCAGTCTCTCAGTCTGAAAAGTGCAAGCCTATAGAACATGATATCCACTGTTTCTCAGGACATAGAATAAAATATTTTCCTGCTGAAGATTTGTCTTTTTTTTCTGACAGGAATCCACTATCCGCAAAGCAAGAAGAGAAAAGGTACCAGGTTAGGGCCATGAGACTAATGAGAAAATAACATTCTTCTGTTCTGATTCCTCTTCTAGAATCTTACTGATTCCTAAACAGTGCTGGTCCATTATGGGCTATGTGATATGCTATTTGTGGAAAAAGCATCCAGCAGATTTGAAGAGTAGCAGAAACCATCCAACTTGTATAAATGCTTGTTTTATGAGCCAAAAATTCAACTTGTTCTTTTTTATGTCTTTTAGCTGCTTTCATGACACATACTTTTACATTATTTAATATTATTTCTCTCATTTATTTTCAGACTTTCTGTGCTCTAAATCCTTTAAAAGTTTTGGCTATTATTCTTTGTCAATGACAGTATCATATGTGTGAACAAACACACAGATTCCTACTCATAAAAAGCCACATGTATTACGAACTCAAGATGAGTGCATGTGGATATCAGCCTACTTGAAAAGATATTTACAATGTTGGAGTAGCCACATTTGACCAGCATCCAGTCCCACAGTGGGGAGTCCTCCTGTCACAGCCCAGTAGACAGAAGGTAGCTCTGGCTGCACGTGCCCAGACACAAACAATAGAGAGGCTAAGCACACATACCTGTGACTATTTGATGACTTTAAATCTGACAAATGGCCTGAACATTCTTCAATCAAAGAATCAAGAGTCACTCTGTCCTTCACAGATCAGGCTTCTTCATTCCTCTGGCAGTTGTTGATTCTTACAATGTGCAATGTGCTTTTAATTTGATTACCTTTTAGGATAACCATGTACACACATGTATTCAGGTCTGATCTCTCATCTCTGAAAGGATTCATCAGAAGCATAGGAACATAAACAATAATGACCTGCAGAAGGAATAAATATGCAACCAAATTCTTCTATTTGGTTCTTTTCAACTTAACTTACATTATGTGGCACAGCAAGATTACCATCAACAAGATTTCTAGAATAACTGAACTAGATGTATTACAATACATTTGTTTAATTATTTTAATATTTAGCATTATTTTATACAAATAAATCCACAAAATCTTTCTTAACAATCAATTGAAAGGTGATTGTTCTGGTGTAATTTTTTTTAATATAACCAAAAAATTAAAGAATGAGTTGGAGGTGAAAAACAATGCTCCTATTAAAAAAGGTTCTCCATTTTTCCATCTTTCCATTTATCTCATACAGGTAAATGTACAAAGATATTTGTGCAGTTTTTGCACAAAGTCTGTAAGATAGAAATACACCCAACTTCAAAGAAGTTCTAGAAAAAAAAACAAAACAAAAAAAAACTAAAGCAGCTAGAACAAAAATCAAATATGATGTCATAGTAAACTGTGAAATAAATGGTACTATTTGTCTCCAGCTCTCATCTTACTTTTTCCCTGCAAGTGGTGACTTCCCTCTCTTAAATTTATGGAAGCCCTGATTGCATATGACGCTGTGGCACAACAAAACATGTTTAGTTGAAGAAGTTTATTAGAGCATGTTCAATGACTTACTGTGATTATATCTAAAGGTACAGAACATGCCCAAAGCATTACTGAAAATATCTGAAGGCATAAATCATCTTGCAGGTTTTGAAGGTCATCTTGTGTGATCCATGATCCCTAAAGATATTTATTTTTCAGGTAATTTTTACTGCTTAGTTGTGTCTTTTTTCTCTGTTTTTTTTTTTTTTTTTCCCTTAAATATGCTCGTCTCCATAGAAAACCAGATAATGTTTAAATCAAAATGGACACACTGCTAACACTGGTTTAAAGATCAAGCTTCCTTAATATCACTGAAAGTGAAACCTAATTTTACATCTGAAAATCTGAATCAATCAGATGAATATTTATGTTATTTAGCTGTCTGCAAGTGATGTGACTCTTTTTTTCCTTTTGTTTCAACCGAACTGTACAGTCATGTAAAGATTCCAAAACATGACCATGCTTTATAGGTAGCTTCTGAAAGACTTTCTCTTCTGATGTGTGGACTAGAATAAAGAGGTATTAAATCTTTCTTAATGGGGACAAAATCTTAGTAGGCACCAGTCTATGCAGTTTATTACAATAAAATCAGTGATATTTAATAAAAATCTAATGGCTTTCTATGAACCATTAGGAATTTCTGAGTTTTACCAAAGGTTCACACTGGGATAAAATTCCACTAAGAAATTATTTTATATTAACTGAAATGTTATTTAAGTATTCAATGGCATGCATATACAAGCTAGGGGCATATTATGGGCTTGGTCCCAAGTGATACTAATTAGATTGGGAGACTGAAGATCATAAATCTTTTTATTGACTTATTTCAAAGTCCAGGTAGTAGAGATTGCTGCTATAGCTCAATATGATTGTATCTTTACTGAAAAATGCAACCCTCTAGGAAAACTAATTATAAATTACCATTCTATTCTACTGATTGTACAATAGTAACAGAATATGTATCCATGTGTAATACAATTAAGGTAACAGGCATCATTGAGAAAAACTTTTCATGAGCTTTTCATGAGCTCTTCATGAGACTGACAGGCCAGCGTTTTAAACTTTCAAGAACTTTACTAAATTCATTCATTCACAGCACCCTTCATGCCAACAATTAATTCTTAAATTAATAGCTGTTAATATGAAGATGAGATTATTAGTCTTTAATATCCCAAATTACCTGTGAGTAAAAAATGCTGCATAGTTCTGCTGATGGTCCTGGGTGGTCCTGGCTCATATATATCAACTTGGTCAGATTTGAGAACTCATTGGTAAGAGAAACCAAAACTTAAGTGGTCTTGTCTGCTTTCTTTTCTGATTTTACTTCCTCATGTCTGTTGTTTTTTTTTCTATTCCCTCTCCCAGGAAACAAACAAACAAACAAAAACCCTCACAAATCTCCTCCCCCCTCCAAAACAAAATAAAACAAAACAAAATAAAACAAAACAAAGGGCACACCTGCTCCTGATGCAGCTCACTCTGTGGTTTTGTCAGTCAATATCCTAATGTATTCGGGAGGATGTTCTGCCCATTCTCATCCCATTGGTCTCATCTTGACTTTTGGGAATTCTTTAACACTTTTAAAGGAACATTTTAACTTCTTAGCCCCTTTGATTTTTCCCCATACATCCTTCTTTGCCGCTTTAGCAGTCAAATTGCTGTTATGCTTCTGCAGAATGCTTATATTTTAGATCTGATTTTGCCATCACAGGTATTACAAAACATGCTTTCCCTGTTGTTAGTTATACTCCTCTAGTATAGACCCATACATTGGTCCAAGATAAATTACTTTTACCCAAATTAACACATTTCAATTGTGTAAATGCCATAGTATTCAGTCAGGTTACACAATATTTTTTAATCTGTCCAGCTTTCCTCTCCAGTTGCAGCAAGGGTGTAACAATATCAATGCTTTAATCTACATCAAGTGCATGCCACTGAAATTAGTATTTAAATTATTTCTGGATTTTCTTCTGATTTGGTTTGTACAATGAAGTAATCAAACAGGCATGAACAGGATTGCTTTCAGATAAAACTAAACATGAAAATATATACCACATGCACACCTACTGGTAATTGTGGTTAGAAATGGTCATTCAGTCCCTCAGACCTGGCTAGCATCATAATATGATAGAGATTGGAGGTGATGCCTGATCCACAAACCTGCTCAAAGCAGGAACAACTGAGATCAGGTTGCTCAGTGCCTTGCTGTGCAAATATCTTTAAAGATGGAGGTTCCAACCTGTTCTACTGCAGGACTACTCTTGTTCTGCTGGAAAAAACATCTTTAATAAATAATCAAAATAAACCTTGTTGAATCTTGGGTCTGCTGCCTCCTGACCCATGAGTTTTAATCTCTCTGAAGAATTTGACTGCATTTTCTATACTGTCCTGTTAAATTTTAAAAACATGCCTAATTCTGAGTCAGAGTAATTTGAGAGGTTTTTTGGAATACAATACAACTGCTCAGAATTCTGTAGTTTACTATTCTTCAAGCTCCTTTGTATCTTTTTGCAATTTCTTCTTCAAATCAGTAAAATTCTATTTGAAGAAAAATATTTTTATATTGATCATTGTTGCACAACCCCAGTTCATTGAATGTTTTCCATTCAGGTTTTGGTTTACTGAAGATAGATCAGAGTTATGGGAATGACTGCAAAAAAATGGAGAAATCATTGACAGCCTCTTATGTTCAGCCTTCCTCCCTGTGCCTCTAATTTTTAAAACAAGGTTAAGTTAATAACTACAATATGATTAACACTACATATTGAAATTCATGAATAATAGATAATTGGAAACATTTGTCATTCATTTTGATAAACAAAGAAATTTTATGCACAAGCTAGTGTCTTCTAAAGCAAGGGTAATAAAGCCAAAGGCCAGCTTTGTGTGACCACTCCTAGACAAACAGGTAAAGAATTAGTATTAAAGCAAAATCATCCTTGCATCCTTATGTGGGGTAGCTATGTGAAGTACTGCTTACAGTCAATTCATCAGCACAATTAAATATTTTTAATTTTAAAGGCAATTAAACACAGACTCATCTCTCAAGATGATGTGATAAATTTTTCATGCCTTAAAACTTCTGAATCACGAATAGATACATTTATATAATACTGCCTAAGGAGCAGATTGTCACTTGCTAAAGGTTCACAAGAGGTGATCTTCCTCTCAGGTAAAAATTGTGGAAATTTAAGGTTTTAAGTCTGGCTGTTTTTTTCCATATCCCCAAAAGAGCTTTTAGGACTGTAAATAAAATCTTTTTCCTAACATACTGACTTTAGCTTCACTTGGGAAAGAGAATTAATAAGACTTAATTGTGGTTTTAGATTGAAATACAAAAGTTAGTTTTCCTATAAAAAATATTCAGTTGTCTAAAGAACATTCAATAATGTAAAGAACAAAGACTTTTTTAAGGCAAAAGGTCTATGTCAAGTATGAAGGATGGACAATGAATTATGTGACTAAATAATTTGAGATGAAAATATTGCTATGCTTACAATGTGATTATATATTATATTATATTATATTATATTATATTATATTATATTATTACTTCATAATATTAACATCATCAGTTTCTAACAGACATCACATGCAGCATCAGATGAACATTAGAAGCAGCACGACATTTTGTCACTGCACAAAAGATTTGCAAGGATTGGCAAGGCTACTTTTATCAATATGGCATTTTCTTGTGTCCCAGTCTTTCAAGTGACCCCAATCTGAATTCATGCAGAAGAATGATTTCACTGTAACTGCTAGTGCATTCAGCATCCCACTTACAGTAAATTGTTTACGAGGTCAGGACCTCACTAAAGACACTGAGAGATACCTTGGTCAAATTTTTTAAGGATATGAATATACCATTGAAATCAAAAAGGAAAGAAGAATTAGCAAAAAGATGTAAATCGTGAGCTCAGACAAAGCCCACTAACTATCCTATAGGCTCAGCCCCCAGTTGTAGCTCTCTCACAATTATTATATTCTTATTTTCAAGAAAAAATAATTTTATAAGGTGAAGGTTTTCTTCAATGAAGGAATATTTTAAAAAAGATATTTAAGAATTTTGATAAACTCGTTAACTTGGTACTTGTCTCAGTTTCTGCTACATAATAAAGTCTTTTCTGTGACTGCCGCACACACAAGCAGAATTTTTAAATGAGAAACCTAATTTTGGCAGGTCTAGGTCTAAGTTCCCTGGTTCTCAAGAGTCTTCTTTATTTCAAGTTCTATTAGCAATGTACAATGATAACTCATGTCCAAGAAAATCCCAGAAATCTCTCCTGAGATATTTAGCCATGTCACTTTGAAGAATACTGAAATGAGCAAGAACAGAGTTTTTTCCTTTTTTTTCCTTTGATTCTTTTAAATTCGTTGCTCTGACATAACCTTTGAAATAGATATCTCTGTGTGAACAGACTGAATGAAAATAGGTACGTTTTATGAAAAATGAAAGCATTTATAATTATATTCAAATCCTGCTAAGAATGAAATCCCACTGATTTTAATGGGATCAGAATTGGGCCCCACAACTCATCCAGTTAAGCCTCAATATTGCAACAAAGAATGGTCATTGTTTTGAGACCAGTTTAATACTTGAAGTGGGGTCATGCATGCATAGCATGATGAGTTTCATTCTAAGCTCTGAATTTCTTTGCATTAAGTCAGGTAATTTATGGTATTTGAACAGCTTCTGCAGTTGAGATGAATCTTTTTAACATTTAAATGAACAGTAGGAGTAGAAATAGCGGGGTACTGAAGAATGTACGGTAAACTGTTGAGCAAAGGATAGAAATAGGAGAATAAATGAATTTTGCAAACTGTTCCTTTAGTCTGAAGGATTTAAAAATCAAACCAAAGGAACATTTCCTATGTATTCATGCTGCTCGTAATCTCTGACTGAATTCCGGTTCACATTCCTTCCACATTGTCCCATCGATAAAATATCATCATTGGAGTTGCATCAGAAAGAAGTGACTGGGTGCTAGGAGGCAAGATGGGGAAGCAGAACTTGATAAGGAAGCAGTAAAATTATCTTGAATTTTACCAGAGAATTCATACTGAGTAGTAGGCTTGTATGCAGAAAGGCCTTCTACCTCCCGAGAAGAAAGATGTTGTTCCAGCATCTTTAATTTTTGATTTCACAAGCATCATTTGGAAGAAATGAGCTACAGATAAACTTGATTTATTCCCTTGCATTTCCATATTTGAGATTAAAACAGACTGGGCAGATGGGTATTGATCAAGAGTCTTCCAATTCAATCACATCTAAACATGTCCCTTCATAAATTTAGTATTCACCAAGTCAGGGGAATAATGCATAGATATATACACACACACATTCCTGGCACTGACAGTCTAGAACATGAATAACAATGATGTCATGGAACTATTGAGATCTCCATTACAAACTGGGGAAATTATATATGGGGAGATAGGATAGCTGTGAACATGGAAATGAGAGTGATGATGGGAATAAGTGTTCTTCACTTACTGTAAATGTTTCTTTTTCTATTAACACACAGAAACACTGTTGTTTAGGATGCAGTTGCCAAAAAAAAAAAAAAAGGAAAGAAAAGAAAAAGTAAGGAAAAAGGTGTTTTCAGAGATTTTCAAAGACAAATTGAGTATTTATTTATTCAAGGTAATGAAATTTTTTTCTGATGCTGCCATCTAGGAGGTGCTCTGTCTGAATAGTAATAATTTTAAACCACTTTTAGGATGGTATTTTATTTTAGTGCTCCAAAGTAAATAAGGTTTTAATATTGTTATTGATGGTCTGGATGAGCGAGTCTGACCTCAGCAAATTCATGGATTCACCAAGTTGCATAGGAGTGTCAATCTGCTGGAGTGTATGAAGGCTTTGCAAAAGGGTCTGGACAGGCTAGACCCATGGGCTGAGACCAGTGGTATGAGGTTTAACCAGACCACGAGTCAGGTCCTCTGTTTTGGCCACAACCACCCCGTTATGCAGCACTGCAGGATGAGGAACAGTGGTTGGAAAGTGGTGAAGTGAAAAACTACAGGGGGTGGTGGTTGACAGTGGCTGAACACCAGCCAAAGTGACTGAGAAGGACAATGGCATCCTGGCCTGTATGAGCAGTAGAGTGGCCAGCAGGACCAGGGAAGTGATTCTTCTCCTGTATTCAGCCCAGGTGAGGCCACCCCTTGAGTCTGGTGTCCAGTTCAGCTCAGGAAGGACATTGAAGGGCTGGAGCAAGTCCAGAAAAGGGCAGTGAAGTGGATGAAGGGTATGGAGCACAAGCCCTATGAGGTGCATGTGAGGGAGCAGGAGTTGTTTAGCCCAGAGAAAAGGAGGCTCAGGGGAGACCTTGTAGCTCTCTACAATTACCTGAGAGGAGATAAGTTACTTTACTGGCTAAAGTTACTTAAACCATCAATAATAATATGGAACTTCCAGAAGAGCTTCATGTCTTAATGGACATCTCAGGTCTTATCAACATCAAGATAAATAAAGGGTGTTAGAATGTGCATCCAGACATGTTTTAATAGTTCAATTTTCATTCTTCCCATCCATTACATAGATTACACATTGGTTAGTACAGTTTTCATAGCGAATAAATAATAACAATTCAAAAGATTTTATTTTGGTGGTTTTAATGTGCTATCAACAGAAAGAACTTTGATGATGTGTTTAAGTACAGACTTCTAAGACAATGAACACTAGAAACTGAGGATGCTTTCTTTTAACTCAAATATTAATGGTTTATATTTTCTGAAGTAGAAAGTTACACATTCTCTTTCCCATGATGAATTGGAGTTGTTCAAAGGATCACTGTGTGGGATGCATATATGTTGCCATGGATCGTTACAGCAGTCTATCATGTGAACATGTTTTTAAATTAGGTTTGCAGCACTTTATTTAACAGGCCATAGAAAATAATATACTCTGTGAATTTCATATGTGGTATTACACCACTAATGACATTCTAGTTTTATAGAAAACTAGAACCAATGTACATAAAAGCTTAATTCAATATTTTTAAGATTCCAGTTTCTAAATGCAGATATTTCTTAGTATCTTTCTATTAATAACAGATTATTACCCTGAACTATTTACTTAGCTTCTTCCTAGTTTTAATGTGTAGCATTTATGACGTAGAATGTGAAAATACAAAGATTTCTCTACTAACCCTCATCTATTTTAACCAATAACATGAAATTGCTATGCTAACTTGGTCTTAGTACTAGCTGTTGAATATGGTTAGTGAAGCAATAATAATTTTTCTGTTTGCTTAGTAAGAAGTAAGGCAAATTGATTGCTTTTTCAATTGTTTGCTTCCCCATTCTCAATCCCAGCTTTCATCCAAGTTTAGTATAAATTGTTAATATACATCCTGCCACATATTACTTTCTTTTCATAATTGGGTATTTTAGAAGAGTTAGAAGAATTCAGTGTAGTCTTTGGCAAATAAATATTAAAAATTTTAAGGCATCTAAAAATGCTTTAAGAAATGTGAGCACTATTTTCATCTTAATATCACTCAAATGCATTACCACCAAATTCCTATAATGATTTCAAGAATGTCCCAAGTGGACATGTACCATGAAACCTTAACTTCCTACAATTTCTTATTTAATATTTAAATCAAAATATTGTTTTATAATTTTTGTAACAAAATATGTATATGCAATATAACACTGATAATTTTATTTAGAGAAACAACCCAAAATAATTTAGTTTCACAATGTGTACTACCTATTTTGAATCCCATAACAGCCATCAGGGTTTAAGGTGGTTAAATGAAGATGCTCTTTTACATACTTAGGGCTCTGGAAGATTATTTGCTAGATGCATTGTATTAAAATTCTAACAAGTATCGGTTCTTTAAATCACCAGCATCAGAGTTCTATAGAAGTTCATAATTTATCTCTTGAGGGGCAGTCTTTTTGGCTATAGTAATGTATTTCATCATCATAAATGAATATTTCATACTCTAAAATTATTATATAATTTATAGAAGTAAGATACCACCAAGTAGACATCTGCATGTACTAAATCCTATTTCAAAGTGTCCCTTTTGTACATTGGATTCTTAAGTCTGTCAAGATAAAGCTAAAAAATGCTATTCTAAAAAACATTATTCTACCTATATCCCAAGTAAAAAAAAAAAATAGATTAATATATTAATTTTTATAGTTTGCTTTTGGGTTGTTTTTTTTTTTTGCATTTAGTAAGTAATGGAATCACTTCATGCATTATGAAGGACATGAGCTTTGCAAAACAATCCAAAGACTTCAAGACAAGCTGATAATTTTTCTGTTGTAAATCACCAAGTTTGTTCCCTTTTGTGGGTAAGCAACACACAAATAATCTTTGAGCTGCTTACACTTACATTTATGCTGTTCAGTTACTCATGCTGAGGTGACATACAAAACATTTCAACTGGAATTTTGTATCAGTTCTGCTGCTACAGACAGAGCTCTTAATATGATTGGAATGGCTTCTTACCTTGATGGGGGTTTGCAGTACTTAAAATGTATGTGCAAATATATATTTGTATATTTCAATACTGAAAACAAAATATTGTGAAAAAAGTTTAAGCTTAGGTTTGGTACTGGAAATTGATACAGGCTGTTAACAGAAAGGAGAAATAAATATTGTTGCAGTTTTTCAGTGTTCTGCAGACACAAAAACCTAAGGATAGGAAATGCAGCTGGCTTGTGGGCTGATGAGAACATTGTGTCCAGTTTACATTATAGAGCATTTGTTGCTTTTAAATGATAGCAATATAACACTGACAGTTGGCTAAATAACACAAACAACTTTTTCCTCCCAACACAACAATATGTAATGATGTAGTTGGAAATTCACTCCTTTTTTTTTCTTTGTTTGCTTTTCTTACAGCTTTTGGAAATAGAATGTTAAATATATTCTACAAATCAACGCAATAAAGTAATAACTTGTTTCTTTATCAAGCCCTACTGACAGCAGCACAGGACTCATGTTTTGGGGAAATTTTTAATCCTTTTTAAAATCGCTATTGAGGAGCATATTTGTTATGGATAAAGTTTGGAAATGATTGATGCTGAACCTAACAGATCTGTGATTCTGTTTTGCCTGTCCTTCTGTTCCCTCTTTGTTTTTACAACAAAAAAATCTCTGTATTTTTCAGCCACTGGTATCTTTTTACCATTCACTTGACACTCATGAAATTCTAGAGTCATCTCTTTAATATCACAAATAATTGAAATAGTAGCACTAGCCAGCTTCTCTACACTTTTTTTTCCAAAATCATTAGACAAGTTACCATACGTTTTCCATTGAAAGTCTGGTTAAAGACAGAATGTATTTCTTTTGGATAACATTTATTATTTAATGATCTCTAATTTTTACATGGTTTGCTTTGCATTCTTTAAGAGCACTAGTGGAGGTCGAACTGTCATTAATACTATTATGTAATAGTCACTAATAGTAACTTTAGTGTGAATAATTTCTCATCTCTCTTACTGCTTGCCATTTTCTATTTTCTAACCTGTTCCTTTATTTTACTAATAGAAGTATGAATACTAAAATATTTAGTGACATAAAAAAAGGACATACATGTTCTTTATCTGGTATGAAGGTATTAGAGCATGTAACTTCTCTGTGTGTGGTAATTCTATCCAGCACATTAAAAAGGACAAACCTGCCTTGTAAATTTGTCAGACCTTTTCAGAACCTCATACATACATGAGAAAAAACCAGAAAAGAATCCCAGCCTCTACAGAGTGATTGTGCTGTATTAGATTATTTAATATATCTATTAATAGGTTTTAAAACACTGTTGATGAAATCCAAAATACAGATTAAATTTATAAAATTATAGGTATGAATTATCTTTATTATAAATAAAATCTGGACTTCATTATTTAAGCTATTTATCAAGTAAATTTACACTTCTGGGAAATTTTTTTGGCTTATCTCTCTGTTTTGGTGGCTGTGCTTTTCTCTCTGCATCTGCACAAATTTCTACACTTCACTGTTTTTTTCTATCCGCCCAAAAATATAAATTTGCTATTGTCTAAAAAACGTTTTGTTGCTATTCAGAAACTGTTACATACACACAGTGTTATTTGGCACGGGAGAGATTTTCAAGTGACTTCACCACATAAAGTCTAAGGAAAATGTAAACAGAATATTTTTGAAGACTTAATGGTCATTATTTCAATAGGCTTTTTCTACTCTAGAAAAGACCGAGAAATACATTCCAAACATTTTTAAAATATGCCCACCTTTTTTTTTTGTTTATCTCTTTTCATTCCACTTTATGACTTAATTTTTTCCTTCTTACCTGAAACATATCTTAAGCTAACTTAACAAATGCTGAGGAATTTGCAAACCTTTATGGACTTCCAAGCAGGGGGTATCAATCTCCATTCTGCTCAACAGAAGGAGGATAGTAGTGTTTCTTTTGAATAAGCATTGTACTGCAATTTTCAAAAATAAAATGATAAATTATACAACATTATTTTTCTCTTAAATTCTGTTTGAATTTATAGCATAGTAATGATATGCAGTGGGAAATCTATTCCTAAGATCCTTTAAATATCTAAAATAAAATTTTTAAAAAAATAAACTGAGGGTCTTTCTATGTTGATTAACTTTTTAAACTTTAGGCACATGAATTTCCAGGTTGAGACTTATTCCAGTGTATAGGTCTTTTAACTGAAAGGATATTAAGTCACTGTAAAATAACTAAGCATTGATATGACTGTATTATTGCTAGAAAGACTCATACAGAAATTGAATATGAATGTACAGAAAATACAGGAATGTATGAGGACATTCCTGAAATGCCAAACACTTTCCAGTTAAGTCTTTTCTTCCAGCCTACAACAATTTTTTTACCTGTGCAGAAAATAAAACTGTATTTTGAGCAAAATATAGCTTACTTGTGAAATTGACTACTGAAGACTGACCCAAATAACTTACTGAATACTGAGTGAGACTGGATAGTGACCAGACAGAGGCTATCAGCACTGATTCTCTTGTTTCATATTTTTTAGAGGAATACAAAGAGTAGCGCCTTAGGAACCTAAAGCTCTTCCTGAGTTTCCCGGCAACTCAAGCTGCTTGCTTTCTGGAACTATTTCATTCTCAGAGTAATTAAACTTGCTGAGAGTACAGCTTGACATTAAGAAATTACATTCAGCTGCCCACTGTGTCTTTTCAAAAACTCTTGAATATCGTAAATATTTCAGTTGGTCTGACACATATGGCAAATAAATGTATAGATCATCTGTGTCTTTCAGAAATGATCTTCAGGTTCATCTTGGACATTTTAGGCATTTAAAATATCCCTAATGCTAATATATATGATAAGGTGTCTAAATGTAGAGGTCTGTTATGTGTGTTTACTTCATGTCACTCTTCATGTAAAAGCAGTGTGAAAAAATCTATTATGGTAATTGTAAAACTCAAATTCCAAGATCAGTTGTTCCAGGGGTTTATAGGATCTTCCTGAGTCCCCTTTCATGTCTTCCTGCCCATGTAGATGACCTGAGGGCCTGGGCTGCTTCCAAGTACATGATATGCCACAGCATAGGAACCCAGATGAAGTCATGAAGGTTTTTTGCAATGATCTGACACAGAGTTCCAGGTAACTTCAGTAATCCATACACATACATGCTCTTATCTTAGACAAAGAACTCCTTTATGTTGGGAGGAGTTTAATTTTCCCCCTTCTTCTTACCTTTTCCACCTCCTCTTGTATTCCTATTTTTACAACAGTGCCCAGCTTTGGAGACACCCTACTGGACACAGTTTGTCACCATAGAATTGGAGAGACCAGAAATTAAAATACTGAATGGAGAAATGGTTTAAATCACACAAGCACTCTAACAGATGTTCTCTTCTGCTTCAGTATGTTTCAGTCCTAATAAAAAAATAAAAAATAGGAGAAAACTGGTTTTGAGTGACAGTATTTTTCTCTACAGGCATCAAGGAGAGATGAATATTGCTGTTGATGGTTTTCTGCCCACAGAGGTAAGTCTTTCCATTTTCTTTATTGCAAATGTAAGATCTTATAACCCCTTAAAACAGATATAATTTTTCAATTGTTAGAGAGTATATATGTACATTCTTTTGAAGCTGGCATGATAAGTCCAATACAAGTTTTTTACATTTTGTCCATTATAATTGGCATTAAAAAAAAGATAGGTGGATGGTTGATTCATTCTAATGTGCAGTTCATCTTCAAAAAGTGAAAAAAACCTCCTTACCCAATTTAAGAGTGGGATTACTGTATTATAGAGATGACACTAGTTACCCTGGATTGCATTATTTCAATGATATGACCTTTAGATTCTTCATCCTCTTTGAAAGAATCTTCCAGAGAGCAATGGAACATATTACTGCCTACTGCCCTGTCTCTCAGGAAAAAAATTAATTTCTTTAATTTACCGAGATCATTTTCCTGTTAAGTTCTCATGACAAGTTTCTGGTTCTTTGTACAAATGCATTTACTCTTGATTAATTACAGTTTGGGAAGTAAAGTCATGTACTCTATTCTGATAGCTCTAAATTCTGGTTCTGTCACTTAAATCTACCGATACATTCTGTCTGGATGGACACCAGGAATCTTAAGTGTATTTTCGTGTGCGGAGAGATTTCTGCATGTGTTATGTTTTCTATATAATAAAATAGTGGGATGATTTTCTTAGAATTTTTTTGTTAATGTTGCTTTGAAAATTATTTTGCCCCTCTTGACTATTCATAGTTAAAATTACTAAAGACATTTCATGGGTGTATTTTGCTGTGACTTAATTTGATATTAGTCCTTTTTTATATATACATCTTAGCCCATTTCGTTTCTGTGTCACGGTGGGAGAAAAAATATCACTATTCAATTTTCACATTTTTCTAAGACTTATTCATTTTGATATTTTTTTAAATTTTGCTTGCAGATAAGATGTAGAACTCACATACCCTGGCTTTACTGTTGTAATTCAGAAATTGTTTTTGTGACTGCTTTATATTTTCAGTTTAAGTGTGATTTTAATTAGCAAAGAAAAGCATCACCCTACCTAATTTATTTGCTTGAATACATGAACACCTTTATCTCCAGATAATCATTATTATTATATGATATTATAATCATAGCAGGAAATATCCTGCTCTTCATTTTCATTTAATTGTATTTCTATCTATATTTTATCAAAACTGATTTTGCTATAATCATAATTCAAGCAGATTAATAGGAATGGCAACAAGACATTATGCATCTGCAATCAGATTTCCATGTCTAGTCCTATGAAGGGGGTGTACCTTCAATCTGTATTACATGAAATGACTTTAATTGGAATGAGATCCATTGTCCAGCCACAAAGAATTGCTAAACCTTCTTCAAATACTTAACTTGAAATTCAGAGTTGGAAATTAATTAAAACCAAGCCAACCACAAAAAAAAAAAAAAAAAAAAAAAAAAAAAAAAAAAAAAAAAAAAAAAAAAAAAAAAAGCCAACAAAACCCAAAACTAACCAAAACCATTGCAGATCCAAGACAAAACAAAAATCAATCAACCAAGCTAGTAAAATCAACAAACAACCACAAACCACTTTGCTTTTCTAGGAAAATGTGATGTGATAATTTTAAAGTAGTGGAACAGGAAATCTTTATACATTACTAGCCTGGAAAGTACTAAGACTCTTCCCCAATCTTCTTTTCCCTTGCCTTGGTGTGCCTGTATCAGTCTATAAATTGAATCTAGGAAAAAACCCAGAAGTTGAACTGGGAAATCTTGGGAAAAGAGGAAAGCAAAATGATTTTTTTTAACAATGGCTAAAGGTAACTTCCATCTGTTTCTGCAGTTAAAATTGTAGAAGATATTGTTTGAATATAAAGAAAGCTGGTTTTGTGAGGCCACCTGGAATAGCCTTTTTGATCTTCGGATATAAACTGTGGCAATTTCCTTTGTAAAACAGTGTTTATAGTATATTTTAATTTATATTTTAAAATAAAAAATAGTCTATTTTGGGCTAAGTTTTATGTAATTGCCGATAGATTAGGAAAATCAGTTATTTTGGGGTTTGTTTGTTTTCTCCAGTTCTTTCCCTACAAAAACCAAATAAATAGTGAAAAAAATTTAAACTTTGTGTCTCCTTGCCCTTTCCTCCTTTTTTGCAGCAAATGTCCTCTTTAATTACATGTCCTTGTCAAGGAAGAGTCTAAAATTTTGATCTTGCTTCACAATTATTTTTCCTCTCTGTCATGTCATTGTCATTGGGTCTGAGAACTGGTAAACTTTTCATAAAATGTTTTTGCCTAGTGCCTTAAAATCCTGCAAAATAAATACATACATACATACATACATACATAAAACCAGAAAAAAATCATGCAAAAGAAATAATAAATATGTCAAGGCTCTGGCTGCACATCAATAAAAGGAGAAATTTCTGTTATTATCATACTGTGGCAGTCATTGGCTAACACAGTTGAATAATGTCAGCAGTCTATCATGTTTCAGACTTTATTCCCCACTATGGTCTTGCTAGCCTTAAAATCAAGTCTTCAGTGAGAGGGAATAATACAGAGCTCAAAGTAGGTTTAGGAAGATCAAAGGAGCCATTACTGGGCCAGCATTCAAACAGAGGGGAGGGAAATACGGTATTCCTAATTCTCCCAGATACTGTGGAAAAAGTCAGTGAAGGGATTTTCTAATGCATAGCAAAAATCTTAAAATCAATAGGATGCTTCACTGTTATTCACAGTTGTGCCTGTAAAGCATGGGGTGGAGAGGTTAATTAATCCATTTAAAAGTCTGTGTTTTGAATTAATTTGAAGTTTTCTACGGTAAGACTGGTTTACAAATCTCTGTTTGGGAGATAGAAACAGATATCCATAGCTTTGAACTGGTGCATAAGTGGATCAATTACTATCTGGAAATATGCTTTTAATAATAAGAAGAAAACTTTGCTGATGTTATTTAAGTGCTTTTGCATGTCAGAATAGATCAGGCATGTATTGTCGGTCTAATATAACACTTCTGATTTACATTGATCTGAAACAAAATAAAAACCAAAATAGAAAATGGGGAAAATACTTTCATGTTAATGTTAAACATTTCAGATGTCTCTTAAATGCAAGGAAGTATTTTACAATTTATAAATCCCCCATGAATAATGTATATTTTTATCATTCATTAACATAATATATGTGAATTTATGATTTTCTAATAAATTATATATTTTTAGCAATGGGCAGAAAATGATACAAAGGAAGGTCAACATAAACATAAGGAAGAACTTATTTATAGTGGTTGACTGGTGACTGAAACAGGTTGCCCAGAGAAGTTCTGGAATTGGCTTCACCAGAGAGACTCAAGAATGGCCTGGATACAATCCTGTGCCATGTGCTCTGGGATGATCCTGTTTGAGCAGAGAGGCTGGACCAAATGAACCCCTTTGGTCCCTTCCAATCTGACCCACTCTGTGATTCTGTAAAACTCATAATAAACTAAAAATATACCAACAAAGGTTATATTCAAATAGCCACCAATATACCCTTGCATTAATCACACTCAAGGAATCATAATCATAGTTTGATAGTAATAATGTGATTTAGTTGCTGTTTGTTTTCAGCCAGAGTAGATTAAGAACATAGTACATCACTTGTCCAGGTGACTAAAAATATTCTATGCCTTGTTTTACCATAATGAAGAGATGGATTTTCTACCATGGACTAAGATGTTCCTGGGCAAGGCATCCTTATCTATTTATGAAAAAGGGAATCCTATTCATACACATCAGCATTTTAAGGGAAGTCCAAGTCTGATATTGTGCACTTAGGAACATGGTGAGATTCAGAATCTTTTTGTTTTTTCGTGTGTACACACTCTTAGAAAAGCAGCAGGTGAATAAGACTGTGAGAGACTGAAATGCTCATGATTAATGACTCAGTTGGCCCTTTGCAAAGCAGAGGGAGCTTTGCTGATGATGGAAATGTAATATGCCAGATGCAGAGAGTGTGAGCACTAGAGGATGGCCACCTCAAACCAACCTCTTCTTTCCATTCCAAACAAACTCCTCTAAAAAAACCTCTACATATATATATTTATAAACACTGATCACTGATCAGTTTTATTTCATTGTAATCTGCTCCAAGGAATTGATTAACAAAAATCTGAGTTACCTTCGTCTTCATGAAGTGGTAAGTGAGTGGGTTGTAACTGATAATCAGGTTACCTTCCTGGCAGCATCAAGAGACAGGGTTATCCAGCACTGCTATTTAACTCCCATACCAGAAAATCAGGAAAAAAGGGGAGATTACACAAGAGATTACAATTTGGAAAAAAAAAAAAAAAGACAAATTCTTTGCTTTAGTGGTGAAGTACTGTGTTCTTTTCCAGGAAAAAGTTAAGTTTTCTTCGAGGGTTTCAACAAAATATTTCTGAAAATACTCACAGACTTACCAAACAATTGGTTAGGGAGCAATTAGTCCAGAGAAAAAGTATAGCTGCTCTATTTTATAGGCTAAATCCTGACCATGCCATCTCAAAAATTTCTTCAGCCCTCAGATTTCTTTAATCATACTGAGAAGTACCCAGCAGGAATTTAAAAGGCCCTGTGATAACATTAATTTTCTTTTGTATGTGGGTGTATGAATTTAAAAAAAAAAATGCTGTATTAGTTCAAGATTCCTTCTCTTCCCTCCCTGCTCATTCTCTGCTAAATGAAATATTGAATGGCAGCTCCTTCAAGATTTTGTTAAACTTCTGCTGGTTCTTTCTTTTTTAAAAAAAAAGTGTTATCCCAGACTGCTCTTGAAAACATATTTTTTGTCTGCTTTTCTGATAAATTACAGGTCTGAATTAATTTATTTACTGAGTGAACAAGCAAAAATTGTGTTGTGAATTTGGTATTTGCAGAGAAGAATTAGCTTCATTTTTTGCAGAATATTTTGTCTGTGGTAGGACACACTCTTTCTAATAGGCAGGTTTTCCTTTCCTGCATATAATCACAATAAAATGCTTTATAAAAATTTCTTTGTGGAGATCAAAATAGATGTATTCTTCCATAAAGCTATAGAATGCCAAAAGACTCTGCAAAATGTCATGGCAGTCTTTGAATTTTCCTAGTCTGCACAGCTGTTCCTCCATACTGTTTTTAGAGGGCTTGACTACGATAAATAAATTACTTTTTATTTCACTATAGTCTTCCACTCTCTATCTCAATGTTTGCATGAATTATAGAATAGTAAAAGACAAGGCAGTGGCTTTTGCACATACAGTTTCGAAATGATTATTTTGTTTTGCTTCTGAAGTAGAATGAATGATGACAGTCAATAAAGCAGAATGAGCAAAACAAACAAAAAAACCCCCTCCGTATTTCTTAAAGGCTTCTAGTTTGATTTACGTGCGAAGCTCTCTCAATCCTAATGAACTCTATAGAGATGTAAGCATCAGTATTAGTCAGAGGAACAAAATTGTCATCAGAACAGTGAACTCAGAGTCTCTGGTCACCTGCACTGCCAGTGCTGGGCAGCTGAACCCAGCCAAAAGACATCAAACAGATCATTCGCACGCATCTCTCAGAGCATGCAGACAGCAAGCACAGAGGTCAGAGAGCAGGGAAATCTGCTCATTGTCTGGATCGAAGAGGACAGCAGGCAAACACTTACAGAATGCAACTTCCCAAGCACTTGGTCAAGGCTGATACTTGTTTGGAAGCTATCAGAGATCAGCAGGCCCTCCAAATTTTTGAGAATTCTTAAAGAACAGCATTGTGATTTAAGCTTAGCAGAAAATGGCATAGAAAAGTGAAGACTCCAGAAAGATCAGTTTGAAAAAGGACACTGTTCTGTTTTCTCTATTGAACTTAGAAAAATTTGTTAGTGTATTATATTGCAAGTGGTGCAGAAAATAGTAACTAATAGAAATAATTATCACACTTTTAGCTCTTAGTATTCAAAAAATCTAGGAGTAGAAAGTGTTATGCTCTCTCTTTAGTTTTCATGGTTTTCATTTCCACAGAAAGAGTATTGCTTTTGTATTCATTTAATTTATTCTTTGCATTGTTTGCTTGGATTTTCAAAGATAACTGGAATAATTGTGCAAAGTAGAGATATAAATTTTCTTCCTCACTGATAACAGGAAGCAGAAACTGAAATGTCACCACATTGGGTTTTATGTTGATGTAACAATACCACACATAGTTTTCAATATGCACTGTTTTCTGCTTTACTACCAGTTTGAGTATAGAAGTCATACTGTAGGAACAGTTAAGCAGGAATACATGGAAATTTTCCAGGGTAATTAGAAGATTTTTGAAATATTTCTACACACCTGTGGGTTAACCAGTGGCTCAGTATTTGCAGCTGTATTTTTTGTACTGATAAACAATTTCTTCAATCAAATTAATTTTTTTTTAGTAAGAATAATTAAATACTGTAAAATATTTCTATGACTATATTCAAAGATTATCAAGCAAGACATGTTTGTATGGGGAGGCAAATACAAACCAAAGCAGAGATTTTTTTTGGTAGTGAATTCTAATAATATAACACGGTCAGGGGCATACTAAGTGCATTTGGGAAGAAACATTATACACTAGTAAAGACAGTAATATTGCAGTCCCTGTGTCCCATATAACAAAATAATTGTTGAATTTTAATCTCTATTGTACTGCCACATATTGCCTAAAGCTCAAACAGAACCTTGACATTCAGGCTACCATTCTGTTTTCTGTACTATGTTTTCCTATAGCTTTATGTTGCTTCCTGTAAATGCAAACTGTTGGCATATTTCTAAGTTCTTCCCCTTGCTTCCAAACCTTCCAAACCAGTCAAGGGTCTGCCTTCCATTAAGAAGAAACCATATTTCATTACTTTCTCACTTGGCACGGAGCCTTAGAAAATATGCAGTAGCCACCTCACCAAGTTATCAACAACATCTTCTGTTTCTTATAAGAGACTTCAAAACCTTTCCCAAGTCTGTAAATAAGTTTAACATTTTTTTTTATTTTTTTTCCTTCCAAAAGTCTGTTTCACTAGGTGGATGTCCCTACTTTTGCAGATACAGGACAAACTCTCCATCTTCATATGCAGAAATCGTTGTAGTATGGATGTGGCAGTGAGACTATCTGATTCCTGAGACCTGAGACAGTAAAGCTGTTCATGGAATTGCATATGTAAGGGCACTATTTTCTGCGCTTCACCATACCATTTATAAGCAGAAACATTAACTTTCTTTTCTAACTGGGAAATATCTACTTACTTTTCTGATGGACAACATCCAGCTTTGTCCCAGAACGCAAATACTCTGAAAGTCGTCAGACTCATGAGATGGATCTACACCAGCATTTTCATCATCCTTCTCATTCTCCTTCTCTTCAATTACTATTGTCACACCAACTTCTTAAAGTAGCTATGTAAACCCTTACCAGGTTTATTTCTTCAGTGCCATTTTCACATTATGAAAGAGGGCAAGCTTTCCTATGTTTCTTTTCAGCTTTTCTTTTACGGAAGTTGATCAGCAGCCCTACACTGAGATGTCCCAGCCTCAGCAGAGTTCTGAGAAAGAAGTTTTAAAAATGTTATCCTCAATTTAATATTTTCATGAGTAATTTCAAGATGGGGTTTCTCACTTTCGTTTTGTTTTGTTTTGAGTTTTGCTGGAGTTTTTTTGTTGGGCTGGTTTTTGGTTTTCTTTTCTTTGATTTTGGTTTCTTTTAAGGCATGGGACCAGTGTTGAATCCCAGGATAAGAGTATAGAAAGGAAAATGTTTACTGCAAGAATGAAATGAAACTGGTGGATAACTGCTGCCTCATAAAAACATTGCAGGCAGCCTGTGCAAGGATTCTAAGGGAGATTGCCTGACAGTCCAGCTGTGCTAGACAAGTCCTCCAGAGGCTGTTGCTTTTTGTGTTCTTTAACTGAGGATTAGCATTGTTCTGGTCAGGGACTGCAGAAACAACATCAAACAGAAAAAGAAAAGTTGAGTCACACAGAGAAGGCAGCACAAACTATCATTTCAAAGGTGGCACTCATCTCATGTTCTTGAGCCATCTGAAAATTGGGCCACTGGATGAAGTTAGTTATCTGAACTCCTTCAGTATTTGGCAGAAAATAAGTGAACTGAACCAGTCATATACAATGATCCACATGTGGGACAACATGAATTTTTCAACAACAGCCTATAATTAGACAGTCAAGCTAAATCTGTAAGATACATAGAAAATAAGATATCTTCTTGAATATCTGAGAAAATAAGAATGCCCAGAATATTTTTTTAATTACGCAATTGGCTAGTATTTAAATAAGTATTGTATTTAAACAAACTAAGAAATTTTCTTTGTAAAAAAAAAAATTAATTCTAAATTATTTTTCACTAGATCTAATTGTAATTCCTAAAGATTTTAATTTACATCTTTAGACTAAAAATGTAAGATAAAGAATAACTTTGCATCAGAAGCATTGGCAGTTTAGTAGATGGGATTCTACTTTAGGGCTTGGGAGCTGGTCAAAATTGTCACAGATCACATCTAATCTCATTTTTTTAACATTGTTTTGAGCAAAAGGTAAGTAAAAACTTTCCTGTCCTCTCCTTCACCCTTCCACTTCTTCCCTGAAAATTCATATTCCTGAAGTGTGCTCTTCCAGTGCCTAGAGTCTGTGGTGGAGATTGGACAAACAATGGAAGAGTCAAGAGTTAAATAAGGATAAGAAATTAATAATAGACTCTCAAACAGAGGCTGAGTGAGCAAGTCATTTCAGATACTGTTTTCACTAAGCAAACATCTAGGCACTGTTTGGTGTACCAGATTGATTGGGATTAGAAGTCAAGGTGTCTGACTGAGCTACAGGTTAACAGCTAATAGCAAACATTCATATTCACTGTGGTGGGAGGAACAGATGAAACATCCGAATCTGAAAGAAGCTACTTGAAAGTATCTTGTGTATGTCTTTGACCTCTGTGTAGTAGTAAGTGGAGAATCCACAGTGACATAATTAGATATCAAATAATCGCATTCAGTTAGTGTTTACAATACAAGAGTCAGTAGCGAACACACTCTGATGCCTGCATAGAGTCTGACAGCTTTAGCACTTCTTATCTAGCCCTCTGTTCCTGACTTGCAATGTGAGGATTTAAAGATGGAAGAGATACTGCCTGGATCGTCTAATTTGTCTGTACTCATTACAAATTTCCTTTTCAGCCTCTAAAAGCACTGAGTCCTTTATAAAAAGGGAATCTTTGAAGCACTAAGGCTTATCAAGGAGGCTAAAAGAGACTAAAGCAACATCCCTCAGTAATTGTAAGCCTTCAGTCCTGCAGCCTTCCCTTTAAAGTAGCCAGTAGATCTCATTCTTGCTCAGATGAGCAATTAATGAATATACAGTTCTATTTTTCAACAATGTAACTCCATCTGTTACCTTTTGTATGTATTTATATAATTATATTATATAAATGATAGTCAATTTTTATGTATGAGCTTTAATATTTGATACATTTCTATACAAATGGAAGTTTAATTCTAAGTACAAACCTAAGGTGGTATCTTGGTATGCCAGATCTGTTTTTTTCAGAGAGTCAGACTAAAATTAAAAGTTTTGCACTTCTTCCACTTTAAACAGAGCATCTGATAGTTTAAATGCTAGTTTGGATATCCCAGACTTATGGTCGGGATGCTATGTTGAACAATGGCCCTTTCCGATGTCAAGCTTTTCAGCAGTGACTCCGGCAGAGTTGTTTATGCTTTGCCCTTTGTTGGTCTGATGTGTTCTAAAAAAATGCAATGAGAATGGAAAGGAAGGAAGGAAGTGGTGGGCGGAAGTGGCAGAAGGAAGTAGCAGAAGTGGCAGAAGTGGCGGAAGGAAGGAAGAGGTGGAAGGAAGGAA
>JAHXMQ010012338.1:70491026-70529852 GCA_020466415.1 Ammodramus savannarum pratensis
CAAAACAATTCCTTTCCTAGCTTGGGACCAAGGACAACCACCCAAATTTCAGGCTTCAGAGCATAAACAACATGGACTAAAGGGAAAAAAAAAACAAGAATCTAAAGATAAGACAATTAGCTCCAATATGCTAATGGACCAAAACTTATGAAAGTGAGAGATCTTGTGACTAGTCATCCATTTTGCGACCATTTTGGGTTCATCTTGGGTGCAGCCCTGGCTGGGCTCTTGTACTACCCCAGGTGTATCCACAGAGGCCTTCTAATAAATACCTACTTTATTCTTTAACTCTGTCTAGCCTCTGTTCTAGGTCAGCCTTCACAATGCATCAACATACAATAAAGTCCATGGAAGTTCTGAGGTATTGCTGACTTGCGATTGAAAGGGTAGAAAAAACCCAACCCATCCAGTAATTTCATTCTATTTAAATTAGTAGTTTTGTAAAACTTCTATTTTTTTCAGTGTTTTTCTTACCTTTCATGAAGAACATTTAAGTCACAAAGTAAAGAAAGAATTTGAATTTACATCTATGTCCTATTCCCTTCAGAATTCCCAGCTATCATGTCATTGTTGAATTTCAATTTCTAGGAATACTTCAGAAAAATATGAAAGATGTCCTGTTTTATACCAGCTCCAAAAAATCAATTAATGGGAGTACCATGGACCAATTGATACAGAACTAGAACCTTAAAAAGCCTTTTTGCAATATTATAGGCTTTTTCTAATTTTTTTTTTTTTCATCTAAAATAGCACACAAATTCTCACAAACTTCCTATATAAACCATTCCTGAAAACTTCCTTTTTATTCATAAAGTACCAATGCAAAATTGCATGATAATATTTTAAGATGCAATAAATATCTCAAATTAATTTTTAGCTTTTTAACATTTTAACATTTGCAAAGATAAAGATGACAACAAATTTGGTATTGATTTGTTGTGTTTTGACATGAAATCCCTAAAAAAAGAGATTTCAACTTGACAGAGATTAACAGCATAAACATTTCCAGTAGTTTGTTTACTCACACATTATCTCAGAGCTAATTACATAAATGGTATTGTGTCTATCTGAGCCAATACAAAGAGTATCTCTTGATATGTTTGGACTAACAATGAAAAAACCAGAAGGTCCTTTCACAGAGACTTTCCTCAAACCTCTGTGAATCAAATCAGTCACAGAGAAAGAAAGATGATTCATAGCTATTAATGAAATTCTTTTTCTGGGTTCTTCTGTCAGCAGCTCATTTCAAGTACAACTTATCAGGTTACAACACATCTTCATGAACAAAGACAGTCTGCATTTGTGCTCTTGGTCTCTGTGTGTAGGCAACAGGTTATCAATGAGACTGAAAACGTTGTGCAGCAACAGGAAACAAAAAAGGGAAAGAAGTTAGAACTTTTCCCTGAAACTGATAAGAAATGCAGCATTACCAGTGTTGCATAGTATAGTGACCAAAATTAAAAGGGTTTTCTGTCAACTTAATTAGGCAATACAGTAACTATAAATCTGCTCAGAAGTAAAGTTGTGGCTAAAAAAGGAAAGTAAACCACTACATTGTTCAACTTTCCATATTTCTCTGTAAATTATTAATAAATTGAGGAGGTGCAGATCCTCTTCCTCATATTTTCAAGCAGAATGGAAAGGGTTTCAAAATATTTTAAAATTCTAGAAAAATATTTTTTCTCACTGCCTGTAAATATAAAAATGTATTTGACAGACTGAATAATATTTATGAGTAAAATTAGACAAATGAGTATGTATAAAAAAACCTATGTATAACTATTCTATTGAAATCACTTCAAAAATTTCCTAAGGTGTAGGTTTCAATTCCCCACCCCCCAACCCAACCTTCTCCATATCTCGATCAGTCATTATAGTCTCTTTATTATGGGATTTAGAAATGCATTTCTTTTTAAGGGGAAAAATAAAAACAAAAAAGGATACTAGAATCATAGAATATACTGAGTTTTAAGGGGCCCACAAGGATCATTGATGTTCAACACTTTGGCCTAAACAGGACAAGCTCAAGAATTGCACCATGTGCCTGAGAGTATTGTGATAAAGAGAAAAAAAAAAAAAAAAGTTACGGCCAAAAATTATTTATTTTTCTTGGGAAGAAAAACAAAAAAAGACCTTGTAATAAATTCCAGGAAGGAAACAACAGTCTGTTCCAGACAAGTGGATCCTTTTTGGATACCTCAGAATTTTGATTCCTACATATGATGAAATGATAATACTGATTTTTGTGTACCACCAAATAAATAATCAAATATCTTAAAGTATTTCTTTACTATGATCAGCAGTCATGAGATAAGTCTGAACTAAGTAATTTTCTGCAATTAATTGTATGAGATATGCAGGGAATCTCCTTAATAAACACTCAAAGTTATTATGAATGACAATATTTACCCCCTTGTACTACTGCTGTGAAACAGCATAATAAATTGGAACAGGTTGCAGTTCACTAGGTGAGGTAGACTGAAAATCCATTAGATTAATTACTTCTCATAAGTATAATTATATTTACAGTATGCTACATTTCTAGATGTCTAATGGGCTTCAAAGAAGTGCAAGGTATAATTAAAAACTTTATCTGTAAAGGCAAATCACTAAGCTTAAAAAGAAAAATTCTTCCAGCTCAGACAGGAAACAGCAGGCTTCACTTTCCCTAATTTATAGCTGTGTTATCTAAATAAAGAGCTCACGTTCTGCAAACCATAGCTAACACTGAAAATACACCATGGTTTAACAGTGAAAAATATGTTTGAGAAAATATATGATCCTTTAAAATGGATGCTTTCTTAGTGGATCTAAGCTGAAGATGCTTTTGTTGTTTATGTCGGATAAATACCTGGTTCAGCAGTTTCAGCCAACCGAAAATGCAATGTCACTTGTTACTGAGTTTGTATTTAGTGAGCAGTCATGAAGAATAGATAGAAAATTTCATAATTTGAATTATGCATGCTAAAATCACTCTGTTATGATCAGAATGAAACAGATACTCACAATGTATTAGACTGTAAGAGAAATAAAGAAACTAAACCAAAACAGGTATAGGACATGTATGTATCTCCATCTCATTAGACCTCTTTCTCCCAAGGGTGATTGTATGATATACTTTAGATATATAAAATCAAGCAAGATGAAACTCACCTCGAAAAGTCATATCTTATTACATTGTTGACAAAATATTCTAGAATATTTTTTGTCATATAATTTTCTAAGCCTTCCTTAAAAAATGGTAATTTCTTTCTAACTTGTAATGATGATATAAAGCTTCCAGTAACCTTTTACTTTAGACAAATCCATTTTCTTTCTTCAGCTCTATCCCCTGGGAAATACAATTTCAAGATTCTAGTGTACTCAGATGCAGTCGCCCATAAAGACTCTGAAATAGTTCTCATAAATCCCTTTTATAATCTTTTTAGTTTTCCATTTGCACTATTTTCTCATAGCTTCTAACCTATTGTCCTTAGAGTGTGCAGTTCTTCCATGTTACATATCTGATGGCTCTACTTCCCTGGATGGAGACGGAGTTCAGTTCATAACATCTGCATCGAAAGAGAGAGAGAAGAGACACAAGATATTGTCATCTCTACCCTCATTTGAATTTTGTCATATTTTAGCTGATATTTTCCCTGAAATCACAGTGGACTTACTGCCTTTTTCTAGATAAATGGGGCAGGACACAGGAAAGCCTCATTTTTAGAGGTGGTAGACTGTTCTAAAAGCCAATGAAGACTGTTGTGTATGGATCTACATTTAAATCATGGGATTTTGGAGTATTTCCGATCTCCAGGAAACAAGTGACCAAACACTTTCTTAGACTGGGCAAATGAAATCTTACTGCTTCACAATTCTGGTTTGGGAACTAGAATAACAAGAATAAAAAAGGAAAACTAGAATAACCCAGGGAGCAGGATTATTCAAAGTCTCACTCTGAGACCTAGAATCCTAAATTTCATTATGCGAAAACAATCTTTAATCAACATACTCTTTTTCAAAGACAGTCATAAGTGCAGTGACATTTCTGAACATAATCCATGTAATCTTATAATTTAAATTGACCACAAATAAAGCTTGGATCTCATCTAGAGACTTCTGAAGTTGCATATTTACTTTTCTTTTTATTCACATCTTTTCAGTAAGATTCTTCCTTTACAGAACCTTATTTTAAAAGGAAGTTGGAAATGAAACATTTATTGAAGAAAAATAATCAAGACTAGAGAAAATTTATTATTTTTCTTCTTTTGTTTTAATACAAAAAATTAACAGATGACTGAAAATCAGTAGATTGAGGGGGAAAACAAGACAAAATAAAACAAAACACAAACAAACAACCTCCCTGAAACAACAAAACCCAACAAAAGCAACAACAAAACCCACCAAAACAAAAACCAAAACCAAAACAAAGCAAAAAAACCTAAACCAACCAACCAACCCCAAAAAAATATACCAACCCCCCAAAAGCTCAGTTCAGGTGGCTTTTATTTCTAAACTTAATTTTCATTACTGTCCTTTTTAAGGTATTGCAACATTCAATATTTTTATTGGAGTTATAAGCAGGCTATTCTATTGTTTAAATCTGCTGAAGATGTTTTATTCTGAAAATAAATTTATCAGTTTAATTTAACTAGAGACAAAGCAGGCCATTGATGCTACTCCTTCTCATAAAACTGTCTGTTAGGAACAGTCTAAATTGACAAGCAATTGACCTCTTTGTGTCCCTCTCAGGAAAAATGTGAAAACTGACTTAATCAGGTTAAGATATGCAATCATATTGATGTGAGGGTATGATTTAGCATCTGATTGCACATAAATGTCAGATGCATTTAGGATGAGCATCAAATAATAAAAGATACAGAAAAAGAGCATTCTTCACATAGAAAAAAATTGTAAGTCTTCTAAGAGTTCTTTTATGAAGCTATATTTTATTTTTGCAGTGATTTCCTTGTCCTTAATAAAGAAAACTTCAGCAAAAGCAAAGAAAAAGTTTGAACTTTATCTGGGCCTTGTTTCTTTCAGAATTCTCAGGTATCATTTCATTGCTGACATGTAATTTCTAGGAATAATTGAGAAAATTCTGAAATATGTTCTGTTTTGTACCAGCTCCAGAAAAATCAATCAATAGCGGTGCCATGGACCAACTGATATAGGATTAGAACTTTAATGAGATTTTTTGAAAGGAAAAAAAAAAGAAAAAAGAAGTCTTATATTCTTTTGGTGCCTTGTATCCATAAATATATTTAAAGCAAACTGTTCTCCAAGAAAAATCAAGGGATACATACTAATAATGAATTAGGTTTCTTATATTAGCTTGTGGGGCTGTTTGTTGCTCTTGAGAATACCTTATTTTCAATAATAAGGAACATTTAACAAGGAATCAATGCTGGCATGTTAATTCCAAAGTTATGTTTTGGGATTCTAATTTATAATGCTTGACTTTGAAAACAGGCATTTGAAGACTGTTAACTACATGCACTGCCTTCCCTTCATCTACTACTTGGATATTCTTGTCATAAAAGGACTTTAAAGTGGGTAGAAAGGACTTGGTTTCTGTGAATCCAGGTTGACAATTGTATTGTTCTTTAAATGTCTTTCAGTAGCATCCAGTAAAATCTCCATAATTTTTCTAGGAACTGAGGTTAGACTAACAGTCCTGTAGTCCCCTTGGTCTTTGTTCACACCCTTTTTGTAGACTGGAATAACACTGACCAGATTCTAGTCATCAGGACTTCCTCAGGCTCCCAATAACTTTGGTAGGGGGTTGAGAGGGGTCCTGCCACAATAGCTGCTATCTCTTTCAGTGCTTAGGGTTGAATCACATCAATCCCCAAGGACTGTGAATATCCAATTTCTACAGCTGCTCCCTGAAAATTTCACTGTCCACAAGTGGAACACCGATGTTCCCACACACATATTCCTCTGACTCAGGGAATCAGGCAGCCCAATGTCTATCAATATTGCTAAAAACTGAAATAAAAGAAAAAAAAAATTTCTTAATTTCTATTAGTCAGATAAGTGTCTTCAACAAGTATCAGTCCAAAGTTTTCTTTAGACCTATTGCTATTAACATACATTAAAAAGCTATTCTTATTAGTCATTTTAAAATTTAATTTAATTTTTACTCATTCATATCTTTACCCTGCATCCATGAATTGTGATTCTGTAATTCATTGCAACTACTGACCTCACTTTCAGAAGCCAAAAATTCCCTTTTTATTTGGAGCTCCACAAGGAATTTGCTATTCAGCCAAGCTGGTCTTCTGCTCTGCTGGCTTGGCTTACAGCATGGCAGAATTACTTGTTTGCACAGTGGAATTGCCTGATGCAAAAATGAAGAACTTGGTGAATAAAAGATCACTTTTGGCCATCCTTTCCACACACTGGGATTCTGGTTGCTTAGGCTTTCTTCGTTCATATGCCCACAAAATAATTGTCCCAAAAGAAAGATGATTGCTAAAGATTAATATATCTTCTGGTCAAATAGTAAATGCTGTGACCAGTTGCTCCTGGGATATCTGAAGTTCTTCATAAACATGCTGACAGCTACTTGCATGAGTAAAGTCAACAGAAATGTTTTCTATTCAAGGTGGAAGAAAGACAGTAGAAGGAAAAATGAATATTACAATTAAGACTGTAAAACAAGCAAAACCTAGTAAAATTAATTTAGACGTTATATTCTTTTTACTTTTATTTGAAAAACTTCCACTTTAGGCAATATATCCAAAATTATAGTATTGCTGAGAAGGATGTAGATTACCAAAAAAATTAAGGTCTGGCATTTTTATCCACACACATTTGAAAGAGACTTCACTGCAGTCCTCCAAATTTGCATCAGGATTTCCTCCTCCAGACTTTCTTGGTCTTTTTTGTTTTGTATTGTTTTATTGTCTTGCAGAATAAAATAAAAGATTGTGATTATCTAATTGTAAAACCAATTAACTCTCACAGAGTATCCATACCACACATCTCATGCTTTTTAGGTAGAGAGCACAAAACAATTCACTGTCTAATCTCAACCCCAACCTGAGGGTTTAGAGAACAGGGACCTCTCATACTCTCCTAATTATAAAGCTTCACAAAATACAAGAATAACTGTAATTTTATGTATGTATGATAAAGATTTCCTGCATGCTTTCCAGGTTTTTTTTTATTTTGTTTTTAGTAAAATAATCAAAATGTGCTCTTCTCTTACATAAAAACATGATTATTACAATGAGAGATTTGAATGTTTTATCTTCAAAATGATAATAATAAATTAGTAGGTAGAGTTGTGTTTTGGGATAATTGTGCTTTCTTATAATTTAGTCACTTTTTCTGTCTCTCTGTTGTTATTGCTGTTGTTGTTGCAAGTTACTGTCATAAAAAAATACAAAGCCCTATTAATGTAACATGATCAAAACTGTGCAAAAAGCTTCTTATTGTCTGTCTATAAAGGATAAATGGATATTTTGATATTCTTTTACAAAACTTCCCTGTCCTTGCTTTCTTCTCCTTTACTGACTATTCACTATGCAAGTTTCATTTTACACTGTTTTAGATTTTATAATTGAGTCTGTGAATGTTGTTAGATTAATAAATGCTGTAGAGCCAAAAGTTTATTTTTTTTGCAGCAGGACAGTATATCCTCAGCGTACACTTTTTTATGGGATTACTGTAGTCTTTCTTCTCCCTTTATTTCCTTGTTTAATTTTCTGAAAATCACTTTAAGGAGTCTTTAGAGATTGCCTCTTCACACAAATCTGAGGAATATTTCTTAACACTTGACACCACCTGCTCTAAATGAAGCACACTTACATCTACACATAGAAACCTAGACACTTTGGAGAAGTGCTCAACAGGAAAAAATTGACTGAGGGGGAGAAGAAACTTAAGAACGTGTTGATGGCCCCTTGGTTACTTAATTATTCCTAATTTAAAAAAATTACATAATTTTAAGGAGAAATACCCGATATTTTAAAAACGTAGTTTAAAAAAAAAAACCCATTGGAATGGAAGGGAAATGCCTGTGTTATTAAAAGAATATTGATGATAGGGAAGAAGCAAAGAGGAAAAAAGCCATAGGGTTTCAATATTTTGATTTTCCTAGTAAATGATTTCATGGTTTGGTAATTTTCTGCATTTCTTCTTTAAAAAAAATATATATTTAGGATGCTGAATTTGTTGAAGTGTCAAGGCCCTTAGACTTTTTAGTGATCTGAAAAAGATATGCTGTGATCATGACATTTGCATTTGATTAGCAAAGGCAATATAATTCAGTATGACATTCTGTTAAGAAGGATTAAATGTTATTACATGTATAAGGTGGTCAAAGAATCTACAAGAATTTCTGTTTATTTCTGTGCAGTTGAAAAGTGTAATTTTGAAATTAAGTATTTAGAATAAGGTAATAAAGATTCTTTCTCCTATTTGTGTTTAGCAGCCATTTTAATTGTTTTGCCTCTTCTCTATGAAATTACTAGAGCTGTTTACAGCTTCTTTTTAGACACCTATACCTAAGTCTCCTCTAAGTGTAAGTCATTTCTCAGTACAGACTTGAAGCTTAACCTATAGATAGGAAAAAACAAACAACAGGACCAATGTTTTTAGATTGTTAGGAGAAAGGAAAACTGGTGAACAAGTGCTGAAAAAGAAGACTTCAGGTTTAACAAAAGCTGCACTGAAGAAGATAAATTAGTTGAATAGAGCATAATTTTATATCAAAAAATGTTGATTTGAGGGTCACATATCTCAGCTTGCTCATATCACATAATTTGAGATGGTTAGAGAGACCTGTTATTTGGGTCACCTAAACAGTTTTTATGTTATCTGAAAAAAATCCTTAAAAATACTCTGCTAGCAGTGGAAGCACATTATTAGAGAAGAAAACTTGTGACTGAAAACTTAAATCTATTCTTCTCAAAAGATACACTTTCCTCTTGCATCCAACTTCTACTGCATGAGCATCATGCCAGAGTTCAAGAAGCATTTGGACAATTCTGTAAGACACATGGTGTGTTTCTTAGGTCTGTCCTATGCAGAGCCAACAACTGGACTTTGATGATCCCTGTGGGCCCCTTCCAACTCAGGAAACTCTAGATAAGATTTAAAAAAAGAAAAAAGATGGAGAGAAAGTAGAAGATGTCATCCCATGCTACAATGTCAATAGTGAAGACAGAAAACCTAAACTCCGAATAAAACATGCACTAGCGTATTCAGAGCAATCAGATGACAGGAAAGAGATGTGAATTAGTGCATTAAGGTCAAATGCCCATTCAGAAGGGCATTTTTAAGCCGAAAGTTTTATATGGAGAAATACATTGGATGTCAGCGCACATATGCACATTTCTACGGTTAGTTTAGCCAATTTATGTTCTAGTAATTCCTCTGTATTAATGTATTGCTTCCAATGTGAAGTTTCTACCGTATTATATTTTTTAAATACCATAATGTATTAAAAAAGAGAAAATGTTCTTTTCAAGCACTTCAAGGTATCTTTTAGAAAAACCCCTACACACAAAATCCCTAAGAATCCTTCACAGTCTCTAATCCACTCCATGGAAAGAAAATAATGGGATTAGATCACTATCATAGTTTCTTTCATTGAATTAAATGGAGACGACTGTGCTCTTCAATACAGCAGAACATGGAAACACTTTTGTTGGCATTAAAGTCAGATGTCCTCATTGTGCTCATTATGTTTAATCATGTCATTATCAAAACCCGTCCTTCACCTGACTGAAAAATCCTAACAGCTGCTTAAGACTAAATAAAGAACTACTCTGAACTAATTTTCTGTCTGGAATTTTAAGTCTTTGGCTTCATTATTGAGTAGCAGTGTCTAATTTTGATCTCCATTTCACTGCAGTGTTTCTACTGTATCTGAGAAAGTTCTTTCATGTCTTCATTTTACAGTTCAGCCATTTCATGGGTATGTGGGTAGCTGGTTTAGATGACCACTCCTGAACAGTGACAATATGGAATTCATCAAAATGTATTAAACCTAGTAGAATTATGGCAAATATATTAAAGGATTTATTAAATCCTTTCTAGAAGGATAATTTATCTTTAATATGATCATAACAGAACATTTAAATATGCCAGTTATATTAGCTTTAGGCACATATATCTGGCATATATATCCTCTGTGGTTTATTTTCAGCCTGTAGTTTTATCACATGTACAGGTTCACTGAAAATGTAATATTTCAGGAATTTTTTTTGAAAACAAAGATTCATGCACACAAGAAAAAGCTACGTTTTAAAAGTTGATATCAAGTCTAAACTTAGATTTTATACACCACTCATATACATATATCTAGACATAAGAAGACATAAGCATACTTTCATATAATTTTTTCACGAAAGGAATAATTATAATCACAAGATGAAAAAAGAGACAGGTTATTAAATATTATTTTTGTAAATAATTTCGCAATAAGATTTAATTTCCATGTAAAATTCCCTCTAATAATTCTAAAAAATCTTTTTTCTTTTTTTTTTTTTTTACAAAAACATTTAAGAAGGGATTTAGAATTCACTGATCCTCTCCTAATGGTTTTAATGTGTGTTGAAAATATTAAAATTAAATATTGTAATCATTAAATTACATCCTCCTTATTTATCTACATGCGCTTTACTTTTCCTATAAATTGCATTTGCTGAAGTATCACGGCTCTTGTGTTTGCCTAGTTCCTGAGTGGAGGCAGTTTAAAGTAAATTTCTATGGTTCGTCCTCTACTTATTTACAATTCACTATCTTATGTATCTTCAAATTATAGATATCATTACCAAGAAAAAATACAGAATTCAGGAAAAAGAACAAAAAAGCGATACAGGAAGATGGAGGGAATTACTTCAGAGTAATAATAAATAATCTAAAAATAAGAGTTTAGCCAAAAAAAAACCTATGGGGGATGAGAGGGATAGCAAGACTATCTCTCTTGGGGGGAGGGAGAGAGAAGAGAAGAAAATATTTTATATGGAAAACCAGCTATCCTAGAAGTAAAGAGGTAAGATTAACAAATGGAATGTTTAGACTGAATATCTGTAGATATTCTGACAGGGAGATGTAATAGGATTTGGAATAGTCTCCTAAGGGTAGTGGTAGAAGATTCATCATTTAGCATTTTCAACACTAGACAGGACAAAGCACAGGAAAAAATATAGTTAGAGAAAATCCTGCCTTGACAGAGAGATGAAATGAATAATCTAATAGGCCTTTTCCATCTCTAACTTGTTGCTATGAAACTGCCAGAAAAGACTAAATTTAATCTTCTTGGTGTCTTTTATTCTTTTATACATAAATTATCTTAATCTTTCCTGTGCATTTTCTACCTCCTCTGTCTCCTTTAACACAGATTTAGAACTGGTATTTAAAATGCTTTTATTCTATTTCCTCAACTGTTGCAACTTTATTTTAGTTCTCATATGAACGAAACATGAAAATGAATAGTGCTTAGCTCTGTATTAGAGATGAGCAAAAATTTTTTATTTCAGTGTTTTTTCTTGGAATTGCTAGGATTTTCACTAAGTTTCTGTAAAATTTTAGACAGCAGTTCCAAAGACAGAAAAAATTAATCTCTAATTACTTGCCATGTTTTGAATATTTTATTTAGAAATCATATTAAAAAGATGGCTTACATAAAAAAATTTAAAAAATTCAAGAGTGATACTGCTGAAGAAAACATAAATATCACTGAAATCTTTCAGGCAGTACATTTTAGTGTTCTGTTACGTTGTGATTTGGTTTGCATTCATATGTGCTGTTTTCTTTCAGCAAAGAAAATGGCTGTGGATACTTTATTCTCAGAGGATGGTATAGACATGTGTCACAGTGAAGTTACCATACAAGCGTACCTTCTCAACTCTGAAATTGTCTTCAGAGAGCCAAGTGCCACTGGAGACTTGGCAGTGACAAACCACAAGAGGCAGACCACAAATTCCAGAGAAGGTCCAGTGAGAATCAAAGCTTTGTCACCCATGTCAGAATGGAAAATCACAAGGAGAGGGAAAAAATATTGTTGTGATGTGCCAAATGCATAAGTGGAATTAACCGAGTGATTCATGGAAAAACCCACACACAATACCACACCACAAACACTTTGTGGTTTCAATAATTGCTTTCAATGACTTAATTTTCTGAAAATCTCTAATTGCTCTTGAGGTCAGAAAGCCGGGTGGGTTTGGCATGTTTTGCTACTGGCTTAATGAGTCTGAGATAAGCAAATGTCATGATCCATGGAGGGATTAATTACTGCTAAATTGATGGTACTTTTGCTTATTGCATAAGTGAAGGAACTTGTATTTTATTTACACATCTTTTGAAATACTGACTTTAGTTCTGAAATTGAAATTTTCCTTTTCTCTTTAAACAGCAATAATAAAAGCAATTGAAAGTCACTGTTCTTGTAAAGATTTGTAGTTTATTTACCATTTCACGCCATTACTTAATAGCTCAGAACACCAAAAAATCTGAAACTAGGAGTTGTGCCTTCACTTTTTCTCAGTATTTTGAACAGTTAACTGGCTCAAAATATCGTGACTAATATGTTATGTAAATAATTCAGTTCTGGCAAAAGTATATATTGGTTTGTACAGAGACAAATATCTTAAAACTGTGGCTTTAATGGGATTTCTTTTTTACTAATGCAATTGAAAAAAGTAATTCCAAATCTCTTTGGGAATTTGTATAATATCAATGTGAATTATTCTAAAACACACTTCTGGCATGAGGAAGGATGAGGGTACTAAATAAATAATGTTCACATTTTTAAGATTTTACAGTCTTTTGTGGAGGCTACATTCACATTAGAAAGTGAAATACAGGAAAACATTTTCTTTGTCCCTGAAGACAAGTGGCTGAGCATTTCTTTCTGATTGTCACCTATAGCTAAACTCTTTTCTCCCCATAAGCAGAATTAATACTGTACTGAATCTTGGAAACAATATGGCTCATCCATGACTCTTCCTCATCCATGTCCTAGGAACTGCCTGGACAGCATTAGCTGCCATGAAAGCAAAACTTCTAAGGCTGCTAGGGAGTGTGCTTGCCTGCTTTCCACTGTGCAGATATTCAAGGTCTTGGGTGACCAGCTTCAAACAACTCTGTTACAAGGGTTTTGAAAATGATAAGCAGTGGAGCTCTCCCTTCCTTAGGGTCGTCCTCAGGATATTTCAGATTGGGCTCTTTAAATCCCTCTGTTCTAAAAGAGCAGAGGGATTTAAAGGAAGTTTCTCCTGAAAATATTAATTTTGATATTTTGATATATTGTGCCTTTCCTATCAAATTCAAACCCAGAATACAAAAGAGAAAAAGGAGATCTTAAAATAAATAAATAAAATGGCAAAACATGAACATGAGAGAAAAATCTAAAAACTATGCCTGTTGTAATAATACTTGACATTCAATTACTCTGCCTAGAAGATACGCTACTGAACTGCTATCTGCACATATGCATAAGTAGCTACTCTGATTAATATTTGCACAAGAATATGAAAAGAAATAATCATTTGCAACTTATTATAAAGACCTGCCATAGAAGCTTGTAAAAAATATACAATTTCTCATTGTTTAAGTGGGGATGGCACTTTAAAATATTTTTCTAATAACTATTAATTCTTTTGATATTTACTGTATTGTCATTATTCCAAAAGAATAATTTTGGAATTAGGGAAGATGTCATACAGATTTCTAACATTAATTCAACATTGTCACATGTATAACAGATAAAATTAAGAATTATTGTTCTTCAGTTTTCAGTGTACATTATCATCATAAATAAGAGAAATACTTTGCTTCTTTTGGAAGTAAGAGGAAAATAAGTAGGAAGCTATATGGGAATGGTACTATAACTCTAGGCTACAGAAAGTGTCATCCATGTCCCCTTTATTGGAAAATGTTCAGAATGGTGTTGTGAGAACCATCTTCAAGCATGCAATTTGTTACTGTGTGACTCTCATCCAGATACTCCATTTCTGCTTTAGCTAGGTACACTAGTGCAGGGAGGCTGTCAAAGTTCTGGCAGATTTTAAAGTAACAAGAGATAAAAAGATTGCTTCAGGCTTACCGATGTGAGTCCCACATGTGGTTATCTTGCTGTAGCACATGTGTGACTGGTCTGCAGTTCTTTTTGAGAAAGATGCACACAGACCTCATAATCTCTCTCCTTGGATGCTGGGAGTATCAACCTTCATCTTTAGGAGTGACTTTCATTCAGAGAGACTTTATCAAACAGCCAAATTCATGAAAGGTTTGCTCAGAAAAGGCTGGATATTGAAAGAGGTGCAACTTTGCCATCAGGTGCTCACCTCACTGATGAGTATTCTCACTCATAATTTGCAAAATTCCTGACATGTAAAGGAAGGCAGTGAAGTCCCATCAGTTTGGAAATATACCTTGGAATTCATATTATTGTGTATTGCCAATAATAAAAATAATAATAATAATAATAATAATAATAATAATGTTGTCTCATTTAACATTAGAAAATACCAGTTTGTTACAGAACATTTTTGATACATACAGAAAAGATGAAGAAGAAAATTATGAATCTCATTACATTCACCACCTATTATTTAATTCAAATAGCAAGGTACTTTCCTGAACCCATTCTTAAAACTTATAGAGAATTAGAAGTATGAAAAGCCCAAGCAGCACCATTTTGCAAGGAATACAACATTCATGACATTATTAGAAGCTAGGAGTGATAAATATTGTGTTGAATCACTAGCTTCCTAATAACAAACAGGAGTTAAAAAAAAATCAAAAAATAAAGAAACATGGATGGATGGCTCAAAAGACTGACGACAGTGGTCAACGTTAAGAAAAAAAAAAGGATGGAGCAAAGTGAATTATGAAGTAAATACCATGATCGCTGTACATAGCTAGTGCACATCAATGAGAAATATTAGGTATTCTAAAGCATTTTGCTTGGGGATAAAATGCTACTGAAATCTTCATTAACTAAAATACCTAGTAATATTGAGTCTTTGAAATATGAAAGGATTTGAAGTAAAATTCTTGTCTTTAACTCATTCTATGTATTTTGTATAGCTTATCAAAGTCAGGGAAAAATTCATGTGCAATTATCTGACATGGTGCTATACAAGTTTTTGATCTGTGGTCTGTATCTGTCGAGAAAATGAAGGCAAAATATTACAGCTGCTGAGATTTTTCTAATAACACATTCCATCATTTATCTTGTCCCACACTTGAGGGATTAGTCAGATTTTTTAATACTTATTCTCAAACGTTTTTGTTTGTTTCCTATGTTTGAATCTTATTCTTTATTTTCGATTTGATTTTATTTTCAGCCAGTATAATTTTACATATTATTGCCCTGATGAATCTATGCAGGCCAGTCATATTTAGAAATATACAAAATGTTGTTTCATATATCAGTAAATGTATTATAAACTGTATAGTATTATGAATATTGTTTCAAATTTTTGGCTTGGTCATTAAAGCTAACACTATAGTGTAATGTTCTGAAGTTTGTTTCCTCAGCAGGTGTTGAATTATTACTGTGCCTATAACTATGCTTTGTCTTCCCTTCTAAATGAAAACACAAGAATATAGCTAAGAAATTGCAAAATATTTACCACCAAGTAAAACTTGTACTTGTAAAGAAGAAAAATATGAAAATAAATTTAAAAAAAAGATGGATAGAGAGATAGATAGATAGATAGATAGATAGATTCACCTTGAAATTAAGATGACTAAAAGTAGATGTCTAATTGTAGGCATGAACATTTGAATTAAGGCTTTGATGTTTTATTTCTACAGCCTTAGGATAACTGTGCTCTTTGAGATAATGTAGAGAACTGAAGACTTCTATGGCTTGGTATTTATAAACCAGGACTTAATCTTTTATGGGGCAGTTGAAGACCAGTAGGTACCCTGCAACACCCAAAAATACCACTACAAGTGTATGTTTGCCCAATTAATTGGCCATAGTCACTACTATCAATGTAACCTTGACAGAAATTCAACTCACCATGAAGCAGATACTGAGAACCCAAATCTATACAAGCACCTAGAGTGACTAAAACACCCTAGAGATTCTCAAACATTCTGATGGAATTAAGAGAGACAGCAAACAACATATGAGATATTCAGGTTCTTCTGGAGTGGCAAATGAAAGAAAGGCAGAGCACTTTAAAACTTCCAAAATGGTACAAGACTTGTGTATATATGCTGACAAAAGAAGTTACTTTGTTTTATCTAGTCAGGTAAAACATATTCTAGACACTTGGACTCTTTGGAAGCAACTCAGAGAAGCTGTCTAAATAAAGAGATTTAAAGCCATCTCACATTCTGACACACCATAACTTCTGCCACCTAACTTCCAGCTGTCTGAAGCTATTTGAAGCATAGATGCGGTTTGATTCCTTTAGCTAGATTTATAAGAGATCTACCAATTTATCAACTGCTTTAGCCTCAGTCATAAAACCTCATTAAACTTTTAATTTTTTTGTATTATTATTTTTTTACTTACAAGAAACAAAAGAGATTGTAGAAGTAACTGGAATTTCTATATTTATTCTGAGCCTTTTTTTTTTCTTTTCATGTTTCCTTTTACATCACTGTCTCTAGTACAATGTTTAATTTTCTTTTCAGGTGTTCTTACAGAAGGTGTAAAGTGTTCACCTCAAAATGAATATAAAAATAGTCAGTGGAAATGACCCTGTCTGATTTAATATGTTAAAAACAGATCTTATTAAGAAAAAAAAAATTACAAAAACCAAACAGAACAGGCAAACTCTCAAGGATAAAAAGGGCAAAGATGATAGAAAATCTGGAATTTGACACCAACCAAGTTTATAGCCCAAGATGAAAAAATCACTTAACACACTTGACACAGTTTGTGCTCCAAACTCTTAGGATGTTTTTGAGCCAAGGTTTGCCATTCTTAGAAAACCCAGTTATATTTTCACACATATCATGTGGAATTTTTTCTTTTTTAAAAGTTTTCTTTTCTTTTAATTTATTTTATTTCTTATAAAACAAAGAATAAAATCTGAAAATATTTCTGGAATACAACCGTAGAGCTTTTTATCTGAAAATATTGAAAGTGTTTCTTAGATAATATGGACTCATTTGAATTCCAGACCCACTTGCCATACTTCAGCACAGCCACATACTTGAGGACCACTAGTAACCAGTGACAGGAGTTGGTGTGACTTCTGAGAATTTTATGGCTTCTTACCTCTAATTGCTGAATTAATAGAATCTATTTTTCCTTGGGTCTCTCCACAGAGGCAGCTGTGGGTCTCAGAACACCTGGAAATCCAGTTTACTGAAGCTTGTCAAGGGAGCCAAGCTATTCTCAGAGGATGTATAAATCACAGACATTATAAAACAGAGCTGAGTGCCTGGAATTTGAAAACTGGATATACTCTTATTTACTTTTTCCGCAGAATACAAGTCAGAGAGTTTCAGTACTACTTTTTAAATTAGGGTTCCAGGATCTGGCTGACTAAAGATCCAGAAAACAGAAGAGCTAGTTGGTTGTAGGAGAATATTTGGAGTTCTTTATCTAAAGACAAGTAGACAATGGGGAACTACACCAATATATATAATGGTAGTTGAACAGTGAGGAAACTCATAAAAAATTTTTGACAGCTATTTCAGAAATCCTTGAAAATTAAAAAATTCCTATTAAATAGAAATCTATTTGAATTCAAAAGACCCAAAGACTGATAGTTGTTTTCAATTAATAATGTTTTATTAAAATTCATTTTTCAGGATCACCTTTATATACTACCAGGTTTACATTTGTTTATATCATGCTAACATGTAACTTTATCAGGAAACAAAGTGTGATGTTTTTCTAACTTTTAAATCAAATATATTACTAAATGTTACCTTTTAATACAGTTCTTAAATGCTTCTACATATCATTTTAAATGCAGGGATTGAATTAGATTTTATTACCATTATCATTATAAATGGAATATTTTCAATATGGATAGATTATTCTATTATATATAATATTGTTATAATATTTTGAATATAGATGGAATATTCACTTATGTGACATAATCTAGGTCTTAATTTACTTGCTGCGGGAACACCTCTTTGCTCGTGTAGTAGAACTGAACAATTAACAAAGCAGTGTAAAGGAAACCAAAGTGGTCTTGGTGTTGTTACTTTCTCATTTACCACTGCATTTTGAAGGTAGTTAAACAGAGATTTAGAGAAGACAAGACTTGACGTTGCCATGTAATTTTATCCTATGATGTTACTATATTCTTGTCCTGACCTCATTAATTGATATTGAAAATTATATTGGCAAACAATAACTTTGCATCTGGAGATACTGAACTAGTTGATATCTTAAACAATGGAAAGCAAAGAAAAATGATAATTCTGCTGTTTGAATTCTAAATGAAATCTCAGTTTTTAAATAGATGACTATATTGAAAACTATGTGACAAGGTTCTCTTTCAAAAAATGCAGTTTCCTGTCTTGATTAGGAACACAGAAATCGTAGTAAATATCAGTCAAACAACTGTATTCAAAACAGAGGTCATGAGACAATGTTTGTCCCATGAAACAACCTTTGGAGATTCATTACAAAAGTTCAGTGCAGATACTTCTATCTGTTTTAGCAATCTAAAACTAAACCTGTATGACAAGAGTAGACACCTTTCTTTTTCAATTAAAATTTTAATTTGGATTGAAAAAGAAAGATGAAACAAATACACATGTTGAAAATTCTTTCAAACTTTATTAGAGCATGAATAATTTGGAGTACCCAAGAGAAACCATGAGTGGATAGCACACTATAGCTAATTTAAGGTTAAGTGTATCCTGTTAAATCTTGAAAAATACATAATTTTGTCATCCTTTTTAAGTGTAAAATAATCCATTAGGAGATCAAGATGTATGATTAGTGGATTGAGAGCAGCCCTTAAGGAGAAGGACTTGAGAACATGAATGAAAAATGGAATATGACTCAGCAATGTATGCTTACAGCTCAAACAGCCAATTGTATTCTGGGCTGCATCAAAAGAAGTGAGACCAGCAGGTCAATGGAGGTGATTCTGCCCTTCTACTCTGCTCTCACAAGGCTCCACTTGGAGTGCTGCATTCAGTTCTGTGGCTCCCAAAATAAGAAAGACATGGACCAGTTGCAGTGAGTCCAGAGAAGACCACAAAGATGATCAGAGGGCTGGAACACACACCTGTGAGGATGCACTGAGGGAATTTGGTTTATTCAGTCTAGAGAACAGAAGGCTCCAGGGAGATATTCAGGAAAGATGGAGAGGGAGCCTTTTTAAGGGAGTGCAGAGGCAGGATAAATGCTAATTGTTTTCAAAGGAAAGAGGGTAGATTTAGATCAGCTATCAGGAAGAAAGTAACTGTGAGAGTGGTGAGACACTGGAACAGGTTGTCCAGAGATGTGGATGACCCCTTCCTAGAGCTGTTCAAGATGAGAGTGAATGAGTCTTTAAACAGCCTGGTCTAGTGGAAGGACACCCTGCCTATGGAAGAAGGGTTGGAACTTGGTTGTCTTTAAGGTCCCTTCCAACACAAAACTTTCTATGTTTCAATGATTCCTTCTCTTGATTCAGCAGATAGCCATTAAAAAGTAGTTTTCTTCTTTAATTCTTCTTTAACAAACAGTATGGAGATAATTTGGATCTTCATTCATTATGAGTGAAAGGAAAATAACAACTGACAGTATAACACCCAGTGAGAGTACTCATATATGAAATCTCTGTTGCTTGTGTGTTTAAATTAATGAAGTGATTGTGAGAAAGTCGTGGAAGAATTAAAATAAGGAGGTCTAGGGATTAAAAAAAAAAAAAAAAAGAAAGGAATTTGTAATACTGGTCTGTTTCCCTTTAATATGTTTGCTGCTGAAAAAGGCACTCCCATTCTGTCCTTTGGCTCCAACCACATGCTCTCTCAGGGCCTTTGCTTTGCAGATTTGAATATTTAGATGGCCTTGAGAGGAAAATGACGGAATTGAATTACTTGATAAGAAACAATGTTGTTTGCATTATTTGTCGTGTGATTGCTGAGAATTTGAAGGACTGTGCAGTGAGGGAAGAGAGGGAAAGAAGCCAACCTTTTCTCTGGTAGCCTACCCCCATATCAGTTTAACTGATAGTGGAGCTATGACTAAAGTTATTTTGGATACAGTTCCATGAATATCTTAAGTGACACTTTAGAACATAAGTGTCTCAAGACTTAGCATATTAAGAACTGCATAGTCTCAGCTGGAGAAAGAAAACGTTAAAAAGAAGAGAAAAAGGAAATTAGGAAAGTGGTGACAAACAGTAGTAGGTTGGGAATGACTAATGTGAAAAATTGGAATATATTCACCAGCTGAGCCATTCAAAGGGAAGCCCTTTGCTCTGTAATTGTGATGATTAATTTAGGCAAATGAAACAAGGGCTAACAAAGAAGTGAGAAGCACCTATCAGACAGCTGACAAAAAACTCAATTCACCCAGCAATTGAGAATGTGGATTAACAGGGGAGACAAGTCCAGAGGATATTGGAACAAGAACTACTACACAGTAACAAGAGTATGTTTGGGGTGTACTTGAGAACAAGTTAATAAATGGAATCTTCCTAAGACTTTGTGGCATTTTCATGGGAGTAGCATGAAAACTGTTGCTTTTTGGGTTTTGTACATCAATCTTATATTAAAAAGAATTGAGCTAAATCACAGGATTGCACACCGTTATCGATAGCCCTTAAGAGTTTCACTAAACATCAGAAGTCTCTGTGCCCTGATATTATTTAGCTCAACAATGTATATGTCCATCCTGTCAAAATGTTCATGTGAACAAAAAAAACTAGGCCTCCTCAGATGTCCTCCAGTCTTAAGTTGGTAAAAGCAAGTTGCTTTAGACTGTCATGTTATTGGTAGGTACGCAATTTGCACAGTTGTAATTTGCTGATTTTAAGCAAATCAAAATTGAAAGCAAGGTGTAATGCTTTTAATACCAGTCAGACAGATTTTAATTTTCTAATGGAAAACATTTAAAAGTAGAAAGAAATAAAAAATTGTCATTCATAAGATAAGCTGTTGCCCAACCAGATAGTGTCAAGCAGTGTAGGCAGGTTTGAAAGGCTAAAACAAGCCACATAAGTTTTCCTGCCACTTTGGAAAGTAGAAAGTATGAGTCACTGAAGGCAAAGTGATACACTCCAACCAAAGATAAATATTTACTTCAGATGTGCCAGAACAGGAAAATGTTGGCAGGAGATTTTTTTGTTGCTTTTTTTTTTTTTTTTTTCCGTGTGGTTTCTTTTAAATAAATTTTTGCCAATTCAGTTTTTCATACGGTTAGAAAATTGCAAGACAAACACATAAAGACCAACTGTGGTTGCAGGTTTTGTGGATGTGGCAGTCAATACTTTTCTTCGTGACAGGAAGAGAAATATTTAATGCAGTTGAAGCACAGACTTGGGTAAGATTTACACAGAGAATAGGTAAGATTATTTCAGAGCAGTTTTGGAAGCATAGTACTGGAATACACTGAGCAGTCTGAATAATAGTTACTGCTATGAATAATAATATCAGTTTATTCTTGAAATTTGGAAGAGGCCCTTTTCATGCTAGAGATGATTTCCACATTAGGAAATAATTTTTTTCTGAAATTACTAAAAAGAATTCACCCTAACTGCTGTTACAAAGAGGCATTTTCTAGCATGTTTTCTGCAGCAAAAGGTACATAAGTGAGTTAGCTCTCTACTCGTGGGCCGATACAAAATATTTTTTATTTTTACTCCCAATACTGTTGTGAATATGTGTGTACTAACTTTTTTATCACAGCAAATTTCAGGTGCATGATATGGCAGTATAGATTATGTCCCTTGAATAGTTGAACAAAAATTAGTACTTATTTAAAAACTCTACTGTGACATCTGAAATATTAGCTTTTAGTTCTAAGTAACTGGACATGCCCTGCTTTTAAAGAGATGAAATGACCTGTGCAGTCTGTTTGCTAGTATTTTAGTAGGGAAAAAACCCATAAATTCTTCAAGCTGTAAGTAATTTTTCACTGCAGAATTTTCATGCATTTTTTCCTTGCAAAACACATTGCATCACGTGACTTACAAGTAAATTTGTGTTAATTTATACAATAGATTTACTACAATTTTAAAAGCTTCTTTATTAATTTGATCTTTTTCTCTAATATGTAATCTCATATCTGCAATATATATAATATATATATTATATATATTATATATATATAAAATAATACAACATCTATCTAAAATTATATCACCTGATATCTCTAAATTATCCTCTGATATTTTTCTCTCTGATTTTTAATAATAATTTTAAAGATTACTTATCTTTTTTAGATGTAGCCCATTTTTTAGTCATGAAGGTCCTAAATTTTTTCTTTCATTATGTGTCACTTGCTGGGGTTTTTTTTCTTTCTCTCTCCATTAATAATCCTGATTTAAAATTTGAAGACAAAGCATTCAGTTTTGCTACTCCATTAGTCTAATTTGTTAAATAATCTCCTACAAATCTCTAGTTATGAATATCACATTTTGAATATAGGTTTCCTTTAAATATGTAGCTATTCAGTCATCCATTTAATGATGCACAATTGCCTACATTATTGAGTGAAATTTCTATTTAAAAGAGGTTTTAGATATTTTATTTTGAATATATTTACTTTGTATGGCATGCTGTGATACCTTAATTGAATAGGCTAAATAATTTGAGTAGTAGTACAGTCTGTGAAACAAAAGTAGCACACCAAAATACGAGTTAACTGTTGGGCAGTTAACTCTAGCAAAACAATTTATACCTAGAAGCATAAAGGAAGAGATTACTAGAGGCAAATCAGATTATCTTTTTTCTGTACATAACATAATAGTTTGCATGCATCTAGGAAGATATTCCCTAAAGTATCAAAGATACTGCAAGTACACAGAGAAACATCAAAGACATTAGAAGTAATTTTTATTCCTGTATAGAAACTGCAGAAAAGAGTAATAGTCAAGTCTTCTAATACCACCTTCATCTTTCAAATAATAAATAACTCATTCTTCTCTTTTGAGAAGCACACTCAGGAGACATGAAAGCTTAAATAGAACATCTTTCCTGCTGACAGAAGTGCTTTTTGGCATAAAAATCAACCTTAAAAAAGAACATAATGCATTTTATTTCTAATGCATTATGTAGATTCAAATATTAAAGATTGTTACGGAGTTATAAAGTAGAATTAGGAGAAGTGCTATGAATAATAAGAAAAAAATAAATGGATGGTTTGAACACAGATCCTTGGCTTAACACATTAAAGAAAAGGTAACAGCAAATGTAGCAAATAATGATACCAATTATAGGAAAGTTTTTTCTTATATGGTATCTAAATATCCTAAATATTTTCATATCAATATGATAAATAAGGATTCTTTTTTTCACTTAGTGAGTCTCACAGTAGCAGGATAAATGGTGTGTTATTTGGTTGAGTATTTATTAGGTGGACTGTCTTTTTGATCTTTTCCATGGTTTTAACAAAGCATGGGCCATGTGAATAGCAATTTATTTGCTCTAAAAATCTGTTTATTCATTTGAAATCTTTTCATTCACCTAAAATTAACCTTTTAAAGAAAAAAAAAGAAGTACAGTCCTTGCTCAAAATATTTGACCATCCAAAATTCAAATATAGGCATGAGAAATTGCTGATTACTAAACCAATTTGGCTAATTAGCTTGAATTTCAGAGCAGGGTGGGATTCCAGCCAGAGAATCTTGGGACTTACTATGGCCTCATATATAAGTGGTCTCACAGTATGGTTTTTCTGGCTGTGTTTTACAGAAGTGTGTCATAAGCCTGGCCTTAGCCATGACAGTTCACCTGATACATCTAAATTATGTAAATGTCAGGCCACAGATGTCATTGAAATACTGTAAACATGGAAATTCAGTTTAAAGGATGGTTAGAATGCAACCTTTATAACATGAAGGATCTTATCTTGCTATACAACCAATTAGGCATTTAAATAATCAAGTCTTTTCAAGAAGATAATTTTATAATTTAGAGAAACAACCCCCTATGGATTACCTTTTTTTTTTTAATTTTACCTTATTCCAAATAATCTTTTTTATTGTCAATGACTAATATAGATACTGTTTTCAGCCAATAGTATGGATATTTGTTTGTAGGAGAGGAAATATTCATCCTAAGCTGTTCTGGACTGTCTTTTTCTGACATTTACTCTTATAGCTAGAGAACATGCCCTTTTAATTTACAAGTACAGATCTAAGCTTAGATAACCAAATGTTATTCAATATTAAAAGAGAGGTGAAAAGCATTTGAATTTCTGGAAATTAATCTGTTCTCATGTCTTCATAATAAGATAGGAAATGTGCTGAGAATAATTCAAGTGCATTTTTGAAGTAACTGGAAGTTGTAAAATTCAAATTATTATAGTAATTCAAACTATAGTGGCTCCCAAGGTTAAATCTCATTTTAGACTGAACTTGAAATTTTCAATACATCACTTATGTTGGTGCTGAGATTTCTAAGTACTTCCTGTTGTCTTAAACTCATCTCTGGAAGTCAATCCAAACTTTACTTTTTTATATCATGAGAAAGTCAAGGACAATCTGAAACACTTGACAGCACCACTCTAAATACTTGTTTAAACCTGTTTACACCTTAAGTATTTTCTTGCTGAAAGAATCAAATCCTTAATGTGAGAAATAAACTGGCTGCATGACTTTTCTTTCTGGAGCCAGGACCCAGAAGCATGTTTGATCAACCTCCTTGACATATAATTCATAATTTCAACACACACATTCCATCTGTGAGAATGGACCAGCAGTAAACTGAAAGGCTCAACATTAATTAATCTTAATTTCCTGTCAGTAGAAATCATCCCTAGGATGCAAATGTTCACATATAAACTAACCATATTAAGTTTCTTATTCTGCAGAGAAAAATAGGAAGTTTTGCAGAAAAGGCCTTTTAATCCTGAAACATTTGTTTGAGCTAAGTCATATGAGTAGTTGCCCTAAATGTATTTATTTCTCTCTGTCTATCTGATGGGAAGGTTTGAGTTGTGCATCATGTATATGTCTACAGGGCAGACATATAAAGCTTGAAACCTACCAATCTCATAGTAAAAATATTTTTCACTATACTAAAATGGACTAATGTTTCTGAAAACTCAAAAATAATGCATATTTATTTCTTTACTGCTAGTATTGTTTTCCAGTTGCTTAAAATTAATTTCAACACATCCATGTCTATTTGGATCACTTAGATATGTCTGTGCTAATTGACACCACACAATGTGGACTTGCTCAGATTGGAAAGGTTTTTAGAATACTTTGGACTTGGATAAGGCCAAAGGTGAAACTGAGATGTTTGAATCATCAAAATAGTGTAATTCTTTGAGCAGAGAAAAACAAAAAATGGCCTATGCTCAGCTTGTTAGTCCAGAGCCCTGAGCACTTAGGATGATCATCACTGTAAGACATCATAACACGTGAGGTGTGGCTATCTGTGGGCAGGAACAGTTCCTGCTCCCAACTCTCATCTAGGCAGCACAAAAGAAAATAGTCACGTCTGAATCATCAAAGGTTTTGTCTCAGATCATAATGCCCAAGCTCCATCATCTTTCCCTCTCCTTTGACTGGTATGGCTGGCTACATTAGCTAAGAATATAGCTATAGAAATATTTGCTTTTGGATAGAGCAGCTGTCATGACCTGACGGTGGCTACCCAGCCTGTGGGTGCAGAGAGACTCAGCCCTTGGTTAACAGGGTCCTATGATATGCACCAACACAGAAGAGTGTACCTTACAAATTTCTCCACTTTTCTTTAGAGTAAGTGCAGCATGAGAAGTTCCAAGGGAGAAAAAGTCCACTTTGGGCAAAAATTAAGTCATTTTTATATCACAAATACATCAAAAGGCATCAAACAGCCTGCTTTAGTAGCCAGTACCTAATGCTTTTTTCTATTTTTCACCCGGGATAACCAATAGATAACAATTTTTTTTTTTATTTTTCTTGCAGACCAATATTTATGTTTCTAGGCTGTTTTTCTGCTTTTGCAGAAAATTTGCAGTTACTGGTGGCTATAGACTCTTATGTTATCAGGATGTTTTTCCCTTTTATTTGACTATCTTTCCCCATTTCATAGGATAAATTACACTTGTAATTCTGTCTTTTTACAATTATCCATGTTATCCCAGGATGTCTCTGGTTTCTAGGTACCCAGCTGTACTTCAAAGATGCCAGCTGCAATTTTCAAGGATGGTTCTGATTCACATGCCTAGTTCCAAGGCTGGTAGGCATTTTCTCTGCATTTCAGCAGACATTTTCTTCTGTTCAATGACTAATTCCTTCCATCCAAGTCACCTTTCTGACTGCTCACATCTATAGCTTAAAATACTTGTTCAGGTTGCACTGAAACAAAGTTTTCACATCTATTTTTTTTACCACCTGTACAGAAGTACTGTGGACTTTTGTACAGATGACAAATAAGTCTGTAAGAGAATATGAGACTTTACATAATTTCTGTTCAAAATAGGAGTCTGGCTTGGAAAGTCTTAAGCTCTTCTTTCTGCTCAGAAAAGGTGTAAAAGTCTGTTGGCATGGGAAGGAATGTGGAGAATGGTCCATAGAAGTGCATCACTCTAATTTAAGTAGTTCTGAGGAAGATTCATGCCCCAGAAAGACACAATGGAGTTCTGACCAAGAACCTTTATCAGGGAGCAAATGTTTGCTTGACTCATCACAAATCGTGTTCCTTTCTTTTTGTGCTTATCTCAGCCCAGGAGGAAGAATTGTTACTTCCTCTGGGCCCCTGCACTCTGAGGCAAAAACTGCTCTGTTACATGAAGAATCATTAGCCCTTACTTTCAAATAATAAAGCAAACACATTTCAATAGCCAGAAGGATCAAAGAGAGGTTCTCAGCCTGTGGGCAGAGACAGGCACCTGGCACAGCCTTTTCCCAAGTGGACAGTCAGAGGGCAGGATGGAGGCACTGACTGTCTCTCGTGTGAGATGGGATTCTGAGACTGGAAACTGACAATGAAGGAATTGCAGGGTCAGACTAGGAAAAGCAAGTTGAAGAAGTTTACTGCCTTCCTTCTTGTTCTCTTCATCTCCAGTCATACTCTTCTTTCTGCTCAGCACCTACAGCTGGTCCAGAGTCAAGCAGAGCTGGAGCCAGCAGGAGCTGTCACATTTGCAGAGTGGAGCAGCAGACAGTGACCTCAGAGTGGCTTCCTTAGCCTCTTTCAGGGAATTTCACCCTGCAGAGCTGCATCCCCCGCACAGAGCACCAGGAAGGGAGAACTCCGGGCTGTAGTGGCAGCCACCAGCCATGGGCACTACCCCAGGGGCTGTCTGTGTAGACTTGCCATGGGGGTGGACATGTGCACCTCCATTGCAAAAGCAGAATCACTGACACATAACTATTGCCTATCCGAAAGGCACACACTACTGCTTCAAAAGGAATAGACAGAGACAGGCAGAAGGTGCTAAAAATCAACAATTTCTTTTAGTAAAGAAAAAGACCCAACAGTAAAATAGATTTCGGATTTTCCAACACATGCCCCAGGAGCAGTCATACACAAAAATGGTGGTCCTAAGCTGGGGAGAGGTACCCTCACGGTTCTGGGCAGTTTTTGGGCAGAATTAGCAGAGATGTTTCACCAAGATGCAACCAGCCATCACCTGCCCAGTCCCATCCTCAATCCCTCCTCTCTGCTTCACTGATGGACAGTGTTTGTGTATTTCAGAGTCACTTGAAAGACTTCACTGGGCCGGGAAGAGAGATAAAAGGTGACTTGGGGCTCACAGAGCTCCTTTTCTGCCCCTTTCCTATGTACAGACCACAAAAAGTACTGGAGGGAGTGAGAAGCTACCCACCATCAAGCTCCTTGGGAAAGAGCTAGGACACCACAATGATGTGAGTATTCTACCTTCCTCTACTCTGCCACCAGATGATTCCTAAGTTCAGCATCAGGTGTGTAGCTTCTCACTTACCATTTTTCCCCCCTTTTGTTTCTATCTGCTGTGGATCTTTCTTTCCTCTTGAAAATTAGAGGCAGGAGCAATGGCCACAGGACAGATTTTGACAGTCAAACGTCAATGTACATAAATCCTCCATGACAACACCAATGTATTACGTTCCCTAATATACTTCCAAGGACTTGATCCTGAAATTATTAGCACTCTGCATCAGTTAGTTCATATATCCAGTAACCAGTTCCCTGTACACATGTAAAAATTGGATTGGCTTTTTTTTCCCTGATTGGAAAGGTATGCTGGGGCAAAAAATATGGACGCATATTGATTTTTTCAGAGGTCACAAAGAAATCTATTATGTTGCTTTCAGTATTCTTTTCTTCCAAAATAATCTTCCACATTTTTTTACAGCAAGGCTGCAACTTTTGTTGCTGAACTGTGTCTGTACTACCAAGCTCATTGTAATTACAAGATCTTGAAAAATAAATGACAGCTGTATTAGAAAATCAGCAAATTGCCCTTCTAACAGCTTCTGAATCATTTCCATTGATGTACCAAATTTCGACAGAAAAATCTCGTGCATCATCCTGGTTAGAGAAGCAAGTTGCTGGTGGAAGTTTATCTACAGAACAAGAGTGTGAGGGGCACTAACTTCCTTTTGACTTTAGAATATCAAGATCAAAGTACAGATCTTTCTTTTTGGAAGCCTTGAAAGAATTTTATTTACATCCTAATATTGATTTGGTATGTCTAGGCCTGTTTATTTAAAGAAAGACTTCATTTTAAAATAAACATGAACCTAATAACCTATTTGTCATTCTCTTTTCTCTTCAAGTTCTCTGAAGAAAAAAAGAACCAAACCAGGTTTTTTTCAGTATGTGTTTTAGTTAAGATTGAAAGACAATGTTATGTCAAACCCATGAGAACTTATAGTTCATTCGTTTCTTTTATTTCATGGAAAAATAAAGCCATTTTTTGTTACAAGGATTGTCTAGCTTAGCTACTCTGTAAATATTTCTTCTCAGTTACAAGCAGTCATCAGGATTTTTCTCACTGACTTATTTTAGTATTTTAAAGAAAAAGGGATTGGCAGTAATGTCTGCCTTTGCCTAGCAGTATTTATTTATCCAAACTGAGGAACTGAGCAAAGTACAAAAATCTCTCTTCCAGCTCATACTCATTGTTTTCTTACTTCAGAAGTCACAATATGCAGTGAAACAATCAAAGCTTTAGAGTTCAGAAGTTCCTTGCATCTATCAGTAAAAGCCTGTCCATGGATAACTTTGAACCTTAGTGACCTGGAAATGGAAACTCTGCTTGAAGGATAGTAGATGTGCATAATTCTCCCTAGCCTGACATGATACATAGCATCTTCTACCATTTAGTTGGTTCAGGGTGAGTAGGTTTCTGCCAATGATTTGGAATAAATCTGAAGATGCCACTACAGATATAACAAATGATTGGTGGTGAGATTCATAGCTGGATTTAACAACTGCAAACTGAATGGGGGATCAACCTCTAATACTGTTGAATATTGATATGTTTTATTTGGCCCTAGCTAAACCAAACAAAACCAAAACCAAAACAAAGAAACCTCCAAATAACACAAACCCAACAAATGAAGAAATTAAAACAAAACCAAAAACCAAAAACAAAACAACATAATAAATAAGGGCAACCAGAAAAAGAGAGGAAGAGAGGGAGAAGTAGCTTCATTTAGGAAAGACCCAAAGCAGAAGTACCGGTAGCATCACTGACAGATTTGTGAGATTATGGAAAAAGTGGTATAATGTGAGTTTCTACAAAAACATCTCCCTTTGAGAACTACATTTATATGCATGAGCACTATTTTATTTTCAGAAGCAGACAGGTGTCTAATAGAACACTTTAATAATTTCTAAGAATATGAATCCTGAAACTGATTGAAAGTAAAACTTTTTACATAGCTAGCACTGTAGAATGCCAGTAAAATCAATAGAAAATGTGAATTTTAAAAATACAGGAATGACTAAAAACGCATTTGAACAAGATCCCAATGCTAAGCAAACTAGGAAAAATAAATCTGTTGCAAATATACCCATGCAGAAAACTGTTACCAGTTCAACCATCCTCTCCACGTGCTTTATTTTTCATACAGGTACCTTTCAAACACACATAACATGAAATTGTGGACTACTAATTGCTCATTTGCAAAACTGTCATTTCTATAGGTCTTTAATGCTGATATCTCACACAAAACTATCCATGAGGAAATCTTCAGTAGTGCTCTTATATATTTTATCCAAAAAAAAAACTTTAATATGACTCATCAAAATAGTAAACATTTCCTACTTTTCTAGGAGTAATATCTATCCTTGCTGTTGGAAGAAAACCAAATAGATCTGATAAATGCCTGATGAACAGCAGAATCTTATACAAAGGGGATGATTGTAAGACAAGGCACTAAGAGAAGGTGTGGTGGAATGTGGCACCAGAAACTTTCCATTTTCTTTCTTGTCCAGACAAAGCAACCTCAGCCACTCCTCATAAGACTTCTCTAGACCCTTGACCAGCTTCTTCATTCTTCTGAGAACAAGTATGTATGTTTGACAAGTTAAAAACAAAAGTGTTTTACATACAAGCTTCATGCCAGATCAGTGCCTCATTTTGCATTTGTTACCTCTTGTGAAATAAAAGGCTCGTGATTTTCTTAAAAATAATTTTAAAATGATTTATTAGTTTTAAAACCATGAAAATTAAAACAAAACAGAACAAAAACAAAACCCAACAAAAAAAACCCAAAGCAAACCAAAATAGCAAAATCTTCAACTCATTAAATTGGATACTGCATTTTGAAGTAGACACAGAGAAATTACATAGACACAGAGAATCACAAAAAAGCTGTGATTCTAGTACAGGTATCTGGTTTTTTATTTATTTCCTTCAGTAAGCAAACTCTTAGGTCACATAGTTTGATAAAGTTACGATTCAGTTTGGTTCTGCATAAAAAAAGTTTCACTCCGCACATGTTTGTGATTCACCAACAAATAATTTTAAACTATTTATTCTTGGCATACTTGCACAGAATTTGTCAGAATGTATGTACTTCATTAATAAAGGTTATAAAAAACAGAGACTTTTCTGATTTACAGTGTGTTAGAAATAGCCCCAAAATACAAGTGGCTGAAATGGGAAGGGCAAGCTTTATTTCCCTTTTATATCCATATATGCCTCGTTCTTCTTGGTTTTTGCTGTGCATCAAAGAAGCCTGTTAATAATTGGTTTTCTTTTCCTCTCACACAATGTAAGGTTGTAGGTTAAGCCATTGTACTTATCACAAAAATGTTGATGTCCCCTGAAATCAAATGCCTTCTTCTCACATCATAACCAAGCACAAAACAGGAAAATGAAAAAATTTAATTCAATCTATTTTTTCTTTGCAATGTTTCTTATTTATTTATATTTTCAAGATATCTCTTGTCACATTAAAGAGTTTGGCTACTGCAAAACTAAATGCTCCATCATTTACCACATAGTTGTGATTCTGTATTGCACAGAAAAAATTATCATGTTCACACAATCCTAGACACAGAGACTGGCGTGAGTTGGAAGAGACTTATACAGTTCATCAAGTTCCAACCCTCCCTCCATGGGCAGGGACACCTTCCAAATCACCAAGTCATTCATAGACCCACCAAACCTAGACTTGAACACTTCCAGGGATGGGTCATCCACAGCTTCTCTGGGCAACCTGTTCCTGTGCCTCACCACCCTCATAGTAAATAATTTTTTCCTAATATCTAATCTAAACCTACTGTCTTTCAGTTTAAAGGCATTCCCCCATGTTCTAGCCCTACCTGTTTCTGTAAAATATCCCTCTCCAGTCTCAGACTTCTCTCACCAGTCAGGGAAGAAAGACATATTCTTTTCATATTTCCTGAGAAAATAACTATTGCATGTGGTGTAATATTTCTACTATTGCTTGTGATGTAACATTTGCTCCAAAATACATTTTCAAGTTCAAAGACCAGCATATGAATGCAATGGATTGGTAGGACTGTACATCTACCAAGTATCAACCTTACTGAACTATTTTCCCATACAGAAAGCTTTGTATATACATATTTATACAAATAAACACACACACATACAAACAACAAACAGATACAAGCATAGTATGCATATTAATTAAAAATAATCAGTATGATTGTGGGGGGAAAAAATGAAAACCACATAGACTAGGGCTGCTTCAATTATCAGTTCACAAAATGTGAAAAGTGCAGCTCTATCACCTAGCTGAGCTGAGTCTTAAAGATCCCAAGGGTCAGGTTTGTTCACTGGATGGTTTCTAAGGTTTAGACTGTATTTGGCATTTTAGCAATCAGAAATTGATCCCTAACACTCTTTCCATCATGTTTTGGACCGGAAGGCTCAAACTGCTGCAAGTAATAGAGATGTATCGGCAGACCTACTTGGTAAAATCTGTATAGCTGCTTTCTTCCCTGTACCTGGCCCAGCTAAGGCTATTACTGCCTATTGATTCCTTTCATAAGCAGTACATTTCATCAAAATCATCCCCACGCATGAAATTGGTACAACACATGAGGAACATTTATTGTGCAGTCTATTATTGTCCCAGCTCAGTGAACCATCAAGAATGAAGTGAATCACTGAAGCAAAGCGAGTTGAACTACAAAGTCCTAAAATTAGTAAAAAATTAAAGTATGTTTAGGCTGAGGGATTTTTATTTAATTTTTCTTAAAATCCTGTCTTTTGTGATCCCTCTAACAGGAAATAATTTTTCTGCATTTTCTTCATTTTTGCCTATTCTTCATATTTCAACTTCTGCAGTGCTTGCATATTTTGGACTTTCTCCCAGTCCCATTACAAAGTGCTCTGTTTTGATGCATTCAGCACTCTTTTGATGATCAAGAAGAGGTGGGATGGGTCAGGGCTTGGTTGTGTTCACTTCAGGGAGTTGGCTACCAGTTGGCAGTGAGGAGGCTGGAAATTCCAGGAGGAAGAGGCATCTCCCCATGAGGTTTGCCTCATGGGCAGGCACTGGCATTGAGGGCTGTCCTGCCGCCCCAGGCTGGATCAGGGCATCTGGAGAGTAAGGGCAGCCCCAGCTCTGAGAATTGTGCACCTTCGTGGGGATGGGAACAGACCAAAGCCAGGCTGGCACAGGGGCCTGGTGATGGGGGATCAGGCTAATGGCAGACCAAAGCAAAGGCTGGGACATGGCAGGGGTGGGAATTCAAGTGGACACTGTGCACAGAAGCTTCAGCTTGGAAACATCTCTCACAGATGGAGTGGAAGCCCCTCTGAGGCTCTCTAGCAGAGGTATTTGGGAAAGTTAGGGAAACACCTTCCATTGCTCTCTTTTTAGGAAGTAATACACTCTCTCTTAGTACTGAACCCAAATGTCTATACCCTGGGGAGAAGAGGACTCAGGGGCAGGACACTGACCCACATTCCTAGCAAAATTAAACCATCTTGTTTTGTACATAGGCTGACCACAGAGCAGCTGAAATCAGAAATTCCACATGATCAAATGAGTTTGGCTGCAGCCTCTAATGGCTGCATTAAAAAAGAAAACCTTCCAAAGCAGTAAAAGCTTAAATAATATATGAACTCAACAGCATCAAATATGTAAATATATAAAACTCTATTTAGCACTCACCATGAGCTAATTTAGTACAGTTTACCATAAAGCTGATAAACAAGGTCAAAAGTAATTTACAGAGGACTTGAGTATGAACTGCGGAACATGTATATGGCTGGAAAGATGAAACAAACTGCTTGAGGTATTAGATATAGCTGACAGATCAGAAAAAGATCCCATGAGAAATGAGAAAAACAAATAATCTCTGTCATGGTGAAAGAATGTTTAGAGAAGGCAGTAGGTGTGCTTGCTATACTTTGAACAAGGATGAGAAAGGCAGAAGGATTTTCCTCAGCAGACACCCACTTTCTCACTTTCAGTGCTCAAAACAATGTGCGGCTGCCAGGAATTTCTTATGCATTGAAAACAGGAAAAAGGTACTTTAACTCTGCCTCAGAGCTTTTTGCTAGTAATATAAGTCCCAAAGGCTGTATGTGTAAAAGAGTGGTACAGCAACAGCAAGTGTCACAAAGAGAAGCATGTTGGAAAAAAATCTGAATTTAAGATTAACCTGAATTTTTATCTAAGACAGGACAGAAAGTATCATATATGTAATCTGGGGATGCCACAGATGAACTCAAAAAACTGAATCTGAACAGAGAGCAAAAAGGCCATGAAGAACATTGTAAAAAAACCCTCCATCAGGAAAGAAAAAGGGAAAAATCATCCTCTGTGTGGCAATCTGAATCAAAAGCAATCAGGAAATGCAAGCACTTGCCAATCAGTAAAGTGCATGTGAACAGTGAAAGAGAACTTCTGGCAGGTAAATGAGTCAGCCTCATCTACAAGGACTTACTAACCTCACATCAAGCTCTTCCACCCTTCCTCAATGCCGAGCATTATTCTCCACTACAAATAAAGCATGACTCTTTGTGGGTCAGAATGGCAGAATGGGAATCTGAATGATTTGTGACGCTGAAACAAAGAGCACTTTATCCTAGTCACTGGTGGAAATACTGTTCAAGTAATCATGGTTTGTTACAAGAAAAATCAGGTGAGATCACATTGATCAGATTTAAATGTAAGCTTTTCAAAGTTAGATGCCTATTGTTAGTGACTTACTGGAGGTGTCTTCACAGATGATATAGAAAAGCAGGCATCTCAAGAGGGTGATTCTTTCGCCTGCTTTAGACACTGACATTAGAGTGACTTTATCACTCTCTGAAAATGCCAATTCCTCTCCATTGACTCTAGAAAGAAACTGTGTGATGACTGTAGACTAAAATTAATGACTTTTAGATGCTCTAAACTTAGTGACATGAGTCCTGCGTTAGATTAGCAAATTAAAAAGATAGGAATTTTGTCCTGTCCTTCTGCACATAAAGTGAGTTGAGACTTTTCTTTTTCCTCATGTCTTTTCAAAGATTTCTTCTAAAGTTTTTTTTTTTGGGGGGAAGGGGGGTGGCAGCAGGAAGGATGGGAATTCTATTTCTTCCATGAATTTAAGATACCTTACATGTGACAGCAGCATTGTCACTAACAATATTGTTCATTCAGGAATCATCTTTTGTTTGGTTTGCATAATTTAATGGAAGTACAAGAAGATTGTCTAGATGTTTAAATGTATATATTTCTATATTTGTCTGCAAGTTATCTGTAGCAATATTTCTAATTGGATTATTAATTTAGGGCATATCTGACAATGGTTTTCTCTTTTATTTATGTAGCTAACTAAATAAATTAAAAAGCAGAATTGAATTCTGTGCTGCAAGATGGATTGGCCCTGACTCATATATACAGTGTTAATAAAGAACCTTATCAAGAGCATATCTATACAACAGGGAGATCTAGCTGGAGCAATGCAAACCAGAGCCTTGGGAGAGCCAATATTTAACTAAGCAGTGATCCAATACTAGAACTTATTCCCAGAAGCTTCTTTTAATTACAAGTACAGACCTGAAGTTTCATGCAATGAAACATCTGTTGGAAGAGAGATCTAAATAAGTGCTTTTAGTGATAGAAAACTTCTTTCCAAGCTTTAAAAGCAGGAAAGTAACAGGATATAAGCCTTCAAATATTCTGTCTCTCATAGTAATGCTTGGTTTATTTGATGACTGATAATGTTTTATGCACACATCTTAGGCTTATTTGGCTTATTAGCATTTCTCACATTCAGTGAAAGACTAATAAAAAATAAATATGCTCTGGTAGTAATGTGGTATAATTTTATTTGCATTCCACATTTTTGTTCACATTGCAATATATTTTATCTGAACAACCCCTAATGGGACAAACTGTTTTAAAGTACCACAATTTTCATCCACAGATGTCCAAATACTTATCAAGAGGTAAAAAGATGTTAAAATACTTTTAAAGAGGTAAAATCATTGACAGTTTGGCAGAACTTTCCACACTGGGAGCTTATGTGACTTGTCCAGATCAGTAATATCATCAACAATGTCAATGGCTTCCCAGTGAAAGTGAATCCACTCAGACAGGCACACTGGAGTCCAGATGAACTGTTCAGTGTGTCTCCTCTACATTAGAGATGGCAGTAGTGGCCTTCTATGAATGTGTCTAAGAATACATCTCTGAATGTGTATGAATGCTGTACAGTTCTAAATATTATGTATGATTAACATTAATCACCACCTTGGAAGCAATTTCAGATAGACATGCACTGAAACTGTGGCGTGGACCTGAGTCTTCTTTTATGAGTTTTATTCAAACCCTTAGTGTGTGCTGCATACAAGGTTTTTTCCTGGTGAGTTTTGTGGGGTTTTTTTTGTTTGTTTGGTTGGTTGGTTGGTTGGTTGGGTTGTTTTCAACTTAATGTGCTAGTTTCTGCTAAAGCTTCTTACAAAACAAAGAATCAAACCAGAAATGCCTAGGGAGAGGAACAACAGCCAGAAGGTGAGACAAAGACAGAGCATGAGAAGTAATCTCAGTTGGCAGGTCCAGCCAGCCACAACAGAGTGATAGTGTGGGAATTTGTTGAGAGAGATTTTCAGGACACCACACCACAAACCAGGGTACACATTATGCAGTTCATAGCACAGCCTTCTGCATTACTGCTACTCTCAAATGCTGCAGCATGGCAGAAATAGTTGCCCTCATGTCATTTGTTCTTCTGTCTGAACTGTACCCAGTCATTTTTATATGACTAAAATTGGCTGAAAGGACTGTGCTCTTAAAAATTTTCAAAACGGTACATAAATCTAACAATGTAGTTAGTGACATAAGTTATCACCATTTGTCCGACATGAACTTCCAAGAATGAGAGGGTAGACATTCTCACAGAAATATTTTCATTTGTCTTAGATTTGACTGTAAAAAAATCAAAACAAAATGAGTGAGGAGTAACAGCTGATTTACAGAAGTGAATGTTGTACATGTCCTGTTGTTCAGCATTCCAGAAAGCTGCTTCTGAACCAAATTGGACTTGGATCTACTTCAATTTGCAGAGGTGTATGTGCTCATTCTGTGCACTTTGGCCCACCTCCTAAAGGCAGTTTGGGGACCTAAATTCATTGAAAGAAATGGAAGCTAGGTGCACCTTTGAGAACCTAGCCTTGTCAAATTCTATCCTATGAAAACTCTGAAGTTATAACCATCCCAGAGAATTGAACAATGCCAGACAGCATTCCAAGATAGTGAAAGAGTTTATACTGTTAAATTTTTAAGATCATTGTCAGCATGATTTTATCTTGTGCCAAAGGATTCTTGCTGAGGCTCATTGGTTTGCATGGAAGTGGAATAATTCCCAGTATGTAGCTTGGAAATACACACCTTGTTCTGCTGTGTAAGAGTTCATTAGTGAGCACATAGGGTCTTTCAGGCCAATTGTCCATAGTGCCAGAGAGTAGTCCCGCACATGTTTCATAGACACAGTATGAATGACTCTGGGAGAAGTTAAAAAGTAGAGCTGAAGGTTTAGAGTTGCTTTTGAAAGAGAGGAACTTCCTAAGGAATAGAAAATTCACAGCCTCACTCAACAGGAAGTTAAGAAAGACAGGAAAGCAAAAAAGACAGACCGGGAAAAATTGTGCGCACCCCACTTTAAATATTTTGTGGCAAAATACAAATCCACTCAAATTCATTGTTAGCTTACAGATACTCGTGTGATAACAATGAAAGAGTGCATGCCTTACAGGAGGGCAGTGAAATATGAGAATATATTTTGGCAATTTTATATATATTTATATTTAACAGGATTAGGGGGAATCCCACACAGTAATGTAATGACTTTTGTCATAAAAGTTTTAAATTTGCTTCTGAATTTGTCATTCAGAGTACTGTGAATGACAAAATCTTACCAGACAAAAATTAGTTGCACTCTGGAATCTGGCCACTTTTTGGACTATTCTGTGCATAAGTATTGTGATACTATGTGACACTATAGAAAAAAAAAAATCAAATAATGATCCAGAAAAGAGCTTGTAAGACTAAGAATCTCTGCCAGAGAAATTCTAGACTCCTTTAAATGCTGCTTTAAGAAAATACTTTTACCTGCTATGATTTCAGGAGTTCCAAGTATTGCTCCAATTTTTCAAAATATCTGTGTGTTTTATTATTAATTTCTTAAGAACATGTTGCTTACAAGTTTGTTTTAATACGTGGTTTTAACTTAGAAACAATCTTTTTAAAATTCAAATATTGCTTACAGATTATTCAAGATCTGCCTACTTCTACAGTAGTAGTCTTTTCGTGATTACAGTAACATTACCGAAAGAAGAACACATTTTTGGAAATTTTTTTTATGTGTCTTTGATAAGAGTGTTTAAATATGAGAATATTAATATCTTTTTTCTTTCAAATATATTCACAGAACATATATTTTTCTTCTAAAAGACTTGCTTTTATTATGATTTAAAAGGAAAGGTCTCTCCCTAACAATTCACAATGTTTTAAGGCCATTTTGACAGAGTGCATGAAACAGTACAACAAGTCAAAGATTTCCATGGTACAGCCCCTCTCCCATGCTCAGGTATAGATTTTTGCATGATAAATATACAGCTAAAACTGAATTGATGACACTTCTGTACCCTGTTCTGCACCCAGTGATTTCTGTTCTTTTTTGGATCCAGTCACTTTATCTTTTATATTTATATGAAACGTATTTATGAGAAAGCAGTTTATCCCTTTGTGGTAACTGGCTTTACAAACTTTTTTCTCCCTTTGTTGTTGTAGGAATTTATTAGCTACTCCACCACTTATGCGGTGTTGTCTACTTGACAAATTTTCCATGGTTTTCTATCTTTTGTCAAGAATATGAAACAATCAAGGA
>JAHXMQ010012338.1:70529862-70603922 GCA_020466415.1 Ammodramus savannarum pratensis
AAAAAAAAAAAAAAAAAAAAAAAAAAAAAAGACACTTTTATGTCCAATTGCTATTCTCCAGATCCCAGGAAAAGTAATTTAACTTTCTGTGTTTAATGTGGCGATGACCCAGGAGCTTGTTGAGCCTGGCAGCCTTGGCAGGCATTCTTGACAGCTTGTCAGGCCTGAGGCTACTGCATGTTGTCTTTCCTCTCAATAATTAATAATTAATTAGAGTCCATGTTTTTTTAATGATGGACTGATTTAAATGTACTGGTTTTCAGGGTGTTGCATTTTTTTAAAATGTTCATTTTTTGAAAGCGAGAGAGACAAGTGAGAGGAATGATGCCTTCAAACAAGTCAAACAATCACTAGAGGAATAAAGACCTACTATGCACATACATTTATCTGTGTATATAAGGAGCATTTGTACACAAAACATCTAGTCTCTACTGGCCAAACACAAGTGACTAAATACCTTTTTGCAAGCCCAGAAAATCAAACACTGCCTGAAGCACCTCATTTATGGATTTACCAGGCATACAAAGCACAAATCCCAAAGTGGTATTTTTTTTTTGTCTTAATCAGTTGATATGTTCTGCGGAAATGTAGGAAAATTGCAGCCCTAGTTTTCAAAGGCACTACAAGGAGCCACAAAACAGACAAGGGAGAAGAAAAGAAAGCCACTGTTAATTGATGTGAATCCAGTTCTCTCTTATTGTACTTCATTTCCATGTATATAATAAACATAATAAACAGCACATAATATATATGACACATTATACACTATGCCATGTATACTGCATATTGTATGTTGTATGCTATACATTATCTCTATTTCTACTCTGTAAAATTCCCCTTGTTTTACGTTTTGTTCTCTTGCAGAGGCCCAATTGCAGTGAAGACTCCTGATATTGCTGGACTAGAGGAAGAAGTCCACAACTGCCCTTTGAAGTGTAATGTCCAACCTTAAAGTGTTCCGTGTTCCACACCAGGTGCCTAAAAACACCTTTCAGAACAAAAGATGAGTCCAAATATCCTCAACAGGGTTGGAGTCCCTTATTTTGTAGATATTAAGTGCTTTGTTACCAAAACCTGTCTCTCTATAATCAGGACTAGGAAACTGATCCCACATAAGGATATCTGCATGAGACACAACAGCAGCTTCGTTTCCAGGAGCAGCTCATCCACAGATAAACAGAAGTTCTTCTGGGGTGTTGCTGTTCTCTTGTATGTAGGTGATAAAATACCAACAGAGAAGAAGTGATTTCACACTATACATGACAGCTCTGTACCCAGCTGCAGTCCTTGTAATACTAAGCCTCCCTGAGTGAAATTCTATTTAGTCCAGTAAATGTAATTGTCTTTCTACTATTCTCAGGGAAAAAAAAAAATCATCAGTATTCATGCATACATTTATTAACATTTAAACATCTGTACTTTATTGTAAGTATTTAACATTTGTGAAAGCTTTGTTTAACTGACAATAATAAATAGCACTCTATATACACATATTCTTCCAAGCCTTCAGACTTGACATTAGTGTCAGCGATATCTACCTGGGTGGATAATAAAGGGTGACCCAACAACAAACTGAGACATTTCCACATACTTACAGTCTGTAATTTGAGAATAACAGTATTAAACAAAAGGGAATATTCTGAAAAAAAAAAAGTTCAACATGGGAGTAGAAACATTGTCTTTTAGGTTTTTTTTTAGTTTTCCTCTCACAATTTCCAGGAGGTAAATATTACAAGATTATGGCAGTGTGAAAGTTGTGATCTCTTAGTTCTTTGGAGAGTCATCCTACAAGAAGGAAAGTGTATCAACACAATAGTACTATCTATATTTTCTGATTAACTTAATTCAGTTGCTGAATCTCAATTTCGTTTAGGGACACTCAATTGATGAATTGAGATTTCTGAGGCAAATTAATTACTCGTAGGATCAGTCTAACTTGTTTGCCACTTCATGTGGAAATAAATCTCAGGATCTATCTGAACTCCAGTGTTGTTTGTCTTATAAGAATTATAAGAAAGTGATACTTATATGAAAGTGTCAGTTTCCTATACCTTCCCACAATCACTATTTGGTGAAATGATGGTACAACAGAAAGGGTCAGAGATACCATTTTCTGACAAAAAGATGGGAATAGGTCTTGACAGTTTGACTGCCTTATTTCTGTCGAAAGGCAGTAGCAACCATGCCAGTGTCGTTCTGGACAGTTGCTTTTATCAAACTGTTCACAAAACTTCCAGTGATGTGGATCAGACACTGACTCTAGATGATCTATTTGACTGCTTCACTATTCTTACTGCTAGGAGAGATTTTTGTTTGAGTGCAACCTAAATCTGCCTTTCATATAATTCCTTAAGTTGATGTCACAATGGTGTAAGAAAAATAGATCAAAACATCTCAAACAAAATGCTTTCCTACAACTTTAGCCAATAAGACTGAGAACTTCTTGAAAAAATGGTGGGATATTATTTTTAAAATCTTAGGGACTGTGTTTGTACATACACTGGAAGCTGTAATACTTGGATTATGTAACTTCTGACATGATGACCTTTTATAGGTCCTATGTATTTTACTGTATGCATATATCCATTTCAATGCAAAATAATAATAAATTACACACAGTTTTTATAGCCCAAGGGGTAAGTAGTATCTGGCAGATTAATTAATTGAATAGTAATCTAGGAGGAAATGTATTCCAGTGGAGGCAGTGGAACACTCCCTTTCCAATTGATCATATTTAGTTAAGAGGATTGGCAGTAGTTTGTAATTCACTCAGGTGCTGCTTTGGGCAGGGTTTGTGTTACTTAATCTAATAGCTCTTTTTCAGCTTTGATGTTGACAAAGGCCCCTGAAACTCATCTTCCTTAATTGTATTATAATAGAAAGAGTGCCCTAGGGAGAATAACAAGGAACAAACCCCAAAAGACTGAATTCATTTGCTACAGTTGGAACGTGTTAGGCTGTGTGATAAAAGCTCATCTGCACACCCACTGAGACAGACAATAGCAGGTGGAGACTTAAAAAATACCCTTCCAGGTTACTCCCAGGTCCATCAAAGGAGACATCAGCCTATCAAAAAAACCCCACATTTCTACACAGGATCACAGGGGTTCAATGGCAGATGTGGAAAATCCAAACTAAAGACACAGAGAAGCAGATAGTAGGAGTCTTAAACCCAGTGTCCAGAGATTGAATCCATCAAGATCATGTGAAGAGTGCACCTTTTTGACTGAGAAGAGTTACTGCTAAGAAGTATGGGACACATTCTAGGATACAGGGGAAGAGCATCTTGGGATGGCATAGAACTTGTTATGGGTTGTTTAGAGAAGACAAAGGCAGAAAAGGGGTGAATCGAGGTAATCTGAGGAGCAATGAGCATTGGAAAATAGAGGAATGAAGGGACAGAAGTGTTTTGTCATGTGCAAATATTTTGCAAATCTGTAAACTTGTCTGCAAGGGATCAGTGCAGTCTGCCCTATTTTCTTATTAAACTCCATTTATAAATAATTTCCTGAGTGAGGGACTCTATTTGACATGCATGTGTGGATGACCTCTGTGCACCAGGAGCTGGAGTAGGACCTCAAGTCACATGGTCCCGTGAATGCAGTAACTGGAGCATATATGGATGAGTTCTAGGATAGTGGGTTGAATCTAGCCAGCAGCTGAACTTCTACCCTGTCATCTCTCACTCTCCTCTCCCACAAGATGGGGAGAAAATTAAAGGAAGATGAAAAGATTTGTGGACCGAGATAATGAAAATTTAACAAGGAAGGCAAAAAATGTGCGTGAGAACATAACTAGAGGAATTAATTCACTGCTTCCTAGTAAGAGGCATGTGTCAAGCCAATTCCTGGAAAGCAGGGCCTCAGAATTCCTAATGGTCACTTGGAAGTTCTCTCTTCTTTCTTTGTGGTCTTGGTTGCTGAGCATGGTGTCATATGGTACAGAGTATCTGTCTAGTCAGTTTGGGCCAGCAGTCCTAGTACTATTTAACATTTGTACTCTCCCTATTTAACATTTAACATTTTTAATGTCTCTTCAATCATAGAAATCTACTGCTGTTTTTAAATATAGGTCTGGTCATATACAAGGTAAAGTGGGAATAAACTCCTTATACAGGACACTGGCCCTAAACATGCTCAGACTAATAATTTGTAGAAAAGCAAGGATGGAGAATGTCTGATTCCTCATTTGGCTTTCCCACCTCTCCTCTTCTAAATATATAACTCCTGACTTCAGTAGAAAGGGGATGGAAAGAAGGGAGTTCTGCTCCTTCATTCTAAAACCTGAGGGGTTCTCATCCTCTTTGCCTCACTAAAGCAAAACTTCACTGGTTGACACAGTGTGTCTGTAATTAATGAATAAAAGAGATAAAAGTCTCATTAGAAAGGTGAAAGTGCCTGTCTTTAAAACAAAACAGACATGAGGCTTTGGTGGAAAGAGTGATCCAGCACCTAGCAGATTTAGACCTAGTGTATCACTAGTAACAAACTAGCAGGTGCAATATTAATAAAAGGCAGAAGAGGACCCAGAGCTCTGTGAGTCATGCCATCAGTTCTCTGGATTGCGCTGGATAGTGATCATAAATAAGTAATCATTCTATTCTGCTGTTGATTAAAATGTTAGTAAAAATACAAAGTTACAGGATCAGAATCTAAAACCATATCGTAGCCATGAAAAATCCATAAAAGGGGTCAAAACATTTTTCCTCCTGCTTAGTTCGTTTTAGATTAATACAACCTTGTTGTCACATGGGTTTTCAAAAGGATAACATGTCTGAAAGATGGTATTTTAAGTTTCCATGGGCTAGTGACAAATCATTTTCCTTGAGCATTTGTATTATATTGTATATAGATTTGTTTTCACTTTCTGTGGTGTAAGACCAAACATGTACAGCAAAGTTTATATAAATCATACATAAGCGTACTTATATAAAAATTAAAAGGAGGTGACAATCTTTCAGTACTCAGTATTGAGTACTTTCTTTCTCACTATTGAGTTTCTGGACCAGATTTAGTGTGCACTTTATTTCCTTTTGAAACTAACAAAAAATTAAAAAGGTAAAGAAGGTTTTTTATTTCTACTGAAGTTCTTTTTCTCTCTCAAGGCTCAGAATGCCTTCCATACAATGCCAGTTCCTATGACCTTTATTTCAATGAGCAAAATGGCAGATTGATCCTCTTAAAGTCTGTTCAGAGGCTTTAAATGAAACTGTAGAACATTCTGTTGAAACCAGCTGGCTGTTTTGTGAGGTGATAACATCCAGCTGAGAGGTGGCAATAAGTAGCTGGTAGGCAGTGAGATAACACCAGAATAGTGGCTCACATTGCTGTCTTCCAGCATGATTTACTAGGTTTCATTTAGAGAAGCACCTTCATGGTTAAAGAAGATTTGGATGAAAACTAACTTATGCCTACTCACTTGGCACAAGTCTCACTTTCAATGCTGCTTTTCACAATGTAAAAATTAGCTATTGCAAAAACCTGTATTTGAAATTGCTGAGTTATTGTTATTTATACCAAGAATATTTCTGATTTTTTATGAAAAAATATTCCTAATAAGCAATGAATGCATGAAATTAAATAAAACAAGCAAAGAAATAAATTTGTAAAGAAATTAATACAAAATTACTTTTATTATGAAATAAATCAAATATTGATAAGGAAATTAAATGGGGAAAGAGAGGTTCTCGGGATAAGTATTAATTACATAAAGAGGCTATGACCATCGTATCTGTGTGCTCATTTTAAAAGGAAACATTAAAAAAGAAAATAATATGAATTCACACTATATTTAATATACAAACTGAAATACACTCATCTTGGTATGGGAAAGCCAAATCTTTTCCCTGTCAAAAATGAAAGACATTTTTGTGTTGTTTTTGACTGAGGCAAAAGAAAAGTAACAAAAAAAGCCCCTCTAAATCTACCTCAAATCGAGTTAAAGGTTAATTCTTTTCTGGAAAAAAAAACCCATCAATTTGATGCTTTTAGGTAGCAGGAGGGGTTGTATTTGATTTTCTGAAACTTTTCAAGAAAATTGTGTATTGTCAAAAACACTAATCAATAAAGGATACCATAAAATGGAATATTATAATTTATTTCCTTTATTAAAAATTGCTTTCTCTGTATCCAGTAGCATTAGAAAAAGGGGAACAGATGTTGCATCATAATGACTTCTTGATCTTACTTTTCTGTCATTTCTGTGTATGTGCTTACATTGCAGCTGCACCTCACCTCTCTAAAAGTTTGAGTATTTGCCTCTGATTTCAGTACTCTTCAGCTGCTTCAAAACAAAAGGCCATAGCTGTGGCTGGAGTTTGGGGTGATGAACAGTTGCTGTGGTCTAAGCCACAAGTTTCTTTGTCACATGAGGTAGCAGAGTGCATTTCTGGTGCCTGGCTACCCATTTTCTCCCCTGCCAAATGGCATAGCTGGGATTTGAGATCCACCTAGCAGCAATCAGTGAATTGCAAAGCAGTGACTGCAGCTTGCTGGGTGAGAGATCAAAGGAGCTTGGTTGTGAGCACAGGAAAGAACGGGAACAGTTACAAGCAGCCTTCAAGGAAATTGAGCTTTAAAAAACATGAAAATGCTAAATGAACCACATAATTACCTGGGGAAAGAGGGAGCAAAAATATCACAGAATTAATGGATACAACAAAGAAGGAACATTTTAGATTTGTTTAGTTATTTATGTACATGGGTTTTTGTTTAGTATCTGAATGGTCTCAGTAGGAAAGAGATAGGATAAGCTGGGATTCAGCTGAAATATTAACTGGAATTTAGAGAAAACACTAAAAGAAACATATTGCAATATATCAATGATTCTTTATGTTTCTTTATGGCTTTATTAGATTTTGATTTTGCACATTTTACAGGAGGAGAGATGACAATTTTTTAAATGTCTTTCAGGAAAAGAAGAATTCTTCTCCAGTTACTGTTGATATCTCAGGTTATATATCTTGATGATGCTACAAAAAAAAAAAAAAAAGAAAAAAAAAAAAGAAAAACCCTAACAACACACCTTTGGCAAAAATCTTTAAAATCAAAGTAAGCTTGAGGCAATCACAATGACTGACAAATTTACATAAAAGCCACCAAATTTGCATTCATTTACAGCATTTCTCCCCTACTACATCTATTTTAATCTTAAAACACATAATATTTGTTATGAACATTCTTCTTATCCCATAATCTATTCTTGGTAATAAGAGTTTTTTAAGCTTCATAATACTTGAATCATAAAATTAATTAATTGGGCTTTTGTGATATATCTCATCCTTAATTCAAAGCTTTATTTCTTGAACAACATACTGAATTTACTCCAGAAGATATTATTTGTATGTCCTGAAGATAGTCTATCTTATAGAATAATTATAATATGAATTTACTAAAAACTTTACTATTGTGTTGTTTGTTTTTTTTTTTTTTTGTTTTTTTTTTTTTTTTGAAGCAGCTATGTGAATTATCAAAGAAAAGACATTACCAAGAATGAAATAAAGTGGATGAAACTGTGGGTTTTTTTCTCCAGAAAAAGTTCTATACTATGTGTCTATGATTGTCATACTCACAGTCCTTTGACCAAATCTATAAAGCAGGGGGCAGAAATTCTGCTATGAAAAAATAAATGTTCTACAACAATTACAATTAATTGTATGTCATAGTTGATCAGGTGCATTAATTGACATAATCAAATTACCAAATCAAGGGAAAACTTTCACATCAGCATAGAAGACATAAGGCAAAACTCCTCTCTCTAATTTTTCTAAAGCATATTGAGATTATTCAGCATTAAATACAGTGTAAAAAAATCCAAACCATAAAGAAGTGTATTATCTTTGGTAATAAGGAAAATAAGAAATATAGATCCTGTAAATAGGAAAAAGAAGCATTTTATGAAAATTATTTTAAAATTATCTCACAAATCAGTCCACATTAAGTCATGCTCAGATCTGGCCTTTTCGCTCCAAACATGATTTCTGCAGGGAATAAAATAGAGAAAATTTAGAGCATTATTATACTCATATGACTGCATGAATGACATTGAACATGAATCTTGAGCATGAACATTTTCAGTCATAGAATTTGCCTAAGTGTCATTGTGGTTAATGGCAATTTAATTTGTGTAACAAATGAGTTCTGAAGACTTGATGGTGTCCTTTCAACATAGGCAATGCTATTTCAGGTGACCTGTGACATCCTACCCTGTGTCCAGCTGATGCACTGGGACTGAAGCCTTCTGTATATTTTATGTCAACTCTGACAGCTAGTATGACAGATCAAGTCTGTGACAGTCTAGGACAGTCAAATAACACTAGAAAATTCATTTTATCTGTAGGTACCTATTATCTTGATCCAAATATCACTTTGTGGGGTTTGTGAGGGTCCCCAGGACGAGGTGAGAGATGAGAATCTGATTCCATGTTCTCAGAAGGCTCATTTACTATTTCATGATATTATACTATATTAAAAGAATACTATACTAAAGAAAGAGGAAGGATACAGACAGAAGGCTTAACAAGAATGAATAATAAAAACTCATGACAGACTCAGAGCCCAACACAGCTGGAGGTGATTGGTCATTAAGTAAAAACAATTCACATGAAACCAATCAAACATGCACCTTTTGGTAAACAATGTCCAGGCCACATTCCAAAGCAGCCAAACATAGGAAAAGTGAATCAGATAATTATTATTTACATTTTTCTGCGAGGTTACTCAGCTTCCCAGGAGAAGAAATCCTGGCAAAGGGTTTTTTCAGAAAATATGACAGTGACAGTACTCTAAGACTTCAGGTTTCAAGAGAAGCCCTAAAAATTGGGACCATATTGATGGATAATATGGCAACATGCCTCGAAGTATATGTCTCTTATAGATATGTCACCTCTCTGAGCCGGGGGGAAGGGAGTGGGCATACATCCTTTAAGTATGTTAAAGTATGTTATCTATTAATAAATAGATAAGCATTTTTAAAAATGCTGCTTAATAAAAGAAGTCCATCTATTATGTTTTCAATAATTTACCTTTCTGAAAATATTTGTAGCAGATTTACAAATTACACACAGATGTATAAACAAAGCTGTGATCCTACAAACACATATGTACTTTATTTAGTCTCCCATGCTTCCTCTCTTCATACTCACATTTACAACAGAACAGCAGCCTATCAATAAAACCAAAGACTAGTAGAAGGCTAGCAACTAAATTTCCATTTCTCAGTATTTTTGCAATCAGTAATTTGTTTAACTTATTCCCTAGTATCTATTGGGAAAACAATGCAATTGTTAAAATATTCTTTTTTTCCTCAGCTGAAAAAATTAACATATGTTGCATAGATCTCTTTGGAAAACAGGATTCTAGCTGATATCTAGAAAAGAAAAGATGTCCCATTAATTAAATCATTAAATTGACCACCAGTATATGTGCTAGCCTAACAATATCAGCAAGCTTGTGCTGGTGAGTACCAAATATTACAAAACATTGTAGCCTACAAGTAAATCCTGGGAATGAAATCATTCTTGGGCAGATGAAAAATACAGGGAGAAAAATGTGAAAATGTTTCTAAAGGGCAAGGCAAACTCACACTCTGCTGTTAGAAATGTTTTTTATGCCGCATTTGCAACCAGCTATCAAACTACAAGGAACTGGGAAAATTTTGAAATAACAGAAAAGAGACAGGTGTGTTCCATCTAAAGAAAACAAAATTTAAACATAAAATAAAGTTTATGAGGAAGTTTTAAACTAAAGACTGAGAGAAATCCAACAGATGTTCAAGGGTGAAGAAATAAAATCTCTGCAGTATTATAAACTCTGACAGAAGTCAATAATGTTGAGAAAGGTAATAGATATGAGCAATCTCTATAAAGACTCTACTGAATCAAAACACGTGAAAAATATGTTAACCAAAACAGCATCAAATATATAATTACAGAAATGTAAAGAATTTGGTAGCCAAGATCCAAGCCCTGACTTTCAATAAGAGTATTGTGTTACTAGGTATTGAAGAATATGATGGAAGTCAGATAACCAGAGCAGCACTCTATCTTGGATGTTAGCAGACAATTTACATTAGGAATTGCAGAAGCTGTTTGTGTGGAAGAGGGGCACTGTATGTTAAAAGAAAGATTAGATTGAAATATGGAAATTCACAGAGCAAAATATACACTGGCATTTATTTATAGCAAAATCTTGTGCCCAAATAGAACAGTATACCAATAAGACTGTACTATTAACATCTTAGAACACCTGGATATGCAATGCTGGGGAAACTACACTTTTTGCAGGTGTAAGTAATGACTGTTATAGCTATTAAATTTCCTTAATGATATCAAATAGTGTATTTGTTATCAGATTTTTTTATTATCAGATCTCTTTTTATTATCTTTTTATTATCAGATTATTTCCTCTACATAGAATTCCAGGAACATTTCTGGAAAGATTTTCTAAAAAGACATTATAGTGTTTCATAGTAACAGAAGAAAGTTGCACAGATGGATTAATAACTGCATAAAATAAAGGCATCAAGGAATAGTTAGACCACCTAGTCTGCTGGATTCAAGGGGAGTAAACAATGAAATTTCAGAGTAATTTCCTCAAAGACTTCCGTTGGTCAATGTATTCAGCTGATGAATAGTTAAGTGATAAATCTTACTGATAATGTGGATTACTGAGAGAGTTGCAGAAGGATCTTGCACTGCTAAGTGTCTGCTAATCATAATGGCAGACAAAATTTGGTGCTGAGGTGAGAAAAGTGTGCCTGAAAAATACAGAAATTTCGTTTCTACAATTATTTGCAGTAATTGCATATCAGTTTATTAAAAGAACCCCAAAATCTTCAACCCAAAACATAGCACCTTGAAGTTCAGCAATGATTAAAAATACAAGTAGAATCATTAGAAAAGGAACAAAACCAAAGTCAAAATTACCTCACTGCATAAATCTGAATGGATTCATTTTATCTACCAATTATGATATAGACTTTCCCGCCTCAAAAAAAGGATATAGAATCACAAAAATAGTGCAGGGACATAACACAAGATGTTCATAATTACAGAAGAGCTTACATGTGAAGAAGGATTGAATAAACTAGGATCCTCCAATAAGAAATATAATTGATTGGATTATTATACGTATCTCTTAAAAATTACAACCCTAAAAGGCTAAAAATGTGTTGTTTTAAAAATAAGACTAAAAATGGTTTTTTTTAATTTTTAAGTTTAAATAATCCACCACACAATGAGGGAAAAAAAGTTTTGATTCTTTCTTTTTCAAGAAAGGGACTTTATATTCACTTTTCATGCCTTCAGGACACCAACAGACTTTGTAACCTCTTTCACCGCCTAGAATTTTGGCAGTCTGTACTCCACATCAGCTCCAGTATGGTGCAGCTGTAACCTTAGGTCAGACTGCTGGGAAAAGAGTGGTATGAGAAGCATTAATTGCATTCCCCCATCCTTCATTACAGAATTGGATTTAAGTTCAGAGCCTTGTCTTTGCCTAATCCATATTGCAGGTGTACCTGTGCCTTGCTACATTTTGCTAACACTGACCTGCCAGCTTGACTGGCTGCCTTGATTTTTGTCCTGCCTTAACCAAGTCTGGGCTTGTTCATCAGTTTGGGCTTGGTTGAAACTTTTTTTGTCAACTTTTCTGAGCAGTCAGTTCAGGATCTCTGGCATAAAGCCCTTCATGGAGCCACTGTCTTTGCCTGCCTTGCTGTCCCCCTCAGCTCTTTGCCCACACACAGAAAAAATTATATCACAGGGTACCTTGGAGGGTAAAAAAATACCTATGCCCCATTCCTCTGCTTGTGACAGAGGATTAATCTTTATACTACATTTGGACAAACATTGGAACTACTTTGGATAAAAGCTTTCCATAGATGGCTGGCGCCAAACCATTGTCATGGCCAAGGCCTAAAAACCCTTGTCTAATTGGTAAATACTCTTTATATAAGTTTTCTGTCGATACATTTGGTTCTGGTAAAAGGTTATTGTTTATTAAGTTCAGTATTTCTTGATGCCATTTAGTTTGGTTCTACAACTTCAATGCTTTTTCTCACATGGTTTCACTCAGGCTCCTCTCTGTTCTAATGCAGTTTAACAAAACGCTCTTGTTCTGACCAGGAAGATAATCTATTTTTAAATACGTGCTCAGTAACTAAGAAATAGTAAAAAAGGAGAAAAAACCACCCAACAGATAAAAGTGATCATTTTGTTGGGGAAAAGTGGATGGGATTTTTTTGAGAAAACTGTGAACTCTGGGGACAAATGCAGAAAAAGTTAGGGAAAAACATACATACACTTAGGTAACTGTAATCACATGTTTGTTAACAGGAAATTCACATACTGTGATATCCAATGTCTTACACAGATTTGAACTCAATTCTATTGGATCTTATTTGAAATTTTTAAATTATACATTATTGTGCATTCTGGAGAAAAAGTCTGTCTTTCAGCAAGTAGAGGTGTGCACATGAAAAACTTTGTTTCTCTACTTGTCTAAATGCAAAAAATATTTTTAAGTGTTTCATTTTTCATAATTCAATCTTTCCAAAACAAGCAAAACAACACTGCTTGACTGAGGTGTTTTTTTTACTAGTTGCAGGGTTTTATTAAAAACATGAGTAATATTGACCCTTAAGGTAAAAATAAGTAAATACATAAATTTGAGATCAAGCAAGAAACATCATAATTATACAAAATAATCACACAGTGCTGCACTTGCCATTAAAAATATTTCCCAACATATGACTGTTAATGATAGCAATTGTTAGAGAGCAAGTTTACCCCACTTCTAAATTTGGATCTTTGGAAAACACAAATGACAACAAATCCTATATTATTCTTCTGTAACCAACAGTAATCCTTGTATTTTAAAAAATGCCTGTTCATTAGCTTTTAAACAAATATCTGTGCAGAAGAGCAGGCTAAGAGTAGTATAATAACAGTATCTCTGTGGAAAGCATAGCTTAGTGATCCTTTACAAAAGATGAAAGTTTCTCATGTTAAGTATTTCTGTGGATGAGAGTTGTTGAGTTGCTAAAAAAAATTCTACCTACATGTTTTAATTTAAAATGACTGTTTCACATTACTGTTGATAGACTAACACAGAGGTTAATATTGAGAACTGCCTGTATACATGGCCTTCATTAACACCATATAATTATACCGAGATTTCTTGAGCTTGACTTGTCAGATAAGATCTTATCTAGATGAATAGTTTTTCTTGCTTTGAATGCTTGAATGAATCTGAGAGTCATTCGGCACTTGGCAGCCTACATTATGACATGTTATCAGCCAAGTAGTGCAAAGAAAAAATTAATTATTTCAAAGAAGAAGTACATGATGGAAATATTTTAAAATGTAACAATAGCTGTGTTGGCTCTAAGGAGAGAAAAAAAAAGACGAAGCAGAGACAAGTCCAGTGAAGAAGAACATCTTTCTTCAGAAACTTGCAACAAGGTTACCTATCAGTGAACACAGCTGTCAACTATCAATCCCCAGCTGAAACATTATTTGGAAAATGAAAACTAAATCAATTCATGAAATGTTTTATTGTCCTCATCCCCATAAATTAATGCAACCACTTTTGCTGTTATTGTCATTGTCTTCAGGGTGTTTCTTGACATACTTTCTTTCAAGGGTAGTCAGAAGACAAATTACATATTGAGATAAAATACTGGAATGCTTTTTTTTTTTTTTAATTTCACTATCATTTTACTCTCATTCTGTGGCTATGTCATTGATTTGGTTACCTGATTTTGGGAAGCCTTTGTACAACACAAAAATGCAACTATTGTTTTGTAAGAAGATGCGAAAACTTGTGGATGTTTGGCCACTGTTTATAGAAAAATTACATTTAAATTTAGTTCAACAATAGTGGGATAAGTCGCTGCCCTAATGTATTAAGACACGTAACAGAAATTTGAAAGATTGATGTGCTGATTTGCTGTAGGCACCTTTAAAAATAATACCTTGTCAACTCTTTATACTCTCCTAAATATAAAACACGTAAAGCTTGGTACTCATTAGACTTTTTTTTTTTTTAAATTTGCAAAAGTGCATGATTGCACTTATCTCAGGGAATCATGGACTCACAGAGTACATGGTGTTGGAAGGGACCTCTGGAGATCATCTAGTCCAGCCCCCTTCCTGAAGCAGGTTCAACTAGAGCAAGTTGCACAGGATTGCCATTAGGTGGGTTTTGAACACTTTCTGAAAAGACTACTTATTATACATGCAGTCACATGTCTCAGCTTTTTTATGCCAATGTAAGTTATGATTTTTCTCTGTTTGACATTAATGCAGATTAAAGTACCATGTTAATTAAAAAACACAATAGTTCCTCCTAAATAATTATATCTGACCACTTTGATTACGTCTATAACAAGAAAATACAATGATCTATAATTTTCGTTGTCTGTGAGTACAGATGATTTGGTGTCTGAATCTAAAAGTTAGGAACATGCATACTACAGTGTACAGTTAGATTTCTTCCAGGCTTGTCGTCCATTTCTAACTACTGGGATCCTGTATGTAGTCACGATCCCTAATTTTGGAATCTGTGGGATGTACAAAATCAGAAAGGACTCTTTGGAAAAAAAACAACAACCAAACCCACACAAAAGCACACAAAACCATAAAAAAAAAAAAAAAAAAAAAAAAAAAAAAAAAAAAAAAAAAAAAAAACAAAACTAAAAAAAGCCCCAAAACCACAAAAAGGCCCCAAACAACACAACTTCAAAAAACTATATGCATTTCCACAATGATTTGATGGGGAGCGATCTATACTGCCAGACAGTTTCTTTAGATACCAGGATCACAGTAAGCTAAAATAAATATTTTTACCATGTGATATTGATGCTTGTTGTAAACTTTTAGAAATGTTTAAAGGAGCAAATTTTAAAGTATGAACAACCTCAATTAACCCATTTATTCCATATACAAAGAATGTAATGAGATATCTTCGTATTCTCTCTCAGTCTTCATTGAATGTCATCTTTTTAGGACATGGACTCCTTGTCTTACCCAAGGGTCTAGCTCAAAAGGAGAAAAAAACATTTGTTGAGAATTCTAAGTAAGCAATGTAAATGATGCAAATATTTTATGGCATTAAAGTCTCAACAAATGAGCAGGTGTATTTTCAGTGCTAGCATGCTGCAATATATGCCCAATAAAGACTTGCCCACATAAAACTATTATTTCCAAATTATAACTTCAGTAAAAATAATCACAAATACAATTTGATAATCTGTCAACATGCAGTTATTTCAAAATTGAAAATAACATAAGGGCTTCCTACCATTATTATTTAGCCCCTAGGTTAATTGCTTATGAATGATAGACTAAACTTCTAGGCCTTATCCTCCTGAGAGGATACTAATGCCCTTTTGTCCTTTAATTTAATGCAGTGTTTATTTTGGTTTAAAGAAACATAATAAATACTACAACAAAAAATAATCTCCTAATTTATGTGTCCCTTAAAATTGTGTTAATACTCACAACCCTGTGGAAAGTTAAATTGATTATCTAAAAAGGAGCACTGAAGGTATTCATTGGACCTTTTCTCTTTTTCTGTATCCACAGAAAGCAATGTCTTTCCACAATAATTGTTTTTCTCTCTCTCTTTTCATTTCTTCAGACCTTTCAAACTAGATCAAATTACTAGACTCAAGTATTTCCCTCAATTTTCAGGCATTTTGCAAAGTGACATTAAAATATTATTGAAAAATATTTCTGTCATAATAAAGTATGCTCATGCTACAGCAGCTGATCTAGATTATACATCGAGCTGCTGGAGGAGGTGACAGATACTCGAAGTCCTAAACTTCATTTTGTATCAGTGCAGTGTGAGACTCCTAGCAGAAATCATTGGTTACAAAACCACTGTAAGCAATTACCATTTTCCATATACACCTGATAAATACTGCTCTCATACTCTTATCAATGTTGCTTTCAAGTTCTTGCTGCCTCTTGCTTTCACTGATTGCTGTGTGAGCAGACTGGTGATGGGCAGTGAATGACTGCAGCGAGCATTGGCAACCAGCAAAGACCTTTGCAGGGGTGTAATATCTGATGTGGGGATAAACTAGAATAAAATGCTTGAAACAGGACCTTGCACCAGCAAATAGATCCTTTCCTACACTGTAATCCAATCCACGTGGGGCATTTAATCAGATTATTTCTGCATTATACCTAGATTAGCTAAATCTGGCTAACTAGGTTTTTGAAGATTTGGACAACTTCCAGGCACTAAATGCAAATTTCTCTAATTTCTCAGTATGATTAAAAAATCTATTCAGTTTGGGAATCTACTCTCTAAACACACTTTTTGATGCATGGTTAAGACAGTTTTATGATTCAGTAACACTGAAAGAGGCAAATTAATAGGACCTTTAGAGATTTGTTAATCAAACTTCTGAATTGTGGATAGTTAATAGTCCTTAGCCATACTTGACATTTAAAGTATATAACGCTTTACAAACATTGAAAAATTACAGTCTCAACTTCTTCGGGTGCTAGGAAAATCATTTTAGTATTAATGTGCAGACAAGGAAACTGAGGCAAGGGCAGCTTCCCAGTTTTGGAATATCCTGCTGACTGGAAAGAGATAATATCACTGTCCAGACAGTATTGATTTTGGCATTTACAAAAGATGTTAAGGAAACATTGGACAAGGTAATACTATTCTACCATTTTTCACAATATGCAATGTAATGGTGCAATATCTATTATTGAAAGGTCCACATATTAGTTGTAAGAATTAATTGCTCAACAATAATTTCTGTTACCAGTAAGAAGGTGCAGGCTGAAAGGAAAATCCCATTTATCCAGTTTGGACGGGAATGTAAAAACGGATTTTGGAGTATACATTGTAAAACTAGAAAGTCAAAATTGAACAGGTGAAAAAGAGAACTGTAGAAATTTTATATAAATGGCAAAGAATTTATAGCTCTGGTAGTCTATGTCATTCCTAGGGTGAGATTTATGGGTTCTTTTGTTATTTGAGTGCTTTTAGGAGTCTCTTGAAAAGAGAAACTGCATAAACATACTGACAGAGGAAAATCTCAGAAGATGTATTTTGACTGTATAGTAGAAAGTCCTGAACTGAGTTCAAGGCTGCAACACCTCCTCTTTTTTATTTCTTTAAAATACTTCCTTCCTTTAAAATACTCAATTTTCCAAGTTTTTCTATTTACACAAACTTTTGTGTTAGGACCATTTCCTTGTAGAGGCAAATGAAATGAAAGAAAAACATATAAATGCATCAAATAGTGCTTTGGTGGGTTCAGTTTTACTTGTCCTTTCCACTCTTTATTTTGTTCACTCCTCTTTTGTTCATTACATGTAAGAACAAATTTTACAATTTAATTCTTCTAGGTAACATAGTATTCTACCTATTGAAGTTTTTTTAAAACCCTAATATTTGCTTTATTGCTCTGTCTGGTGGAAAACAAGCTTCCAGATCTGGGGATTGATTACTAAAAAACATTTCCTCATTCAACTATTCCATTTATTATTTTCTATGGAGAATTTCAGGTAATTTATTTTTTTATAATATAATACTTGTAATTTTTTTGTCATTTAATATGACTAGATGTTGTGCTGTACTTTAAGAATAGGTCCCCACATATCTCAATAGTGCTCTGGAGATATACTTCATAACTCCCACGTCTACTCATAATTCAAAACCAGAATTACAACCTAAATCAAGAAACTTCTCATTTTATTTCATCAATCAGTGAGAAAACTGTCATAGTTTCAGCTAGCTAATTTCTTCTCAGTAGCCGTTACAGAGCTGTGTTTTGGATTCAGAATGAGAATGGTGTTGATAACACACTGATGTGTTGGCTTTTTATTGTCATGTTTATCCTAAATCAAGGACTTTTTGGTCTCATGCTCTGCCAGTGAGAGGGATGCAAGAGAAACTAGGGGGGAGCACCCCTGGGACAGGTGACCTGAACTGGCCAAAGGGAGTTTCACACCCAAGAATGTCCTTCCCAGTATCTGGACTGGGGGCAGTTACCCAGAAAAGGAAGCTGGTCTGGGTTCAGGAAGGATCGGTCAGTGGTCTGGTGAGCAAGTTTATTGTATGTCACTCCTTTCCCACTTTTGAATATCATTATTATTTAATTAATAATAATTATTGTGTTTTACATTATTTTCCATTATTAATATGTTCTTGTCTCAATATACAAGTTTTTTCATAATTTTTCTCCCCCCATTCCACCTGTAAGATGAGTGGTTTGCACAAGAAGCTCAGTGGTGCTTTATTTCCAGATGGGCTTAAACCACAACACATGGGTTAGCTATCACTATATCTAACTCTAAAATGTCACTCACTTCAAAATATCCCTGCTTCTTCTAAGTTTGCAGTGCTTTAAGAATGTGTCTTGCTCCTACAAGGCTGAATGACTAGCATAAGGACAGCCAGTATTATCTTTCGTATTTATCAAGTTCTTCAAAACAGGAGAGAGGTATTGTACAATTACCATACTTACAAGTTCAAATATTACTATCCAAACAAGAATTCAAGCTAAACATTTAAATATTCCTGAATTAGTAATGAATACCTATGCAGTATTCAGGATAATAATTAATAATAACAATAATAATAACAGCAGCAACAACACCACCATTGAAATTTAAGCTCTTATTTTAAATGTCCTGAAATACCACATGCCGAATGAGGAAGTCAGAAGAACCAAATTCTCAATTCTAAAAGGCTAAAAATAGATTGAAAGTTGATGCTAAAGCTGAAAATGTCAGGAGGTATCATCCATTCCCCTGCTCTACTTCTTGAAAAACAAAAAATCAAGCAATTAAAGCAAGCAATCCCCCCACTCCTCCTATATCACAAAAATAAAAGCCACCACAAAGCCCAAAATATACCACTACTAATCTCTTTTATCTTCTTCTAGCAGTATAAAAACATTCTAAGTTTCATAAACCAACAAGAGTATAAAAATTAAAAACGCATTTTCATTTTAACATTTGCAGGAAATAAATTACTCTGCTCTAAAAATGATATTTACATGAAGTATAATTAATACTTTCAGAGAACTAGAAAGGAGTCTTATGGAAACTTGGTTCATAACTGTATTAATGTATTTAATTGGGTGCTTCATTGTTAGAATGAAGAGGCATTAATTAGACATGAGAGATCTGAAACTGGACAAGAGATGTGCTTGGATTCCCAGAAGAGCTTTTGAGACTTTTGGTGTCAGGAAAGCAAAGTCGATCCTACAACAGGGTATGCAGAACACTAAGAATTACCAGGTGGTTTTACACAAAAGCTGGAATGTTATTTCTCAGCAGCATAGACAAGATGCAGGCAACAAGACACAAAGAATTTGGACCTTGGCCAAATAAACTTTATTAAAAAAACTTAGTTGACTAATTATATCAGATGCCTGTGTCAATTAAACTAGGGATTTTTTTTTTTTTTTATTGTTGTTAAAACTGCTGAAAGATGGAAATCGTAAGAGGTTGGATTTTACAGGCAGGACACTGAGACACTAGAATGAAATAGCTGTGGAATTTGTAACCTGAAGTTATGGAATCAGTCCACTGTGAAAAAGGTGCAAAAGACTGGACCTAGCTAGTCAGAGATTATGTTAAAAAGACAGCAGGTATTAAGTCGAACTCTAGAGGAAATTTGCATCTCTCACCTTTCATGAGCACTCAGGCAAGCTGAGCATTTCATTGTTCCAGGACTAGCTGGAGGTGCTTCCTTCTAATATGCAGTAGACAAGTGGTTAAAGCACTCAGTGGTGATGTGTACATGCAAATAAGCATTTAATAGGACAAAGAGTTGGATGGTAACTATCTTCAGTGGCTATTCATCAGCAGACTCACAGGTGTGTGACAAGTTTCTGTCAAAGCCATGTGTTTCTAAACAAAACTGAACATTTTTCAAAGGTTTAGCACAGATCAATCCACATTAAATCACAAACTATCTGATGAGCTAGGTGGTCCCTTTAGGAAGAGCAGAAGTAAAGAAAGATCCCAGCTCACAAAGACAAATGAAAGAGTTGGAAGTGGAAAGCCTCCTCCACAAATAAGTAGGTACTTGGTAGAATTCCTTTAAAACCAGCACTGAAGTTGCGGACGTGGCAAAATGGAAACAGATACCTGTGAACCTAAATGTATTGCTATTAATGTTCTGACTTTGTGTAGACACATAATTTTCTAAAAAAAAGTCATTGAAATGCTACCTCCAAATGGTAAATGAATCTAAATGTTTTTTACAACACAATTTTTTCCCCATCTGATTCCATGGACTATCTGAACAGACCAATTCTAATCCTCTCAAGAAAAATATTTCATTTTGTAGTGTTTTGTCCCCCCAGCCTGGGACCAAAAGTTGTTATGCTGGGATAATTAAAAGGAGGATTGAATCAATAGGAAAAGGCTAAGGTATGTTTTCAGATGGAACTGTTATCAGAGAAATGGTATTGTGAGGCTCTACCTGAAGTTTATAATGATATTTTTTTTAAGACTAATATTCTTAGAAAATAATCTAATGAAGTATAAGCAGTTCTGTAGTGCATTTCTAAATATAATTTTGACTTCTTTTAAAGGAATAGAGAATGAGAGGACTAATTTGAATCAAATGGTTAGCCTTCTTATAGAAAATAGGAGTTGACTGGACCATAATAGCTCTTTTCAATCTATATTCAATTATCTGTTAAAAGCAGCTTGTACATGGCTTGTGTAGCATAGTATTGTGGTGATCACAGACCCAAAATTACTACTCTAAATGAATGTCTTACAAGAAAATATACATGATGAACACTTTTTCAAAAAATAACTAGTTGCTAGAGACATCACACAGCAAGATCTACTCATGTTTGCAGGTAACAATTTATAATTCTCATATTAATTATTCTGTTCCTTGTTGCCTTTGCAACAAGCTGAAATTATTTGAAACGGCATAAATGACATACAAAAGTCAAAAATATTTACTCAGATGGTAGAGAACTTAAATTTTTCTACAAATAAAATTGTAATAATATTTTGGATTCAGAAATGTCTTCCTACAGTAGAGATTTAAATGTCAATATGGGGCAAAATTGAAAATTTCTTGCCACATGAAGGAACAGTAGTTGAACACCTCTTGCTTTCAGCACGGTCGTAGAATGGTAAACAAGAGGAAAGAGGTGCTTATATTCAGAGGGTTATACGGGTGTATGTGTATCATCTACATCAATAGAATCAATATTGTGACTGTCCCCTGCTGAGAAAATCATATGTATTAAAAAGCAGAGAGGTAAAGAAATCAAATATAAACATCAGAAGGTTTTAGAAAGAGAAAGCTATTGTTGAAAGCACAATTGTTAAATTATATGAGGGTCTCTAGATTATAAGTAATGGAAGTTCTTTTCTAATGAACTATTCAAATCTTTAAGGAGCAATTGACACTACCAATCATAAGGTTGTTTCAGTGTTATTACTGTCAGCATTATTACATGCCCATGTTATGGGCATGGTGTTCAAGGATCCTGTGTTCAAGGATTTCTTTTTATAAAACATATGAGTCTTGGCTAACTGGTCTCATTTAGATTCAGGTATGATGAGAAACAATTCTATAATTGTATAATAGTGCCTTACTTTTATTTCCTAGCTTGATGTATATCCTTCCCAGGGAAATGAAATGTAGGCTCTTTTTTTGCCCCATGCTAACAAGCTGAAGTGAACAGAGGAATGTGGTAGTCTATGCTGTGATTTGCCTGCTCTGTTCTTTCACGGCTACAGTCCTTGCCTTGCAGCAGGCTTTGTTCTTCCTGGGAGACCTTATGTGAGGCAGCGTGCTTTAAGGCTGCCCACAGGGTGGCTGGGACTGGAGGTTGTGACTGCTAATAAAATGTTCACTCTGCTCTTACCTCTCAGGTTTTTTTGGTAGCAAAGGGAAATGGATTGAAGTATTTGCCACACAGGAGGTTAGGGTTATTTTTTTTTTTTTTTTTTTTAATGGAAAAAAGAGGAAATTTCTTGTTTCAACTGAAACAGAATTAACGTGGTATTTTAAAACAGTGGCTTTATGAGCAAGCAAATGAAAGATTTTGGTAGGGAAAAAAAAACAACAACAACAAAAAACCAACACAGAAATTTGTAATTTCTAGCAATTCCAGGCCAAGAAAGAAAAACCCATAAGGTGTGTTGTTGACAATATTAGTCTGGTTGTATGCAAGTAATTAAGATGACCCTTCTACTTCGAAAAGACTGAAAATTATAAACAATGGGAGTTAAGTGATAAAAAATTGAACAGGCTATAAATATTAGGGGTTTTTAATTTTATATGTTTAATCATAACATATAGGTCCTTTCTTTCATAATTTTTAACATGAGACATTGATGATCAATTACAAGGTCTTCAGAGAAGTAACCTTAAAAAAGTATGAGAAGCTTCCTTCTCACTGCAACTATTTAGACAGTATCTTTGCACTTTTGATATTTCAGAGACAGCTCAATGCCAACAAGTTTTGAAAAAATCTCATGTCATGACTGTCGCAGTAATAACTTTTTTTTAGCATTTCTGATGTTGCTTCCCTGTGTTTATTTCCCTAGGTGTCTCTTTCCATTCTCTGTTTTGGTTTTTTTCCCCTTTTCTCCATTCCCTTTCTCTCTTGGCTTCTGACCTAAGACTGAAATCAATTGTTTCCTGCAGCATATGGCACTGACACACTGAGATGAAACAGTTTATCCACCCCTGACCAAACTCAAGAGAACCAGGAAGAGAAAGACACCTGCCAAATCCATCCAGATGGTATCCCAGACTGAGGAAGCAGGCCAGGGCCCAAAAGCTGCATCTATTATGCCAATCTGCCTGCTCAGGACCTGTAGATATACCTGACCTCCCCTGACCCCACTGAAGAGTAAACAGAAAGTGCATTTTCTATATCTTCTTAGTCTGGTTTTCTATTGCTTCATTTTTTATTTTTTTAATAGCTTTCAAAATAGCATGGCTATAATCAATGGAGAAATTTTATTCTGTTAGCATCAAAAGAGTTTAATGAAGAAAGAAAAACTGAGGTCCATTCTCTGAAACAGGCACAATGTTCCTTATAAGTATGGTGTATATGCATTTTTTCAATATCTACTCCAGTTTAAATACTTTTATTTTGTTTTGTTTTGTTTTGTTTTGTTTTGTTTTATTTTATTTTATTTTAATTTTATTTTGTTTTGTTTTATTTTATTTTACTTTATTTTATTTTTATTTTATTTTATTTTATTTTACTTTGAGGTTTTTTGTTGTTTGTTTTGTTTTGTTTTTTATTTTTTTAATTTTCTGAAAGACAGCGGTAGATTATGCTATAATGCTTTTACTATGTTGGGTCCACAGGGCTCATCAGATAGCAGTATATTCAGCAATTAGCTTTTTTTTTTTTTTTTTTTGCTTGGTAGAGATGAGTAGGAGGTGAAAGTGGTGAAAAATGAGTGTAATTTTTTTAGTGTACATGTTAAGAAATAATCTGGAAGCTAATGGATCTGGAGAGCTTAAGAGTTCACATTTGACCTGCTTATAGTTATTGGTTCAGGCCTTCTACAGTCATGAAGCTGATGAAATTCAATAGTTATTCTCAGATTCTGGTAGAGTCAGCATCTAGTTTTCCACCTTCCAATTTAATCATAGGTGTTTGGGATCCATAAAGAGACCTAAGTATCACAATGCTAAATATTGCAGAAAACATAACTTTTAGCCTTCCTGCTAAACAGTGGAATCCACAGCCCCAAGTCAGTTTTCAAGGTTCTCTATGCTTTGCATAGAGAATTAGGCACATAAAAATGGCTTTAAAGAAACCAGAATTTTCAGCAGGAGAATGTTTATTCCACCTTTTGTGAAATATGAAGGCCAAAATATTGTATACATGTGTCCTCATTCCTTTCAGACTTTGGCATCTTCCTTTACTCAGGTATTTATCTGTGAATTTTATCTTATTTTAGTTCATGCACAATTGGTCTTAGCTGCCTCTGAGATCAAATCTGAGAAAAAGGAAGAGTTGGATGCAAAGAGAAGGGAATCTTTTTGACAGCTAGAAAAATGTAGTGGCCAAGTGTCTACAGACTTGGTTGTAAGGTATGTAGTCTAAATCAGCTTCTTACTTGCTTCATTCCAGGACCCATCTGAAGTTTTGCCAATACACAAAATATTTGATCACATCCCTGTGAAAATAGCAAGACTCTTATCTGGTGACCAGGACACTGTCTTCTGAATCCCAAGTTCTATTCCTTGCTCCAGTAAACAGTTGTTAATTTTATGCACTACAGCATGACTTCAAAAGAACATTTGCAAAAAGGACTGAAGTTCAAATAAACTTAGTTCTTCAAACTAAGAGAAAATCTTAGGATATCCAAGAAGAATAAAATGCAAGGTAGGAACAATGAACCATGGAAAATAAAAAAAAGTGTTACAGTAAACAGTTTTGAAAAGAGATACTAATCTTACTTATCCCTGTTCTTTTCACAGGGATAAGTAAGATTAAGAGGTCAGAGCATTTAAATACCTTTTACAGAACAGACAGAGGAAGATAATTGCACTGGAAGCTGAAGACAGACACAATTGTTACTAGAGATGTGTGTCTATTAATGAGAAAATGTACAAAGAATCTTGGCACAGAGAATGCACCTCATTCAATCATTAAAAGACAACAGGCAGCCATTGATGGACCTCAAGTAAGTACAAACAATTTGATAAGAGATTAATTAAAGAAACTGAACAGTCAATAATTAAATAATTCTCATTTTTGAATGTTTTAAGGGCTCTGAGGAGAGAACAAAAGCAATATTTAAAAAAAAAGGACAAACTCTTTAGTTATCAGGCCCTGAATGAGACACAATGTTGGTAACAAACACAAAGGGGCCAGTTTGTGACTCGGAGATCTAAAATTTGCTTTATTGTACCTTGTTTGTTCCAAAAGAGTCTTGTTATTTCTAAATTGTCATTTTAGAGCTTATGTTATGTGGGAATGAAGATGAAAAGTAAAATCCGTCTGACAGAATTTAGAAAGATTCAAGAGTCATCCTCAACAGGAACACACAAAATATTGATCTAAAGCTAGCCATTGGTATAGGGTACAGTGAGGCCGTTCAAGATGACATCTTGAGGCACATTAGCCTGCAAAAGCATATCTGTATTAATTCAAGTACATGGAACTGTTCCTGGACCGATCAGTAACCTTCACTAGGTTGAATGTCTTCTACTTGCCTGGGGCAAAGTACTTACTTTCTGTAATTATATATGTATAACTTCTGTCTCTATTTATAAACTTGAACAAAGACACAGCTCATCTCTAAACAAAAAGTTCACTTTTTGCTGAAGAAAGGACTATGTCTACTTAACTCTTCTCAAGGAGGTCCCTCAGTTTTAATAAGCTAGAGGATGGTCAGAATAGGCAATATCTGTCAACATTTTTGTGTGAGATAACCTACAGAATTTTCTAATTTTCCAACAGATTTTTTCTCCATCCTGCTGAAGAAGGCAGGCAGCAACACTGGAGGTCTGTCATTGAAACTTTTGAAAGTTAATGTGGTGACTCCATTTTTCTCCTATACAAAAGCTCTGTATACTTTCAACATCTACTGAGACAAGTCAGCCCACCCCCGGTCTCATTATTTCTTCTGATTTTACTTTAATTTTCCAGATCTCCTTATTTTTTCCCATTATCAGCATATTCTACTTTGAAATTCAGGCATAGGTCATCCAGTTTCATTATTTGTTTCTTGTGTTGTAGAAAGATGATTAAAACAAGCAAGAAAACAGAAACAAGGCTTTTTTTTTTTTTTCATTTCTGCTAGAAGATAAACCAGATTACTTATTTTCCACATAGTGTAGAAGACATGAGATAAGATGAGACTTTTCCTAATGAAGACACATCTGCTGCACCACTGATTGAATATCCTAACAAGATTACTGCTGGAGCCTTTTCTTTCCTTAAAAGTTAGTTCACCCAGACTGATAGAAGCATAGACCAGCTTTCCAGCTCTGTGATATATTGCAGATGTCTCAGTGTTCCCTATAGACAAAACACAGACATGAGTCTGTGTAGTGTTGCTGTGATTCAGTGTCCTCCATGCCATAATGTTCTAAGAGAACATCTACAACTACAAATAGATGTACACTCTTATATATCTATACCTCTCAGGTGAAACCAAGCAGGAATAATTTTTAAATCATGAAGGAATGATTTTAGGCAATAATATAATGCCTGTGGCTTTCATTCAGTAAAAAATATTTAAAAATATATTAAAGAAATTAATGTGTGTGTTATAGTTGCCAGAGTCTTAAAGAGCAAAGTATTTCTAATTTGTCTGAATAATTATTTAATATCTGTCTCTGTTGTCTGGACCATCTGCACAGCCATATGATCTTTTTTGTTAAAAAAAAGATTTGCAAGAATTTGAGCATTGCTCAAGACAAAAATAAACAATTTTCCATTGCTGCTCTAAAGCTGTTAAGAACTTTACCATCTGAAATGCTTTCTAACGCCAGAAAGGACATTATCTTCTTTCATGATTCTTCATCTTCTGATGCTGGTACAGAACAAAAGACGAGTCCTGAGCATATGATTGTTTTTATATTTGGAACCATCTCCAGCAAAGAAGGTGTATATTTCATTTGCGAACAGAAGTTAATATAGCATGCCTACAAAAGTTGAAGTTGTCTGAAGAGCAAAATTTTTCAGTGTAGCTTACTTAACTTCCACTTCTCTTTATGTACCAAACAGAAAATGCTTGAATTTCTTCATGCAGTAGATGTAAAATCATCCATCTTATGCCAAGACATTGTTATTACATTTTTGTTTTGACTATTACTGTTATAAGTAGACATACACCAAAATGCATGAAAGAATGTTTTACTGTAACAAGTAAATTTCAATTGAAGAATAATCAGAATAGAAATTTCTTGGTTGTGTGTTGAACTTCAGAGTGCTGCTTTGGCCAATAAGCCCTATATAGTCACTTTTTTGGAGGATTGGGGATCAAATACAGCCCACCTATCAGGCCACCTTATTTCTGAATTCATATTTAAGTGATGGTGCCTGAAGATTAGGCCTTGTGTGTCTGACAGAGAATGCAGTGGTGCGTTACTAGGTAGCAGGAAACGGAATGGGACTCCCTGTGGTGGCCTTATTCCTGGGAACAGTTGTCCTGAATTAAATGTATCTCAGGAGTGCCTCTGTGCTTCAATTTAGTCAGAAGGGAAGATGGTGCCTGAGTTTCACTGGGATGGTGCTCTGAGACTTTTCAGCTTTAAAGCTGTCATGCTGTGGGAACCTGCAGAACCCTACAGATAAAGCCGTGCAAGGCTGACATTTGCTGAATACAGTCTTTAATGATCACACTAGATCTCTCTGAAGTAATTTGTGATTTGAAAGCTGAAAAAACACCCTGTTAAGGGGAAAAGGTAAATAGAAAGCTGAAAATAAGAGGCACCCAACAATTCACATTCTGCATTTTTTGGAAGTAAGTTGTTGCCTGTGATCCCAAAGAACTGAGTGTTATGTCAGCTTATCTGAATAATTTTACCAACAAAATAACAGAGATAGTTTTGCCAATTTAAATTTCATCTCAAATTCCATTATTTTCTCAATACATAGACAAACACAAAGATGAAGGCCAGCTATTTTGTGAATCCTCTTTTGTGAAAATACTGCTTGGACTGCAGCTGTCTCTATCTTGGATAAAGAGGAAAGAAAGGAGAGCAGGAGAAATGGGAAAGTAATGCTTACATCTCCATTTCTAAAGCATTTCTAAAAGACAGAATTAGGGCAAAGACATGGGTAAAAAGTATTTATGCTCACTGTAGCTGTGGTACAAGAGAATGATTCTTTGGATATCCAAATGAAATGAAAAAAAAATTTGAGGAAGAAATGGGGGGTATGTCAGCGTGTTTTTTGAAAGAGCTGAAAAAAGAATATGGGAGTAGCAGGTCTTAACTAAATGATTCATAGTGAACATGGAACTCCCGATGCAGACTTTATTAGCTGGTGAATCATTTGTGGTACATTTTTGCAGATACACTGTTTCTTTCAACAATGGAACCTATTATGTCAGGAAAAGCATCCAAATAGTATTACTCATGATTTTATTTGCTTCTGTTCAGTTTATGTATTTCTTATTGTTTTCTTACCCTATGCCTTTTCAGAGTGCTGTGCTGAGACAAATGGGTACATTTCCTTTTAAGTATGTTTTTGCTCCTCAAAGACTTGCTTTGTTTTGTTTTGTTTTGTCTGCCTGAGAGCTGCAAAAGAAACAAGTTGTATTTGGGCACAGAGCAATAATAAAACCATTGTACTGTTAGATGTAGGAGCATTAAAGGACATGATGCTATTGTGTGTTTGTGATATTTGGAACCACAGTCTAGAAAATGCAATTCTAAATTTTTAGCTAAGGATAAAATTTCAAAAATTCAAATTGAAAAAAGGGGATAATCTCATCATTTGACACAAAGATGTATTAAAATTATGCACATCATATGTCTTAATGACACTAGAAGTAAAACGTTTCAAAGAAATTTTCATATAACAATATATCTTTCAATATCATATCACCATCTCAGCAGCAGTATCAGTGAAATTTAGTTCATATCAGCTCTTTTAGATGTCAGACTTAGCTTCACTCTTCAAGAAAGGGGAAAACTTTTCATCCCACTTCTCCATAAACACCTGCAATTCTCTGGGCTTCCTTCTCTCTTGTAACTACTGAAAATGCCATTTCACTGCCTACTAATTTCTATACAGGGTATTAGGTGAATTTAAACAAGACAACACCACCACTTTCTTTCAGATCATCACAGCACTTCTAAAGTGAATTCGAAGTTGTATCACTAGAGTGTATTTTTTTTTAAACACTCTGAGAATATTCTTAGCAAGTGCAACCAAAAGTCCTTTTGGAGTAGAGTAAACTGGGCTCTCCATTCCAGTCAGCTACCAAATGTGCACCAGAGATTTGTGAGTATCTGACCCTCCTGCTCCACACTTTCATGAGTTTCTTCAATACACACACATCCTATTAGAAGTATAAGTACTGTCACCTCTGCTATTGCCCACAACCTCTCAACCCTTTAAATAATGACCCTTATCATTTATTCACACTTCCTTTCACTTAAATTAATTTCTGTATTTTCATGCATTTGTAGTTTAGTGATACCTTGCATATTTGTCTCATTCTATTTTATTATTGCCCAATTATCAGCGCTGTATTTACAAAGATTCAACGTGATCCCAGATGAGTTCCTGAGGAAGTGAAAGAGCTCATTCCTCAGGAAATGACAGCATCAAAATTTATGCATCAAGATGATAAACTTCTGCAAGTATCTAACTGCCAGTGGGTAGGCAAAAAAATGCCTCAGTTCATCTCAGATGGTGAAGACCCTGTTTATGAAGGCTCAGTAGGAGCACTGCACTTTGGGTGCAATGCAGATGTTCATTGATTACAAGCACTTGAACTGATCTTCAGCAAGAGGGTACTACCAGCACTGCTTTCTGACTGCATGCTCACACCTGAGGTCTTGGGATCTCCATAAAGGGAAGTTTAGGAATCAACCTAGCACTCCTTTATTGTTCTTATTTCTCATTGAGGACAAAAACACATCTACAATTACCTTTCCTGCTTGCTCCCTGCCAGAGATTGTATCAGGAACCCCCTGTGTGAGGACTCCAGTTTTCATCCTGAAAACAAATTGTGGTGTTCTTCTGTACCTGTCATTGTTACATGTGCAGTGGGAGGGAGGAATGACAGCCCTGGTGTCAGAGTTGCAGAGAGATGACACATAGCACTGAATCATAAAGGCTGTTTTGTCTTTAAAAGCTGTTCTGAGGCTCTGAGCTGTGAGGGAATCTTCTGCCTAGAATTTAGGTGTGTCAAAAAACACCTGCCCAGCCTATGCCCTGTGTGAATCTAATTCAGACCCAGTCCTAGGCAAGCCATAGAAGTGCACTCACTAGAGTCCTCTAAAGACCTATGCACATGGTTCCATGTCCTTTTCAAAAACAGTGGGTTATGAGCTGATGAATTTATCAAAGCCACAAATGGGCTTTTCTTCTGTCGTATGGCCTTTTGATTCTCAGCCTACAAACTAGAATGACAAGCAGGAGAGAAAGTGTTTGCATTCAGGTTACAGAGCAGTTAGTGGTAATGTTTGCTGTTTTTAATGCTCCCCTTCCCTGTCCCTTGCTCTTTTGTCATCATTCACAGGATACTCCTGCTATTGATAGGCTATTGAGAGTAAGCAGTGGCAGAGGAAACCTGCTCCCAGGACTTGACTGGGTCATGGATTTCCCTTCATATGAAGTTTTAAGCTGCCACTTCAGACTCAGGTAGCTAAAGGCTTGCAGGACAGACAGCAGGTGCAGGCTTTTATCTCTTGTTTTAGTAGACAGTCTGCAGGTAAAGGCTCAGCTGTGAGTTGTGAAATTCTTTTGATCAGGTGAGGAGGGAAGCATGTTTTGCCGTATTTGCAGACACACTATAATTTCTAATGGTACATGGTTTCACTGAATGCTCTATTTTCACTTGGTTTGAAATCAGAAACAGTAAACCTTATTCTCAGTAAGAATTTCAGGCTGTTGATTCTGAACACCAGCATTATGGTGTTTTGCACGGTCTTTATGAAATACATCACAGGCAATTGCAGTGAAAGGAGTAGAGTCATAGAAAATACAGACTGGGTTACCTTGCCAACTCAGAACAAGAGATTTTTATTCCTTTACTTTTCTCTTTTTTAATAAGATTTGTGTGTACTTATTCTTATGGAGGAAACCAAACAAGAATTAGGAGATTACCATTAGTGTAGGAATTGCATGTGTTCATAGAAAGCATTAAATTCTTGAAGGCACTTGGAGAATCCTGCTCCAGTCTCATATCTTCACCCCTGCTCCTAAATTTGTCATATAGTCCCAACTACCTTAGACTTAGTCAACCAAAGCTGCACCCCACTCTATTAAGGTTTACCTCTTTCTTGTTAGCTATAAAATCTGTTAAGTGATGTGAGTAGATAACAGTTTCCAGTGAACCAGCCAGAACCAAAATTTGGTGAATTATTGTGATTATCCTTTTGGAGAAAGCACTAAAATCTCCACAAATTTGAGATAGGAATGTATAATTAACCAATTTAAAAGGCTGTAACTAAAAGCCTGTAATTTTTCCTTGGTGTTATCCACATTATCCAAACAAAATTTATAGAATGCCGTCTAAAGTTTTGACCATTATTTTGCCCAAGGTAGCGGATTTGGTGACCATAAACTTGTCAGGCCACTGATCTCTACTAGTTCGGTGTCACAGGACTTCACAAGAGGAAGGGAGAGAGAAGCCCTTCCTTTTTAGCATAAATGTGTTTTTTTGAAATGTTAAGCCATGATAATGAAGCAGTAGTAGCTCACAGTGCCATAAACTCAGAGAAGAAAGCCTACAATTGCAAAAAGAGTATTACACTCATTGCTGCTGTTCATTCTGTATTCCCAAGACAAATGCATGCTAGTGTGTTAATTGGAGATGAACAGGAATAGAAACAGGCAAAAACAAATGCAGGTATAGAAACTAACTCCGTTTTCTCCTATGAGATTTTTACTTGAGCCAAGCTGATGTGGGCTGTGATATGCTACTACAATTTGCCTGACACAGGAAAAGGTCAGTATGACAGCTGGTAGTGTGGTCACAGCTGTAGAATACCTTTATTTTTTATGGCTTTGTATCACATTAAGATGGAAATATTAACCAGGAGATAGAATGAAACCATGCTGAAATAAAACCCAAGACCACATAGACTGTGCTGTAAGGACAGAGTTTCTGTTTATTGACTCTTGTTGTACCATTAGGAAGTAATTACCTGCTAGTATAGAACTAGCCAATGAATCCTGGAGAGTGAGTTAAATTTTCTCTTTGGAAAATTTAGATTTTCTCCCATTAGCCCTGTCTTCAAACCATCTAACCTCATATGGTTCTTTAGACATGAAGAATGATTCCTGTAACAGAGGAAAGACTTAGCAATGATTATGCAGAAAAAACTATGTCAGATCAGTTATATGAAAGGAGAGGGTCACTTTCTGAAGGACAATGAGAGTAACCAGCAGGGAAAGCTATAATTTTCTTTCATAGTCCCTGTTTATTTCCTCTTTTGTAAATTGAATGGAAAATACATAATATTTCTATTCTTAGCCATACCACCAGGGTAGTCCATGGTTATTATTTACCTTTGTCTAACTGTAGCTTTGATTTTCTATCATCGCCATAGTGTTCAAACACTATACAGTTCAATCAGAGCTTTGCAATGAGGAATAAAACAGAACTATAGAGAAAAAAACTCTATTTTAATTTTTTTTTTCTTGATTAAAAAAAAAAAACAAAAAATCAAAAAAAAAAAAAAACAAAAAAAACAAACAAACAAATAAAACAAAACAAAACAAAACAAAACAAAACAAAAAAAAACAAACAAAAAAAAAAAAAACAAAAAAAAACAAACAAAAAAAAAAAAACAAACACCAAAACGGGCCTCAAAAAATGTTAGGAGACAAATTGTCTTCTACAGTGAGGTCTAAGAACCACAGGTACACCTAGGACAGTAAAGTGATCAGATACAGTCTATTTATAGCTCTTCTTGAAAAAAACTGCTGTTAGGAATTTAGGATGCTCTCTTTCCAATGATTATTCAGAATGTATTTTTGGTGCAGCTGGAAGTATTATACTACCAAATAAGCAAACCTGAGGAATGAGAATGTAGCAGAGCTGATAACCTTAAAGGTAAATACGAGAATTTGTATTACTTCTAGTGCAAATGCAGATGCAGCTCTCAACACTAATGTGTGATGAGTGACTAATGTCAGCGCAACATGAAAGACTTCAAAGGCAAGAAAAGTTCTCTGATCATGAATCCTCACAGGGTACCACATGATCACATAAAAGTATTGGAGTTTCTGCATAGAAGATGACTGGTTAAAGGTCATAAAAATAGATTTATTTATTGACAAACCTTATGATGATTTCAAAGCAAAGCTATAGAAAATATTTTGCTAATAATGTTGTTTCCTGTGTATTAAGTGACAATTTAATAGCAGTAGTTTTATGAACAGAAATATGCAGCCTACCAATAGGGGCAGGGAAGACTCACACCATATTCAAGACATGAAGTAAGTTTGCTCAGACTTCAAAATATTAATGTTCAGAAGAAAATGGTTAGACAACATTCAAAAAATATGGTCAAATTCTACCAATAGTTTTTTAATGTGAATCAGGAGTATTTTCATCTACTCTATTTAGATTATTTATTTAGAATATTTAGAATCAAACACAAAATGAGAGGCAAAAAGGGAGTTATGTCTAATCACTTGTCCCTGGAATAGCAGGACCAAGCATGGTACTAGCTTGGTATTGGCATAAACCTTGGGATTACTTCAGTGAAGTTGCAATAGGGTATATCAATACAGCAGAGGTCTAGAGTTCTAATCTCAATTTTAAATTATTTTTGACTTGGACAGCATAAATGTACTGTGAATAAAGACATAGTAAGCATACTCTTTAAATATCCCAAAAGGCAGCAGTTCTGGATCTGAATATATCAATTTAAATTGATTATATTCATCCTTTTAACTTACATTGAGTACACAGAGAAAAAGAACAGAAGAATAAGAAGAGATCAGGCCCTATGGTTTTTATCATAATCCTGCATGAGGAAGTTAATTAGGAGAGTATCAACCATGAGATAGGCTAGAACAGAAGTTCTTTCCTTGGAGGAAGAAGAGGGTAGAAACAAATTTAGTCTGTCCTAGTTTTGGTCAGTCAAGGCTGAAGGAGACACAATCTGCACATCCAAAAAACTGAAAGCTTTCAACACTCCTAATGAGCTTCTTACCATCTATTGCTTCCTAGTTGTTTTTCTGGTCCCTATGTCCTTTTTATTAATGTTGAAATTCTCATTTGAACTAAGAATATGGTTATTTTATATCTATATGTCCTCTTATATTTTTTTTTTCTTTTTTTCAAGATTCCTTTTGCACTAAAATTTTATAGCTACTTCAGTTTTTTTCAAAAATATTCTTAACTTACAATAAATTTGCTTATCTAGGCACATTTGCAGAAATTTTCAAAGCTTGAGAATATTCCGATACCCAGATGGACTTTGTGGCTTTGACAAGAAAATTCTTCGGGCATAGAACTATGAATACAATTATATTTTTTAATGATACATAGCAAATCAACAAAGAAATACTTTTACAATATGGGATGATGACATGTTATTCAATTTGTAATTCATTATAACATGGAAATGAAGCTTTATGATGTCATTAAAATGCATATAAAGTAATAAGAAATCAACATTTATTAGAAAAATAAAAATCTGAAAACCGCCTTGCAATATGACAAATAAATAAACCTTCCATTTATATACCAGTACAGTAACAATAAAACTCAATGTCTGAGAAAATGCAACAGCACAATGAAAAGAAAAAGGCCCTATAATCATGTCCTTAATTATAGAAGAATTGTAACCGCTCCAATTTTCCTAAACTTATTTTAAAATCTACTTGTAGGCTTTAATTCATACAAAGTGATTTGATACTTGAAGAGTGTATAGTATATGTTGATATTTGCTTGCCATTCAGTGTTACATTTAAATACTAGTCTATAAAAGAGAACTGAGGATAAATTCAAGCTGTTCATTTGGTGCCTGTCAGGTTTTGTGAATATTATCTATCTAAACATTTTGAATGGAATACTGAGAATACAACACACAATTCTGTGATGCTTCCTCACACATGGAAACAATTTGTTCTTCTACAAATTCTGTTAGCTCCAGAGGGCCTTCTCATGAAATGTGTACTTGAGATGGGGAAAAAAAAATTTAAAAAAACAGAGCTACTGAGTACTCCAAATGCACATTAAAAGAGGCAGTTCCAAACACCAAAAAACTAAAAAAATATGTATTATTATAGATGTATTTTGAGAAATTCTGGAAAATTGAATCACCTTTATTTTTCCCTCTTCTTTCTTTCCTTCCTCCCCAAAATGTACCCTATCAGGAACTCATATGTCATATAACTAATTATATAATGTAGATATGACTTTCACATCAACCTTAAATTTTCATTAATCATCAAAATAAAATAGAAAATATATAGTTTTTTTCTCTTTGAAAACTTAAAGGAAATATTAACACTGGGATTACTTTCCAAAACTGTGTAACAAAGTTTAGGTGTCTTACGCAGATATCCTTAGGAAAGGTATAGATACTTAGTACTTTAAGCAATACAGACAGTGATGTCTGAAGAGCAATTTTTCTAATCAGTTGCCTGCTTGGGGAGAGATGTGAAACTGCTTTGACTCCGTTAACTGCATGGATTAGCTCTTCCAGTTGGGATCAAGTTTCTTATATATAGGACTTTTGAATTTTGTGTTATCTTACTTCAACCCTTTACATTTTATTGTATAAATAGGCTCCTTTAGTACATAAACTAACATTTTGAAATAAGAGTATCAGTAAAAAAAAAATAATTTTTGTCTTCCCCCTCGTCCCCTAACCCTAGACCTAGGTTTGCCAGATATTGCTAGTGAGATCCCTGAACTGGGCTGCTGCCCCTGAACATCACTAGCAGAACCATTTCATGTGACTCTCACGTAATACTGTTCTCAGGGGACTGTTTTACATGCAATAAAAGAGTTGCAGTTATTGTATCCTATTATTATGAGTCATTAATCAGACATTTCTGACAGTTAAAAGTACTAGTCTTCATATCTCAGCAAACAGTTGGAATCTAAGCCTCTTGTTGGAATTCTGTCTCTCTATGTGAATTAGAGGATTTTGGGCTGTATGTTGGGGTGAGTGAAGACAAATACTGTGCAGAAGAAGAAGATGGAGAAACCTAAGTAATGTATCTAGCTGTGCAGCCCCTTAGATACAATAATTAATGTTTTAGTATACTGAGATAAGAGTGAATAAATGATAAGCTTTACTTAACATAGTGAGCTGAAAGAAGGGTCAGGAGTTTGAGGGAAAATATAAGAACTCTAAAGAGAGGAGTAGGAGAATTGATGAATTATCAGCTTCATCTCTGAGAAGAGAGATGTGGTGAGGAATCTTGCATTTCAATTTTTCTGCTGTGCTAGGGCATTAGGGCTGTCTTTCAGACTCAGGAAAATTGCCCCCAATGGTAGTGGAAAAGATAATATAAAATATATATAAATACTAAAGCAATAATGGAAAACCATCCAGTTTTATGACTATTTCAAGGTCAGAGAATGGACTAAGGAAGAGGCTCATTTTTTACTGCCTCTTTCTTCTCTCAAATGCATAGACAGCCATGTGCAGAGTACTCTAAGCACATTACTTCAAACTCTGCTTTTCAGGTGGCAGGGCAGAGAATGGTATCACAGTATATCACTGGATCATGAAATAGTGCCCCAGGGAAATGACAAGAAGTTATGTGTTAATTACAGTTCTGGTGGGATGGGTAACTCCGCCAATTAATATACGAGCTCAGCTCTAATGCATGTTTTATATTCAGACAGAAAAACGTACCAAATCAAACCCCTCAGAAAGCAGACATCTTATCTAAATAATGTGAAGCTTTGAGGGAAGGCAAAGTCTGTGTTTCACTCCACAAAGGAAGGGCAAAGCTTTGGCATACTACTATTTATTTACATGTCTAAAATATAATGCATGGCTGATAAAACATTCAGGAGAAATCATAATATAAGACAATGAAATAGTACACCTTTATCTTCTGAGACATCAGCCATAGACAGCAATGTGCACTGTGCATCCACTCAAGCAAGATTATTTTCCTTTCTGATTGAGTTTACATGCTGAAAGCTGATAACCCAAACAGGTAATTAGTGTCAGGCAAGGAGTTTGAAATTACTTTTTTTCTACAATGCTTATGAAATTTAAACCATATTGCTGGTATATCTACAATATTATAAAGAATTTAGACCTTATGTCTTTTTTATAATCTTTTAATAATCCATTAAAAAAAAAAAAAAATCAGTTCCCTATGTTCTTTGGAACAGTTTTATGTTAGCTTAGAGTAAAAAGATATCTCAAAATATTTCAAAACACCACATGAGATGATTTTTTTTTTTTAAACCAACAGTGATTATGTCAAAGAAATTACTGAAGTCTAAATAATCACACACTTGTTTTGTGTCTATTTTCACAGCATATAAATCTTGCTAGCACATGGCACTATCAAGAGAAAAGTACCTCAGGCTCGCTAGTGGAATCTAAAAGCTATACTTAAGTGACAAAGGGATAGTACCATGAGTCTTACTTTAAAAAGAAGATAAGTAACACTGTAACAAATTTTTTGTTGAAAATGAAGAGCTCAACAAAAATTCAACAGCCCTAGGGACCCTTTAATTTTACGTTCCAGCAAAGTGTGACTGAAAAGCATGAAATTTTCCCAACATTTTCCATCAAAAGAGTAAAATATGCCACCCTGACTTGCCAAACTGGAGACCAAATAAAATGAAAATGGTCCTCTCCATGGAAAAAGGAGGGGCAAAAGAAAAGGGTGGAAAATGTAGAAGAAATAGAGAAGAAGGAGAAGGGACAGCAAGGAGTGCAAAAAAGCTGTCATATTGTTCTCATTATTGCTGTGGAGACATAAAGACAACAAATGTTGGGCTAAACCACAGAGCATCTGCCACCTTCTCCCTACCACATCTTCAGTAACAACAATGGTCTTGAGTTTCTAGGGCTCTGGCATGGGCAAAGTGGGTAAATTACTTGTTTTTCCATCTCCAGTGGTGTGATCCCCTCATCAGCTTATAACTGCAGTAGTGCCTAAGGGTTTCATTGGCAGGGTGTGTATTGTAACAGGAGTGAAAAATGTCCTTCCCATAACTTGAAAAACAAAAGAGACATGAAATGAAATGAAAAAAAAACCAGTGTCACATGTTAGTTCCACAGAGTTGTTGGGATCTTTTTTCTGTAATGAAACTCAGATAGCAGAAATTATGTGCCAGGTGAAAGATCTGATTGCATGTCTGACTGAACCTTGTGCGGTATGACAACCATCAGCTTTGGGAAACTTTTAACATAAATGACCACAGAAGAGATTTTGTTATAAAGAGAAAGACTTTAGAACACAATACAAAGTCCTCTGGCTTTCACTAAGTAAGCATGCAAGTAATTTCTTATGCAGTTCAGATTTCCAGAAGTAAAAAAAAAAAAACAAAAAAACAAAAAAACAACAACAGCAACAATTAAAAAAAAAAAAAAAAAAAAAAAAAAAACAACAAAAAAAACCAAACAGCATTCTTTTTTATCTTTTTCTTGCCTTCCTCTCACTTTATAATGCTCTTTGGAAGTGTTGTGGCTTAACCACAGACAGTAACTAAGCCCCACACAGCTGCTTGCTCACTCTATCCCAGTGGAATAGGGGAGAGAATTGGAAGGGTAAAAGTGAGCAAACACACAGGTTGACATAAAGAGAATTAAAAGGCAAAGCAGAAACTGCACTTGCAAGCAAGGTGAGACAAAGAATTGGTTCATACTTCCCACAGACAGTCAAGTCCCAGAAAGGAGGTTCTGCCACATGTAACAGTTACTTGGGAAAACAAACACCACCACACAGAATGTTCCCACCTTCCTTCTGCCCAGCTTTATATGCTGGCCATGACTCTCTATGGTCTGGGATATCCCTTTGGACAGTCAGGGTCATCTGTTGCTCAGATGCTGGGTGCATTCATTCAACATCTTATGTTCTCCCCTCCTCCTTTCTAATGGGGTGGCATGAGAAGCAGAAAATTCCTTGCTGTGTCAGCACTGCTCAGCAACAACAAAAATATCTCCTTGCCATCAACTTTGTTTCCAGAAAAAATTCAAAGCGTGGTACAATACTAAATACTGTAAAGAATGTAACTCTACCCTGGTCAAAACCAGCATAGCGAAGTTGTATAAAAACTTCAGGAATAATGCTAGATTAAAATAGAATAGAAATATATTATGAAAGGCATTCATTACTTTCATCCATAGCTCCATTAGAGAACTTCCTTAAAAATCTAAGGATCCACTGGAGACTACTTTGTTTTCCTTTTTTAATTGTTTTCTGGTTTTTCAGTGATCTTTGTCCTCTTTTTGCCTTTGTACTTGTTGTCAGAATAACTCAATTCTATTATATCAATTTATATAGCTATACAATTTTTATACTACAAACTCTTCATTCATATTTCTAATTGTAAATTTTTTAGAAATATTAAATTAGAAATTTTGAGATTTTTGAGGGGCTTTGATTATTTGTTTTTTCTATTTTTAAAAATTTCTCTTGTCTTTAAGAACATCTCAATCAGTGATAAAAGATTGTCTCTTAGTAAGCTGTTTAAAACCTATCTTGTTCTGGAGATAATATGGCTTGAATCCTTGAAGTGCTCACTTATGAGCTTCCCTTATTGCATGAGATGCTGCCAAGGAATCATGGTGAGTTGATACATCCATGGATGAGGAATTTAGTGCTTAGAAATAAGTAAATACTGTTTAAATATTGTTGAATTTTCAGTAGCAGTTAAACAATTTTTGTGGATTTTTTAATATCATTTTTATTTCTGATTTCCATACAGCGATTTAGATCTTAAAATTAACCCATAATGAATTACCTTCCAAAGTATGAGTTTATGATATATTGTTTTCATAAAATCCAGATAATGCATTTATCCTTCCTTCTCTAATTATGTTGATTCCCTGTTAGAAAACTTGGTATTTTCAGATGGCTATGACAGTAAAATCAAGAAGCTGATCCATTGGGAGGACATAATTTGAAAGCAGTATCTACAAAATATTACAGGAGAAATGTGGGTGGAAAATGATGAACAAATTGTTTGAGTCAAAGCTAGCAATATTTCAGCAGTAAGCTGGGAAAAAAAAAGGTAAGAGTGTAACAGGGAGATTAATCAAGACAAAAATGATTTTTTGGCAAATTACTCTAAATATTTGGCTAGTAGCCAGCCTTTTATCATATTGGACAAGTGTGGTGTTATGATGTGTTACACAATACAATGACATTAAGGTTTGGCATAATGAATTGCTCACTTCCTGTAGAAGGAGTAACAGACTTTGGTTGCTTCAATTATATACCATCCATTTGCTCTGTACATGGGGATTGTACTGCTACCCATAAAATGCATTGTTTAAGCCTCTTCATGAATTTGGCTAGTCCTGCTTCTGAGCTTTAATAACAACTTTATAAATCAAGCATCAGGAGTGTGCATGCAGTTCAAAGCAAGCTCACCTTCAGCCAGAAGACTGCAAGACCTTCTTTTCCAGCCACTGTTTTTTGGGGTTTTTTTTAGGGTAATTCTAATAAAGAGTATGGAAATACAAAATTTTTAAATGGAATTTGACTTTAAGATGCTGACTTCCCAACCACTAATTCAAAAAATAAAGGAGATAATTTATATCAATTATTTTTTTTTTTTAATTCCTTTTAAGAGATTGTGGAAAATCAACATTATTTTAATCTGTGACTTTCATACAAACCAGAAGTGAGATAGGAATTCTATATCAGGCTAAAAGAAAAAAATACATCAAACATAAAGTGGTTGATCTAAACTGATAAAAAGCAACAGGCATTTTCATCTGACATTCATTCAAGTTCATGTTTTTGCTAGTGAAGAATACTTAGCTGATGGGTTTTATATTACTGGTAGTAGAGCAAACTTAGCTAGTTTGTTTAACTAGTGATTTGTAGTCATTCAGTAAAATGTTTTTAAACCCTTAGTGTGCCCTCTGCTAGTGTTCATGATATTCTCTGTTGTAGTAATTACATGGAAATACCTAATGTGTGCAAGTGCATCTAAGTCTCTGAGTATAAACATTTTTCTACATCTCTGTAACTATTGTTCATAATGCATAAGATGAAACAGCTAGCCTAAATTGTGAATAATTTTGATTTTTTTTTCTTTTTTTTCTTAACCTAAGGATATTTTTTACCTCTTTGCTCTATGCTTCCCAGCACACAAGGATTCATATTGCAGTTTCCTGGCTCTGATGTTTTATTAGAGTTCTGATCAGTCCTGATATTAAATCTGTGATCTATAAGAGAGTCACAGAATCATAGAATTGTTAATGTTGTAAGGCACCACAGTAGATCATCTGGTCCAATCTCCCTGCTTAGGCAGGGTCATCCCAGAGCACACTGCACAGGATTGTGTCCAGACAGTTCTTGAATTTCTCCAGTGAGGGAGACTCCACAACCTCTCTGGACAATCTGTTCCTGTGTGTGGTCTCCTGCACAATAAAGTTCTTCCTCATATTCATGTGGGACTTTCAGTGCATCAGTTTTTGCCCATTGCCTCTTGTTCTATTGCTTGGCGGCCCCACCAAGAAGATCCCGGCTCCATCCTCTGGACAGCCTCCTTTCACATGGTTATAGACATTGGTGAGGTCCCCTGCTGTCTCCTTCAGGGCTGAACAGGCTCAAATTCCTTAGCCTATGCTCCCAAGAAAGATACTCCAGTCACTTAAATGTATACATAATCTTGGGAACAGTCACATGCTAAAGGAAAAAGTAAAAATTGTACAATTTATTTTCATAGTTAGGATAGAAAGCTGTTTGGAAACTTCAGCTTTTCCACTACATTAAAATTAATTCTTACTGTTTGATGATCTGTAAGATCTCTTCCAAATTAGGCCAAATATTGGCTATCATAAAAATTCACACAGAAAAGGGAGTTTCCCTACACCATACATTTTTAATTATTCAAACAAATTTTTTTTTAAGCTTTAAGTGTAACTTGAATAATCTCACCTTTTTTTTTTTTTTTGTCACATATTATCAGGGAAAAGTAAAACCAAATTAGAAAACTACTTGTTTTAGAAAGCGAGTAACTGTAATCCATTTTCTTCACTCACATTTATGTTTCTACACCCAGGTCAAGGAGCTCTGCAGGTCAACACACTGTGCTGTTTCTTGCATTAGCTGCAATGATACAGCATGGGCTGACTGCCTGGATACCTTCAGAGCAAGCAGAGTAAGTAATATCTGTTCTGATTTTTAACATTTCTCTGCTATTGATTCTGTCACTGACTAAATACCAATATCCTGTCTTGGGCTCCTTTTCCTTACAACAGTAAAAACTGGAACACTTTGCAGTCGAGGTTCCCCCTTTCTGTACAGGCAAAGATGAGGGATTCTTTCCATCCCTGTGCATATCCCTGTCTCCTGTGTGACAGTGATTGGCTTTGTGCCTTTGTGTGCACTGTCTGTGCCTGGCACCGGAGGGAAGAAAAGCTTGCAAAGATTTGTACTGAGAGTTGTAAAATTCTGGTGGGAATGGATCCTAGCACCCCTAAGGCAAGAATTGCCCTTGCTTTTGAATAAGAATTATAGATGTCTTCAAGTGGGGTTAATGTCTGCATTTGGAAACAGGTAAGGCGTTGTGAATTTTCCTCTCATTTGAATCAGTGAAAAATTCCCTATCAGTTTTTAAAGCACAAAAATCAGGATGATCAGTTCTATTTACAAAGGCATACTAATTAAAGCTTCTGTTTAAACAATATCAAGTCTTTGAGGATTTTTCTTTCCTGTTAGTATTTATTTCATGATTTCTGTGTTTTTTCTCCCCAGAGTAATGAGGATCAGTGTGGATTTTTAGTAGGAATTTCTGGAAATATTTATTTTTCAGACTCATACCTGGATTTTTTAGCTTCTTCACCCTCCCTCCCCCCAAGCCCAATGTCCATGACTTTTCAGAATACTTGTTAATGGTGGCCATGCAAGCTAATTAGCTAATTTCCTTGGGGAACACTGCAGAAGGCGAAAAGATTCAAATTATGGTTACCTAGAAACTGGAAAAATGTATTAAATCAATTTTTTTAAATCTGTATGAGTTTTCTGATGACAAAATGTGTGTGCTTTTAGAGAAAAAAAAAATTCCTGTCTTAGTTTTTAATTATGATCATCGTTTTGCATATCTCCGTACTTCTTACAGTCATCATTTTGACAAGCATAAACATACATTTTCTTGATGAAAATAATTTTCCTTTCATGATTACACTTGCTGACTCCTCATTACTTAAACTGCTAGAAAGATATCTCAAGGGAGTGGCTTAGTCTATTCCTTTAAGGTCAAGAGCTTCACAAGTGGGTGTAAGTAATTGAGTTATAGGGCAAAGATGAGTAAAGCCTTCAGGAAGTTAGGAAGAAAAATCCTCTTGATAAAAAAATGAATCTAATTTAGAGTGTTGTTTTAGTACATAAATTGTCTAATTATATTGCATCTCACAGGCAAATTTCATATTAATTGCGAAAAATGAGGGACCAGTTCTGGCCCAGTTCCCATAATCTTCTTATGACAGAGTGGAAGAATTAGAGGTTCAATAAAACTGATTGTGCCCCAAAAATGAATTTTGAATTCTGTCTGTGTTTGATTGCTGATGTTTTGTCACATAAGTATAGGTAAATTGTTTAGATTGGCAGATCACTTTAGTTTTCCTGGGAGAATACTTTCTACATCTTGGGTGACAATTCTTCTGAACAGGTATAGAAATATGCTTACATCTACACCTCAGTCATGGGAAAATCAGTGCAGGAAAATTGGCACTTTTAGATCACCACTTACCCTATCATAAAGTACTTGTGTAAAATAGATCAGATGAATCCTGCTCCACAGCTTTTTCCGGCTATAAAGGAAATTCTTAACAACCTAGCCCCTCGTGGCAATGTCTGTGTGAGACCTTCTCAGTGAGGGCTTAATTTAGCTGCATTAAGCAGGGGTATGTAATGCTGTGCAGGTTACCAAGAGAATATTGAATGGGAAGCAGTATGGCTCCACACTGTATCTGTTCTCTGGACAATCAGCTGGATGTCAGATGGCACATCTATGGTGTCTCTAACGAGACTGTATATGGGTGACCACAGTGACCTTATGACATTGTGTGAAATACAAACACCCTCTCCATACACTGAGTATTATTACTTTGCTTCCTGGTGCATTTGCACCATATCCTTTCCCATAGTTTAGTCTTCTGATTCAAACTTGGAATCTTCACAGTTCTGCCCAGTCTATAGCCCTGCTGCTTGACATGGGAGGAATGTTTGTGATTTTACTTCCAGATGACAATACAGTCATCGAATAGCAACACACTGCTACATCAAGATGACCTGAAAGGAAAACATGAGAAGAAAAGATTTTTTATGGAAATTAACCAAAATAATTGCCCTTTCAAAAAAGTCAGCATCCTTGGTATTAATCTCTAAGATTAATCACTGACTCACAGAATATTCTGAGTTGGAAAAGACCCTCAAATATCATCATTCTAACTTTTAAGAGAATGGCCTATATACAGAGCAAATCCACAACCTTGGTGTTGCCAGCACCGTGCTCTATCCAGCTCAGTTAAAATGCAATTTTTGTCATCATCTGCTGTGCCAGTCACTGCAGAACTAAGGAGCCTGCCCAGGACCAACCTGAGAACTAACCCTTTAACACTAATGCCTGGGTCATTAGTTTTGACTTTCTGTAATTCAAGAGTGGAAGGTGACTGATACTTTCAGTATGTTATTACTGCAAATTGCAGAGTTAATGAACCATCTTGAAAAAGGTTTCCACAGACACAGATGACAAAAATATCCACAGCAAAATCCAATATTTATTACAGAAAACATAATTTTTTGCTTGTTACTTACACTGTTTCCACCAAAGATTTAAAATATATGAGTTCTGAGTGAATATTTGCCAAGACAGGGACTTTTACCACTGGAGACAGTCTAGGTGTATTTATCCACTTAGAGGGCCTGATGATAGTCATATAAGTTATACCTGAACTACTTTCAATCTTTTACCCATATGAATATTTTTGTGTACCCTCTGAAAATGTGTTTCAACTTGTAAGTAAAATTTCTAAAAAAATATTATAAAAAATTACATTTAAGAAAAAACAGAGCTATTTGCTAAACAAAATACTTATGAAAACTTGCAGTTTTAGCCAGAGAAGTAAGTCAGTAGGACTACAAAAAAAAAAAAAATAATAGAGTCAGTTTCATAAATAGTCAATTTTGCAGCATAAGTGGGATAATTTCAAAATATTAACAAATATTTCAACTCCAGAGGTGCAAAGAAGAGACAACAATATGGAGGAGTGGCAGATGAAAATGTGATAAGCCACATAAAATCACTACACAGAAACAGTAAGAAACAATAAAGAGTTAAAAAGTCAGAGCTTATTGATTTAGGTCAAAAGACAATTCCATAGTTTTTCACCATGATAGAGAAAGAAAACAAAAGGAATGTAGGTGTTTAGGAGATTGAGAAATTTATTTTTAATGAGTTCTGTCTGGTCCTTTCCCATCCATCATAAATCTAGACAAGAAGTAGTAAATAGTTTTAGGTTTCTGGCCATGCAGCTTGACTTGAATATATAAAATTCATTGTACATTATTCAGAAATTCAGAAATGCAAGGCCAGAATGGATCGTCAGATCATCTTGTCTGACCTGTGCCGTAACCCCACAGAATTTTACCCAGCTGAGACCTATAATTTATGCTTGAATAATACATACAATAGCATTTCTCCTACAGCTTTTCTTCCCCAATCTTCTGAGAAGCAGCTAGCCTCATTAAAGAATTTTCTGAACTCCTGTGATAACTGGAAGACCCAAACTGCCAGGATTTTAAAACAGAATAGTACCTCATCCTTAGTCTTGACTTTGGCTAAGTCAAGGTGAAAATTACTTTGATATAATTATTCATGTGTGCAGCATTCAGAGGATTATCTCTTTGCTTAGTGAAATGTGATCCGAACTTGTACTGAGCAGTGCAGCAGACCATAATGATGACAGTAATTTCAATCAGAATTTAGGCAGAGTTTAACCAGAGGTTTTGTTTGTAGAGACCTGCATATTGGCAGGAGTGTCTGCTGTTTAACCCAAGTGAGTATCATGGCTGTCTGCAACAATACCACCTCTATTTCATAAAATCGTACAATGGTTCTGGTCATAAGGGACTTCTAGAGGTCGTATAGTCCAACCACCCTTAAATGAGCAGGGACATCTTCAACTAGGTCAGGTTGCTCAGAGCCCCATCCAGCCTGACCGTCTGTGTTAGCAGGCATGTGGAATCCACCACTTCTCCAAGCAAGCTGTTCTGGTCTTTCATCGACCTCATTGCAAAAACTTTTTCTTATATTTAATCGAAATAAATCCTCTTTTAGGTTAAAATAATTTCCCCCTGTTATAATGCAACAGGCATTAAAATCATTACTCCCTGTTGTAACTGCAAAGGCTCTGCTAAAAGTCTGTCCCCATCTTTCTCATAGGCCCCTTTTTAAGTACTGGTAGGTACAATAAGATTTCCCTGGAGCCTTCTCCAGGCTGAGCAGCCCCAAATTTCTCAACATTTCCACACAGGACAGGTGTTCCCACTCTCTGATCATTTTTGTGGACTTCTGGACATGTGAACCACATTTCTATGGAGATAGGTAAGAGGGTACCATTCTCACTGAATCTTAGTATGTCACTTTGAAACATAGTATTCTTATATTGTTAGTAATTTAGTATTAAACAGAAAAGACTGATGATTGTTCACTTGAAACAATATTCTAGAAACCTGAAGACTAGTGAGAATTTCATTTTCACACCATGCCATGGTCAGCGAGGAGGGGCTTGTCACATGCTACAGGGGCATCAGAAGATATGTAAGTTTTATAACATTTTCCTACCTGGTTTCACATAATGAATCATTGACTACTCTTGCATGTCTGTACATTTCTTATTGAGATTTCAAAATTATTTAGAACCACTGTGGTGTATATGAAAAGAAACATGAATCATAAAATGTTCCTTAAATTTCATTCAAAATGTTATTAGAAACTTCACATAACCATTATGTTGCTGATCTCCCCACTTCATCTTTCTCTGTCCTTGCTTTACTAATCATGGAATTATTTCTTCTAATGTAAATAATTTTTGTTTGCCTATGAAGAACTCCTTATCTTCCCATAGTTCCTGTCAAAAAAATTATTCTCTTTTCAAATGCTTATTGTTGGTCTTTTCTTTTCAAACTAGCAAAACAAATTTCAAGAACACTGGTGATTTTAGATAAATTAAAAGCAGCAATATTTTTAAACATCATTACATACAAATCTGAAACACATAAATCAGGATAAAATTAAGATTGGTTTTGCACAAAAATTTTACATTTTTTTTCATTTTTATGTTCTACATTTACTTATTTGATGATGATTAATAGATTGGAACTGTGAAGGAATTTTCTTATCCATGTATAAATTAAAATTGACTATATCTTTTTCCTCAGATGACAGGAGTACTCCATACAGGAACTGAGCAAGCAAAAAAGAAAAAAATTGTGATCATATTAATTTCTCTCTTTAAATTATCCACAAGTATTTTACATGGAATGACCATAATGATATCTAATTCAAATTGTAAAACATGCCGTTTCAGACTGTGTAAAAACTGAAAAATGAAATTTCCTTTCTATCTTAGGAAGTTAATTAAATTAAAACTTTTCCTTAAAGGAAATCACATCATAATTTTTTTTAAATGTAAAAAATTTAACAGTCAAGTGTTATTGAAGACTGTGCTTGATAAATCTTGCTATACAACAGAACAACCCAACCATCTTCTGTACACATTATCTTCTGTGAAAAGTTAGTTATGCATGAGAGTATCCTACAAATTTTGAGATGAAACTAAGCCTGAATCCTGTTCATATTATTCATACATGACTTGTGGTTCACTGAACTGTAACAATGCAAGTCATTTCACAAAGTCTTTTAATGTTAAACTGGCAAGGCCACTTTTGCAAGGCATTTCTCTGCCAGCTTGATCTCCTTTGTGTAGAAATGCCAAGAATGCCAACTTTTGTTTATGAGTTCTAATGGATATTCTTTTCCATTTGAGAACAAGTCTGAAAAAAGCATTTACCCTCTAATTCTTTGTCTCTTGTAGTTCTTAGCATGATACTGAAACATCAGAAGTAATTAAACAAAATTGTATTGTAAATCCCAAGATAAAATGTGACTAATGACTAATTCTCTGGTATTTTGTCAAAACCCTTCTCATAATTTCAAAGCTCTAGTCAATATTCACATAGCTAATTCTCCCTTAGTAAATTTTTCTTTCCACTAGGAAAATGCTTAATAAATAATTTCTTAAAGTTCTGAGGATATGATTTCTGTAGTTGTTTTTCTTTACTATTTTGATCAAAAATTTGATTTTCTAAAGAGAATGCAATTTGAGAGTCACACTAAGGGATTTAATTTTTACATATATATGTATTTCATTCTCACATCAAGAAGATGAAGTCAACTTATTTTCCATAAAGATATAAGAACCTAAAGGTACCTTTTATGTGGTTTACACTACAGTTAAAAGACAGATTTAAAAAAAAAATTCAGAACTATCCTTCCTAAATATAAGTGAAAAAAAAAAAATATATACAGAAAATCCAATTTTAAAGTCTGCTTTTCTGACATATACTTATTGCACATTAAAATCTTTGCTGTCTTTCTTTCAAATCTCCAGTAATTCTTACATCTCACTCTGTTGTCCATGTTATCTGTTGCTCTGTATATCTTTGAATTCAAACTACAAAACTAAGCAGAGAAATTCAACTAATTTATTGAACCACAATGCTTTCATCCAAGCAGGGCTTTTAATGGTCCATGTAGTAAAAAAATTCACTGGGTATTTTAATGGAAATTTATTGCCTGTTGAATTTGTTTTCCTCTGTCAGTTTTAGTTCACTGTATTTGATGGTCACATTCTAACACATTCTTCTTTAAATTTTAAGGATTGATTAGAATTTTCAACCTGAATGAGATTTCAAAGACCTTGAAATTAATCAGCCTTTCAGCAACTATCAAAACCTAAATTCAGCATTTTGTTGTTTATAAAGCAATATGAAACCAAAAGAAAGATATGTGTTTATTTTCTAGACACAGAAATAAAAATGTACAATAACTTACAGTATTCAGAGAATACTATCAACAAGAAAATGTTTGGGTTTTTTGCGTTTGTTTTTTTTTTTGTTTGTTTTTTGTTTTTTTTTTTGTTTGTTTGGTTTTTTTTGTTTGTTTTGTTTTGTTTTTTTACTGTAAAGGTCATTGAAAAGTGGAACAAAAGTGGAACTGGTTGCACAGAGCATTGTGGACCCTCCATCTGTGGAGATTTGCAAAATAATGTGTCTGGACACATTCATGAGCAACCTTCTTGTGCAGGGAAGTTTGGCCTCAATGATCTCCAACTGTCCCTTACAACTTCAGCTATTCTTCGTGTCCCATATTTTGCATGCCATTCAAGATGTCTTTTCTTGTTGTTCTGCTGAGATTGAGACAGAGACACGATCACAAGAATAGCAATCTATTTCCAATTTGCTTAGACCTCAATCAAAATTTTGTAAGTAAGGAATCATATTTTACAGGACAAGGGAGTTTTAAGTTGTCAAGAGGAGCACATGTGAAATGAATTGTATTATGGGAATATGGTGTTTTGAATGAGTTCACATGAGAAACCTGCAAGCTACCTGTAGCTTGAAGATCCAGAGCTGAAGAAGAATGCGAATGCCTATATTTAAGAGGGAAAAGTCAGCATAGAATTCTTCTCATTCAGCCTTAGAGACCTACTATACAGATATATCTGACTGAATTGCTCTCCAGAAGTATCTTTCCTAATTAGATGAGAGGAATAGACCTTTATATAGAAGAAAAACTAGATTCTCTTTCATACATTGTCATTAAATTAAGATATACCGTGTCTTTGAAATTCACTATTTTGGTGCTGATTTCAAATGAAATGTAGGGTGAAAGCTGACATTTAAACAATAGGCATCTCTCTTCCACAGCCCAGAGACCTTAGAGAAAGTAAACCTTTCAGAGAGTTGTTATTAAGTGCATAGCAATTTGTTCCTTTACCACACCTACTCATTTAGAAATTTTCTGTGATGTTGGTTTGACTGACTTTGCTTTATACCACTGGAATTATCCTGGTGAGCTATGACACAGCTCACTTTGACTCAGGATTGGCAAATAGAAATAAAACCAAACAACACAAACCCCACAAATACCTAACATCAATTCATTGTTGGAAACATGGGCATACAAAACGGAGTAGGACCATGTCCTATATTTGCATATACAGTCAGTCTAGAAGGGATTAGCCCTATGTGCAAGTCAATCTGTATCCGAAGTTCGGGAATGATCCTGCTATTAATGCCTTAGGTGGTGCAGGGGTCACCAGATGATTACATAAGTTTTAGGAATAGATACGTGCCTAGAGGGAAATTATGTCTATGTTTAGACAGCTATCAGGACAACAGATCTGCACAACTCAGCAACAACCTTTATCTATTTATGGACTTTATAGAGACCTTCTGGAAAAAAAAGTGACTCAGACAAAGATTTAGGTGCATGCTGTGAAGGTATGCATCTATTTACTTACATAGCTCTGCTACACTTCTTATAATGTCTACTAATATAAGCTTCCATCTCTCACAGCACTTTGATTATCTAAGTTTATGTCAAATAGAAATGAGCTTTTGAATTTTATTTAATGAGAATTTCTAAACTGTATGTTCTTCTTCAAACCTCATGTTTATTTACCATGACTAGTTACTATTTGTCCCATTTGTCACAGTCCTCCAAAATATGTAAATATTTAACTATACAGACAGATATCTATAGGTGCTTATAGAAATGCTAAGATTTTTTTTTTATTAAATTCATTAAAAATTAGGTATTTTGAAAAGGATGTCAAACATCCCCCTAAGCCTTGGTAGGAATAATAAAATTACATCAGTAGTCTTTATCTAGACAGCATCCTCCTGCAAAGAAAGAATCAAATTCTTCTAAAATGTCCACAGAAATAAGACCCTGGTTATGACTGCACCCTACTCTAAAAAGAAGCATCTTCAGAGGAGCTCCTTGTTTCCAAATCCAATTCCAATTCATAGACCAATGTTTAGTGTATGCATAGAAAGCAACCTGGGAATACCTAAGAATAGAATTATGAATGCCACAAAATTTCAAGACTCCAAGCTCTGTGTAAATGTCAAATACAGAAGAATTTTGTTGGAAGGGAAGGGAAGGGAAGGGAAGGGAAGGGAAGGGAAGGGAAGGGAAGGGAAGGGAAGGGAAGGGTAAAACATAAAAAAATAAAGGGGTAAAAAAACAAACAAACAAAAAGAAATAAAAAGAAAAGACAATTTGAAAGGGGAAATTTAACCCAAGAACTAAGTAATTTGGGGACAATTTCATGGCTCCAGCCTTGCAGCATTTCACAAGTAACTGTTTTTCTTCTTTTGCTGGTGTTAATTCAGTTACAAATTACTTTCTTTTGCAAGCATGCTCTTCTAATGTCCTCTCATTATTATAATTAGCAATATTAGGATTAGTATTATTATTGCTATTGTCAGGAAAGAGGGTTTAATCATTCATTTATTTGAAGTAAAATCCTAACTCCAAATAACTCAAAGCTTTTTTGAACCCTACATCCAAAATCACAGTTACATTACATAGACATTTTGCCTGTATTTTATCTGAAAAAAATGACATAATTTACCTCCATCTTCTACCTTTTGCATTAAAAATAATTAGTATACATATACTAATTTTTACTATGAGAGGACAGAAAAAAATTTATTTTTTACTCTTCTAATACCTATTAAATCCATAAAGAAACTGTGGAACTTCAAGAATTTCAGGAGTTATCATGGGGTTCTTTATCACCTCTTCTTTTCCAAAGAATTATATAAAAGTTCATTATACTATCTAGAGTACACTAATCCTCATTTCTAATGAACATTTCAAGTAATAAAAGCCTTATAATTATCAATATTGAACATTTATGTTTAAAGTTAACAGAATATAGCATACTCTCTTTTACAGAAAATCTTTCCCAAATTTATTCTCACTTTCAAACTGAGGTTTTCCTGAAAGAAGTCTGGGGTTTTATTTTTTCTTCCACGTTTTCTTCTTAAGCTTTTAAGTCTGTAGCATCATATGGGAGAAAAGAAGATGAGATTTTATTGACACCAAAATGTCTCTCCCAATGCAAAAGACATAATCTGCTCCCCAGTAAAAGGAAAATATATGGTAATGATCCCAAGTTCATAACCACCTCTTCTTTTATAATTCATTTCCTCAAGAGTGGGCACAGAAATATTTGAGAGAGTAGCTACAAAATGTATTTTGTTTCCTATGAAATCTGTTCAGTTTTATAGGTATGAAAAGAGACATAAATAACACCAGAACTGAACAGTTTTGCAAATGGTGTTTATAAGATACAATAGCAATATTCTATTTGTGCCCAACTGCAACTTCTTTCTTAAAGCTCTAGACTTCAACTCAATATAACACTATCTGATAGGAAACATGGATAGAAGCAAAGGAAATTAGGCAGTGGTTCCTAAAAACTGCATTTCTTTTTTTTTTTTTAACCTCCAAAGAGTGTAAATCATTTAGACTCCTAACACATCACCAGAAATGCAGAAAACCAGACACATGCCACCTGTCTTTAGGCACTCCTAAATCAGGAATTAAATTTTGACTAGAAAGTTGACGTCCCTGTATAGTCAAGAGGGAGGCAGAATCCTCCAGTTAATGATTAACACTACCAAAAAAATCTCAGTGTTAATTTAAGGCACTAGACTTAAAGTTACAGGTTATGTTTAATGTTCTTAAAGTAGGAATGCCATTTACATTGGTAGGCTGGTAGTAAAAAAAGCTGTTCCTCAAAGAGTTTCTTTTTAGTAACACAGGATGAAATCCAAAGAGCTAACAGGGCTTCTGTATAACTCAGCTGAGATCTGAAATACAAACTGAGCAATCTAGTGAGCAGTCAGCTAACGGCTCAGAAGTCTGCAAGTTTGTATGCCAATCTGTTGGCACCACAAAACCTACTTAGAACATTACATTTATAAACTTGTCAAAATCCTGAGGTACCTGAATATGTAAGCACTGTCTTGCTCATGTGAACTTGCATAAGTAGAATTGTATATACCTTATACAACTCTAAATGTATTAGGAAAAAAAAAAAAACTCCAAAAATATTCTGTAGCTCAGTGATAAGTGGACTTTTAAGGGGGCACATTTCCACTGTGGCATTTATATTGGATAACTAAAGCTTCTACCTGTACAGCATATTCTCTGCTAGAAAATCAGCTCACAGAATCTCTTTACAAAAGAGACCTGAGTGTGTTTTCCCTACATATTCTCATAGGATCCAAATCTTTTCCAGGCTGCTCCAGAAGTAGCATTCCAGTCACACAATAAGGCAGTACTGTAAAGAGATGCATTATTCAAGATGATACAAGTCTGTGTACTCTACTTGGCATTGATTATTAACTTGGATATTTCACTGCAGTCTTGATGAGCAGATACTGGCTTGGGTTCCAGGATTCATCTGGGCAACAGCAGATTAGAACTGCTTGCCTGTATCTCACTGCATGCTGGAGAAGGGCACTGATGTGAAATTTGTGAATGTGGTTTAGTTACCAAAGCCCTGGAATTCAATTTAGCTTTCTTTTTCAGAATCTGGCTTATGTTATTTAAGAAGTTGAACACTTAGCAACCTTCTATGTTTTAGTGCCCAGACCATGAAAAGAAATAATGCATTAATACTGGGACAAGCTACAGAGGACAGAATGAAAGTCCTTAGAAATTGAAGGATATCAGACTAAAATATTAGTACTGTGTTGGATAGCAGGCTGTATGCTAATATTCAGTACTTGGTTAAGATTGAAATAAAAAGTAGTCTGCGTAATAGTGTAGGGGTTTAAAATATTTTGTTTTGAAAGATGAGCATGAGAAGGTAATAACTCTTCCTTTAAAAGTTACTCTTTTACTTGAGCAAGTTCTCAGATTACATCCTGTAATTGTTGTGTAATTATTTCGGAAAAGAAGCACCTTTAGGGGATGAATTGTCTGAATTTTTTCTTTGAAGTAATATCAAAAGACTCTTTAGTAGCAATTGAAATGATAGATAGATAGAAAGATAGATAGATAGATAGATAGATAGATAGACAGACAGTTTTTCTCTGACAGCATGTGGAGCACTGTTGCCTGTTGGTCAGTAGATCTATCTCTTTTTTTGTTTGGAAATGATTGTGTGCCTATTTAGAATCTGTTTTGAGATAAAAGGTTTAAGTAATTTCATCCATTTGATTAAGTGAATTTAGGATACTATGGAAAATCTTCTCCTGAATAATTGTTACCTGATTTCATACAAAATTCTGGTCTCAGATAATTTTTTATACAACCTCAGTTACACTCAAAATGCCTACATGTGCTTCAGATACTAAACTTCTGAAGGCAGTGCAGCATTTTTACTTTGCTTTGGTATCTAGGAAACAAGGTACACAATGTCTTAATTGTTTAAAATAAATAGTAATTATTTACTAAAATAACCCCAAGAACAGAATAGGTCCAGCAATATAGAACAGTCTTGTGAATTCCAACATTTTCCATATGATCACCTAATTTATTTCTTTGTAGAGAAATAAATCCTCCCTCACATCTTGGGAAAATAGAAATGAGGAAATGTTCAGACACAAGCGTAACAAAGCACCTGGATATAAGTTGCTTTTATTCTACATCTTCACTAGGAAAGAAGTTAAAATGACATCCATTTGAAAGGGGCAGATCGCCGGCAACCACAGATCTGATTTTGAATGGATTCCATCCCATCTGAAAGTCTGGGACTAATGCCATGTATTGGGAAGTTAAATATCATGCTGTTTATAAGAAGCAAGAATCAAAGCATATACCCACCCTAATGGAATTTAACTACTATTAAAAAGCATGCTTTCAACAGTCATAGCTTCTGGTCCTATAACAATTTACACAGTTTCTTAAAAATCTACAAACCAGCAACCATAGAAACTTAAATCTTTTTCTCCACTAATAAGCCAATCTTTTTTACGTTTGTTCCATGACAATTTAAACAAAAATAACCTTCTTAGTTATTACCTTAATCTCATTTTTTTAATAAAGAGTATTAGGTGTGCCTTAAGGATTCATTTTAAATGGCACCAATAACTATCTCCCCATATAACAGATCTGAAATGATTAGGCAAAGATATGATATCAGATGTGGGTCAATATTTGTTTCCCCTTTTTCTGCTTTAGGTATTTTTCATGGAAATCTTACATTTTTCCATATTATTTCTAAATTAATTAGTAAATGTTTATTCTACATTGTATCTGAAGTCAAGAGAACAAAAAATTGTAATCTATTAGGTATTTTCTTTAAAGATATTTTAAAAAATAATTCTCAAATTCTCCTCTGAGTTAAAATATAGCAAGTTGTCTTCTTTTTAATCCTCTTCTACATCACAACAACTCAAATTAAGGTGCATTCCTGACTGTTATCTCCTAACATCTCTTATTCAGCATGACAGAACTTCATTAAAATCCACAAAAGGAGCAACTGGGCCTTTAGGAGGACATAAAACTGAATTGATTACCTGATTATCACTTATAGGCATAAATTTCCTTTTATTTGTAATCAAGCAGGATCTCAAAAGCCAAAAGAATCTCATGGAATTGTGAGAAAAGTTTGTAAAATAGGAGTTAGCTTTGCTCTTTGATGAAGCATGACTCTTCTTCAGGTAAGTTACAGGCTTTCCTTTACTAAGGACTGTTTGATTTTATTATTTAAATGGCAATGACTTTCTCATTATATAATAAATATAATAGTTCCTGCGTACCTTCAGCTGCAAGGAGAAGGACAGTGGGGGAAGGAAGCTGCCCTTTGTTGAGAAGAGTGTGAGTACAGGAAGCTCTGCCTAGGAACAGGTATTGAGCAAACTGAGAGATAACGAGTTGGGATTAGAGCTTGATGATGTGGGCATTATCATTGTAGATGTCTTCCAACTAATAAAGGAAACATTATATTTACAGAATCTGATCCTCATGGTAGACCTTAATCATCCTAATATCCACTGGGAGGAAAGCATCACAGAGTAGAAGCAATAAGATCATTTCATGGAGTGCATTGATGACAACTTCCTGGCAGAGGCAATTGAAGAAGCGAAAAGGGGAGAGTCTTTGCTGGAATTCCAGATAAGGAATAAGTCCAGCTCTTAAGAGAACAACCCATATGGGGATAGAACACACAACCCTTGGCATTGTGATCACTGTGGTCTAACCAACAACTTCTACTATGTTCTGTACTGCTGAAACGTTATGGGAATGCTGGGTCTAGTTCTGTGCCCTGGAGTGTCTCACCACGCTCATCATAAATAATTTATTCCCAGTGAGAAGGAGCAAATTCTTTCTTAGAAAAAGTAGTGCCTAATACTAAAAAAAAACCAAAAAAACCAACAAACAAAACCAAAACAATCACTTGTTTGTATTGTCAATCTTTTTTTATTTTGTTCCACTTTGACACTCAATCCATTACTAAGAACTTCATGAGCAACATAATCAGGAGCAGCCATACTGACTTCTGGTTTTGCTTTTATTGGACTTCATCTTTCTCAAAACTTTATGAAACATTACATCTATAATATCAATTCAATAAGAAATTAAGAACCAAACTATTTGGTTTTAATAACAAAACTGCTGAGAGAGAGGATATTAAAAACATCCACTTATTTCCACTCACTAAACTATTTTTCAAAATTTAGTACAAGATAGGCACTTCATTACAGTAAATTTAGGTTCAACAACAATTTCAAACATAATATTTTTAATAAGAAAGACCTCAACAAACACACAACATGAACAAAATAATTTTTAGAAAGAATCAAATCAAAATGTAAAATGATCTTCATATCCATTGACAAGTAAATCTCTGATCTGTAAGCCTCATGAAATGTTTTTGTTGCAATATTGTTAGCAATTTCCTCATATGACTATGAGCATAACAGCACAATAAGCAATCTTGAGAACCCTTTTGCAAATATTTATGAGTGATCATGTTAGTTTTGTCCGTGGATAAATTCACCTGACTTTCTGTTTATCTTTTTACAAAGATGCCTCCTGGCTGGAAGAAACATAATGTCACCTTAATTATGTTCTTGCCATGGTAGCATAAATTATTTATGCTTTAACATATTTATATTTAGCCTTCTCTAGCTTTTATTCCTGACCTCCAGTGTGTGAGCTATGTGAGGAAGCACAGTGTTAAAGTATATGACCTAGCAATGTTTACTGTTTTTTTTTTTTTATCTTGTCATATCTCTTAGTAATGTAGATCATTAAGACTGAGCAGCTGTGCTAGCCAGCCCATGAAGTTGTAAAGGTGAGACTGTTCTTAGCTACTTTAAGTGGATTAAGATTTTATACATATCAGGAAGGTCATTCCAGCTACTACACCTGCTTCATGATGTGTGTACAGCTCTGAAGACTGTCAATGGGCAAAATATAGATTGTCATAGCTATATCATTAAATCAAAAATTGTCATGGGACTGAGTGTCTTAAGAGTACTGAAAGTTGTGGTGCACCTCCTTCCATTAACTGCAGGAACTGGGAGCAGCCAGTATTTGAAGGAATTACAAGACTGGATTTCAAACTGATGACCCAGTACCTGAAAAAAACATTTCTTCTTTTGTGTCCTTTTCCCTGAGCCAGTATTAACAGTATCAGCCTCTCAATTAACTGCAATTTCTGAGTTAGGAATCAGAAAGTTACAGAACTCAAATGCTTCTGGAGCTGTGGAAAAGATCACTGCCAGCAGAAAATCCAGCAGATGCAAAATGCAATTGAGCAATTTATTTAGAGCACTTGTAAAGTAATTTTGACCAATCTTATACAGCATACAAAAAAAGCTATTCAGCTGAAAGTATAGATTGCTTTGTATACAAATATTATATATAATTGCTTCTGCAAATGGATTTGGGATTTGAGGAGTAACTTTAAAGAATCCAAACCTCCAAACTACATTCATATTCCCATTTACTATCTCTGCAATGCATATTGTGTTTAATAATATTAAATGTACAGACAGAGGTAGTTGCTTACCCAGTCATACTCTGATTTCCATCATGAGCTGGAAAATCAGTGATTTCAACATTTTTCAGGACAATGGTTGAAATTAGTGAACTAGGCTCAGGCTTCTCATTATTCATGATAATTTCATGCCTATCTTTCGCAGATAGTACCTAAACAATACTAGCAGAAGTTTAGGAGTGCTACCTCCACTGGTCAGTATGACTATTTGGACTATCACCTCTAATCATGACTTTTCTGGAAGCAGTTTCAGGTTCTAACGTTCTTGACACTCCAAATTCAAATGATTATGAAATATGAATGGATTTTAGTATATAATCAATTTCTAATCTTTTAAGAGAAACATTGTTTGGATAAACCTATAAAATTATTCTGCCTCCCATTTGTCAAAGCAGAAATGAAGAGCAAATGAGAAGTGAAGGAAAGGTGGAAAAATATTTGCATATTTTCCCCAAGATGATTCCTGAGTGGGACAAACTGAAATGACATTTATTGTGAACCTTTTGAAGAATTAATCTTCTTAGCTTGAACATAGTTGTAGACCTGGTTTTCTCTCTTTTGGCACTGTAAGTTTCCCTTCATCATGAAAAAGACCCAAACAAAGGAAAAATAATACTACCTATAACATTGTGCTCCCAAGACATAACAAGAGTCCCAGACTTAAGGTGGATGATAATAATGCCTAAAGTTCTTCTATATCAGGATGAGGATCCAAAGTTTCAGGCCATTTCTGAGATGATGCCTCCCACACTTCTGAGTCACACTGTTGCAGGTGACATTTGCACTATTTCTCAAAGAATACCTCTATGACAGAAATGAGATAAATTGAGCTATTTCTGTTGATTTCAACAAATTTAAGTAAATAAGGACCAAAAATGAGATTCTGAAAATCTTGGCCATTACATTTATGGGACTCATTCAAAAAGGCTTTTTTTTTTTTTTTTTGGTGGATACATGCTGAATTTCATATATACAGAATGTTAAAGGCAAGCTATTTTATCATTACAGAGTTAGTAACACATTAGACATTATATCTGAAATGGAAGAAGCAAAATTATTTCTGTGATCATGTGATAATCATTCTGAATACTCACTGATGGCTGAAAATTCAGAAGATGAAGACATCTAGGAACATGAGTAAAAACATATTCTAACTAGAGATGAGAATTCCTGTAATATCTTTAGATAATTCCATTCTGGTACAATTTCTTCAGACTTTTGATTCTTGAGGATAGTTCATGAATATTCTACTAATTGCTGAGTTACTCATAAATAGTCACAAATTGTAGCGTCTCTGGAGAGGATAAACTGTTTATTATGGGGCTCTGTTCCTGTCAGGACCTGTGCAACCTCTGGAAACTAAACAGGTGATCATTTGGCTCTCTGACAGGTCCAGACCAATATACTGTTATAAAAACATGATATATTCACTCAATCAGGCCATTCATGATCAAATGTACTAATTTACTGATTTTCTAAGTGCAGGTAACAGTACTGTTTACATTTTATGTATAGTGTCTTACACAATAATATCCTTTCACCATTATTTGATTCAGTTCAACTGTTTTATTGAGATTTGCTCTTCTACTAACCATACCCTAACAACCACACTTGATAAAAATATTAAACATCCAAACTCTGCATCAACTTCTTAGGTCTTTGTGGAGAAGTTTAATATCAGTTTCCCACTTCAACATGAAAATAGTTTGGAAGTGACTTACCTTGACTCTTGGTTCTTCTCTGTGTAACCTAACAACAAAAGACTTAGCAGGACAGTTATGAGTATGCATACCATTAAATATAAGCCAAAGATATTTCAAACAGAAACATAAAGACATAATTTATACTATCAGTTCATTCCTGGAGGAGACAAGATATATGATCACATAAATGTTTGCTTCCAAGTCATTGGCCCTACAGGACATAATCAGTATTTTGGTCAGTGGTTGTGCAGTGCAGATGCACACAAAAGCCTCTAGGCTATAAACATGGAATGTTTTTCAGTATACTCTTGATCTATACCCAAGTTAGTCCTCAGTAAAACGTTTTTCTGGAATCAGTTGTACCTATTTAATATGGACAACTATGTAGTGCTGGGCAACAGTGATTACAATAGACAGCTCCTGAGAGAAGAACATATTTCTCTTCCAAGATAAAGAGTGAGTTTTTCCTACTTACCTGAAAAAAGTGCTAAAGCCATTTGCTTTATTGTAATATATTGTAATATATTGTAATAAAATATGTTGCTGCAAAAACAGATGGTGCTGCCCTTAAAAGTCTCTTAGCCCTTATGAAATAAACTGTCTTAGAAGGTACACTGCTGTGGTGTCTTCCCCTGAGCAAGGCAGTGTGGAAACAGAGCTATATGAATAAGGGCTAGGAAGCAGGAACACAGCCAGAAATGTGTGCACAACTGACTCCTTTACAGGATGAAAAATCTAATAATAGGATGACTCTTAAAAAAGTCCCTGGGTCTACTGCCCATCTGTTTTACTTGTGTGCACTTAATGATGATGGAATTGTCCTATATGTTCTTACAACTGCTGCTGGGGAAGTATTCAGACTCTTTTGAAAACCATCATGATACTCAGTAAGGGCAGCATCTAAACAGCATTTTGAGTCTGTTGCAAGAGAAGACCACTGGTGGTCAGAGCCAGAACACTCATTGTCCCAAAAGCCACTAAAACTGACACAACTTTTAGGGTCCGTGTGCCCAGGCTGAATGTAGCAGCCAGCTGCCGCTGTGCACCAAATCTGACAGATCAGCCCTATCACACACGCACAGGGAACTCTGCACGGAACAGACTTAGGATCACTGTGCATGGAGGCATAAATCCACCCTAATTTCTTCCCAGGGAAAGTCATATATGAACAGGCAGAGTTATTTTCTAACTTTAATGGTGAAACACTGCAGCCTTTTAACATCATATTGCCTTTGATAGGCAGTAAGCTCTGTACTGAGTTTGCCTGGCTTCAGGGCTGAAACTTTTCACATCTACTCTGTCTGAAGTTGTCTTGACCTGCCTGCAGCTTTGTTTCACTTGGTTTACCTGTAACAACATTTTATCTTACAGATCAGATATCCATGTCTAATTTATTTTACTTTTCTTCTACTTGAAAGGTGAAAAACCCTAACTCTAAATAGGAGGTATTAGTTTTTGTTTTTATGTAGAATGAGAAGCTTATAACTCTAACATATTGATGTAGAGTGGAGGAATAGAGGTATGGCACAATAATATCTTTGAGAGGTGGGAACTGGGGATATATCAGAGAGAAGTACAGCAATGGGACTTCAAGGGATAGGGTACAGGGTGGCATTGGAGACTCCATAACTGTGAAAAACTCAGTGATGAACATTTAAAGAAAAACAGACCTATAGCAAAACTCATTTAGTCAACAAAAAGAAAATAAATGCACATTTATATGACATATGTAAAGGGCAAATATAGAGTAATTTATAGTAATTTTGATACAAGATGAAACTGTTAAGTTTGTAGAGAAACAGAAAAAAGTATGAAAATGTGTCAATAAATACGCAAAAAGGACAACTAGAGGATTCTAGAGTGAGGAAGAAGCCATTAACAGGAACATCACATTCCTCACAGCAAAGGACTCCAGTTACTGAGGACTCACCAGAGAATCCCCCAGTGCTGACATTATAAAACCACCAAGTAGCAGGAAGAGGAGGAACCTGAAACCAGAAAAAGGAGAAAATGTAAAGGATATGTACACAATCTTTTTAACTACATCATAAATAATTTTTTTCTTCTTTGTAATAATCAGATCTAGTCCAATAATGATTTTTCAGTTGCACTGTTAATATTTTGATTACGTCAATAATTTGTAATATGTTTCCTTTTTTTGCCCATTCACAAGATTTTGAACATAACAAGACATAAGGAAGCAGTCTGTTCAGATTGACTAGTATCTACCTCAGAGTGCTCAAATTATTCAATAAATTCTAGTGAATTAAGTAATAATAATATTATTAACCTTTAACCAAGGTGATATTGCTCTTTGAATAATAGAAAGATAGATAAAACTGTATTAGTAATTACCACAGTATATTTCCCATGAAATAAAATTTAATAAAACATGGGCCCTGATCCTACCTACAGTGTTTTGTAATAATTAAATTGCCACCACACTTACTGTTTTTAATGATATTTTATGAACTTTAATATCTATGTAGAAATTGAATATTTTCTTCTCTCAAGGAATAAAAGCAAAATAACTTGTTTATCTGTTTTAAAACTTACAGTGTACTTAATGAAAGTTGGAATCAAAGAGATTTGCTAAAAATACATTGTCTAAATTAAAAAAAAAAAAACAACTCTGTACTATACATAGAATCCTGTATGCTTTAAATATTTCTTTTCTACATAATGAAGTACATGTACAGAATGTGGAAACCTTGTGCTTGAACAAGTATTACATGTGCCCATAAATTAATGTGTCCCCTTAGGAAAATGAAATTTCACAATGTAATTACCCCATTTCTTCACTGAAGACATAAAGGAATTTATAGAACTAATTACCCTGATAATGGAGAGGGATTTTTCTTCTCCTCTTTCATTGCAATCCCACCTAGAAGCATGATACAGGAAGATGTAATTCATTGAAATCCACAGTGGCTCTGCTGTTATATATTTATTGGAAGAAACTGCGGCATTTCAATAGTTTTGTGTCAAATTTATTCATGAACTTCCAATATAGTGATAAACACAACATTCCAATATAATCCTGGAGATTTTGAAATAAACTTTTCCTGCTTCAAGATTTCTTCTGCTAATTTTCCATGTAAAATTATTTTTAATTGAAAAAATCACTTGACTTAAATTACTGCTTTTTCAAGTCTTCCCCTCCACAACTGTTTATGACACAGCACATGAAGCTCCACATTAATACTGTTCTTTAGGCTTAAGAAAGATGTAACTGAAAATATTTATGGTTATCCTAAAAATGATCCTTAAAGCTATATGCATGTAGCTAAATATGGATAATAATAATGATGATGATGATAACAACAACAACAACAACAACAATAATAATAATAATAATAATAATAATAATAATAATAATAATAATAGTAGTAGTAGTAGTAGTTAGAGAACATCTTTCATTTCATGGTCTCAAAAATGTTTGCAAATTGGAACTGTTAATTGTCTAGAGGCAATATTTGCTCGTTAAGACAGTACACATCAGATGGCTAACTAGACAAGAAAAACAATCTTATATTTAAGGAATGTCATGTTCAAGAAATCTTGTCAACTAAAATAAATAAAAGAACAAACTTTTTTTTAATAAAAGATTAAAGATAAGAATTTTAAAAAAAGTTCAGAAGTACTATCAGTCCTCTGAAAGGTTCCCAAGCCAATATTTGGAGTGGGGAAAGTATCTCTTTTGTGAATATGTGTGTGTGTGTGTGTGTGTGTGTGTGTGTATGAGAGAGATTTTTTTTTTAAACACAGTTTGTAAAGCATAGCAAGAATAGAAAAGTTAATAGAGAATCCCATATACAATTAACGATTCATTTTGTTTTGAAAATAGCTGTAAAGTGATGGAGTCCAACAATAAAACCGTCAAGGGCACCACTAAACCATGTCTCTGAGCATGACATCTGCACATATTTTAAATATCTCTGGGCCTGGTGACTCAGACACTTTGCTGGACAGCCTGTGCCAATGCTTGATAGCTGTTGCAGGGAAGAAACGCTTCCTACTATTCAATCTATATCTCCCTGGCACAACTTTTGTTCACAAACAACCAGATCAGTTGGACAGAGTCCATAGCTGTCTTCCTCACCAGCTGTCTCAGGAAGTAACCTTCCAAATACTGCAAGACCCTCCTAGACTTTTTCCTCTCCATTGTATCATTTTTCCAGCAGGAATCTGTTAAGTTAAAACCCGCCATGTGAACAGGGCTAGCTTTTTTGAGACTTCATTTTATTTTACATATTATAATTATAAAACGTTTCATCTGCTTTTTTATCTGGGTAGGGTTGTCTACAGCAGACTCCTACCAGGATATCTTCCTTGTTGGCCTTTCCCTCTATTCTTACCCGCAAAAACTCAACCCAATCATCACCACCATCCATCAAAATACCCCCTCAAATGCACATTTACCCTTCCACGTCCCCTTCCTTGCCTATCACTTCTAGGCATCCATTATGGCACTCCAGTTGTGCAAGTCATTCTACCATGTTTCCATGACTGCAACTATATTTCTGCACCATTTAAAAATTTATCTTTTTCTATAAATGGCAAATCTTCAGCAATCAAAAGAGTTAGACTTCAAAGACATTTAACATCCCCTACTCTTACTGAATTGTAAGGACTAGTTATTATATCAAAGTGCAGACAGTCATAAAAGAAATGTCAGGGAGGACTGGTTTGCCTGAACATCAGTGCTTTAAAATTCAATGGTTAGTGCTGTGCTAGTCATCTTGGGCCTGTGTTATCATCAATGAAAAGAAGCAGGCATCTCCAGAGAGAGATTAATCTCACCCTATGAAAGGCAAGCAAATTAGATCAAAGCAGTCACCCTCTGGAAGTGCATATTTATCTCCAACAACCATAAATGAAGCCTGAGGTGAACTGCTCAGACTCAGATGTCTAATGTTAGGTGAAATGAAGCTCTAAAATTTACCACTGAAAGCTCTATACAGTATTAATTCCACACCTTTACAAACTTCTTACTTAGCATAGACCACAAGTCTCATGCCAGAATATCTGAACTTAAGATCTTTAGAGCAACAACTGAGACATTTTTGCAGTTGGAGATGAAGTCACCCATCCTACTGGGCATTGACAGTGTTTTGAGGCACTAACAGGGAACTGGAGTGACAGCGTCCAGATAATTCTGAGAAGCAGATTGCTCAAAGGAAGAAGCAAGGACTCAAAAAAACCCAAAAAAACAAAAAGGTGTTGCTACCAATCTCCCCAGAACAGAAAAAAAAATCTTTTTTTTACCTAGAACCTGATGTCAAAATGAATGTTTGACTAATAGCTTCTAGGAGACTCCTGAGATCAGAAGACTAAGTGCTGAAATTTTCATCTTTTACAAGGGAAGCAAAGAAACAAGAAGCAGTAATCTAGAAAGGAAGGCTGACCAAAAGTAACCCTTTATTCTCGTTTCCTACAAATACAGCCAGAAATATTGAAATTATGATACAGACAAAAAGATATTCAAGAAGATCACTTCAACTGCCTGGCACTGAAAGAATCAAAATTTGAAATTACATTTATAAAAGTCACAGAGGAATGTTATTTTAAAGTTAATACAATGTCACATCGTTGAACATGCGATTAAAAATGTTTGCTGAAATCCTGTTACAGAGTTGGCAAAGGCAACTTTTGCAAAAGGATGATCTACATCTCTCAAGAAATGCTGAAGTAACTGAAAAAATATATACAAAAAACACCAAACAATCATACAAAGAAAACAACAACAAGAAAAACCGAAACTAAGAAAAAAATATTGTAAGATATTGAATATATAAAAATTTTTCTAGAAATATTTCTGACCTATAGTAGAAGAAGTTGATATAGAAATGGAAAAAAAATACCGCAAGTAAAAAGAAAAAAAGAATAAACCACATTTATCAGAAATTTGTGCTCAGGCTCTTCTAATTTATATGATTTTAGAAACATATTCCTTCATTTCTGGTAGTGGAAGCACTCCTTATATTTTTATATAAAAAATGATGTCTTCATATATATATATATTGAATCTTGGACACCAATCTATAACCATTAAAATAATATCAATCACAAATTCTATTTTAATTTCTTCTGATGTTTGAAATCTTTCAAATATTTGATCTAAATTACTTTAGAAATTCCCTTGAGTATGACTTCCCTTGAAAAATACCTTTCAATAGAACAAGAAAACTTATGAACATCTAAAAGCCTTTTGGTTCCAGAGATGGTGTTTTCATATAAAACAAGGAAGATCTCTGAGATTGTTTGAACAGGGAGAGAAATATCTGTTTTGTGCTGTTTTTCTCCCACTAGAGCTAATACTTTAGAAGAGAGAGGTAAAGAAATATTACAAATTAAATGGGAAAAAAGAGTCTGTTTCTAAACTCCAAAAAGAAATAAGAGTTGAGACTATGATTTTCCATAGTAAAAACATTTAAAAAGGAAATGATGTGGCTTTAAAATAAGAAAAAGTAGTTCTTTAAAATCTGGTAGAGGAAGAAAAGACCAATAAGACCAGTGACAAATACAAAATGCTGTTTATGGACAGGAACTAATTTTAGTGTTTTTAGATTACTCATTCAGAATATTCAAAAGATTACTCATTCAAAATATTCAAAAGAAAAGAAAAATGGATGGTGATGATATTTTTAAATTACAGAGTAAATATAATCCTGCTTTATTTAAGGGTAAATTATCACAGACAAGAAATTGCAAATTGCAATTCCGTATTTAGCTGCCTTTGCCATTTGGAAAGTTTAATATTTTCAGAAAGTATTTTATGGCAGTGAATTTGATGGAAATGAAATTCCAAATCCCTAAAATTCCCATGCAGAAAATAAATACAAATATTTGTTGAATAAATTGTTTACTTTCAGTAATTTGTCTAGCTCTGTTATTTAATAAATGTGGCCTTGAAAGGTCTCTAATATTGTATCTAAATTTACTTATATGTTCTAATTTTTGTGCCCCTTAGCCTTAATTTATACAATCCTTAATATCTAGAACATTTGGTGGAAGGGTGTAATTCTACCCTATCTATATTCTATTTCACACCAAATCTAATTGAAAGGAAAATCTTGTCCTCATTTGCCTTTCTTAATTCCTTCCTCCCCCCATCTCCATTACTGACTTTGTGACTGAACACTCCAATTTAAATTGTATTCATCATCTGCTTTTTGTACCAGTATAGGCACAATTTATTTCATATATTGTTTTAACTTGCATTATTTTATTCTCTTATGTCTGTTTGGAATAGAAGATACTTTCTCAAAAATCAGTTGTGTCACAATGGTTGCATAAAAACATGCTATATATGTTGACTTAATCCATAGTTTTTAAAGAGTTCTCATCTTTCTGAGAAGAAGAAAAACTTTCCAAATTTTTCACGGAAAGAGCATTGATGTATACTTCCACTTACTTACTATTTGCCATAATGATTATTTGTGTACTATTGTGTGATTACAACCAATCATGACCAATTGTGTGAAAAAGTAATAGCAAACAGTAGTCATAGTAAATATAGATTAGAGATGTAGTCTAGCTATTTGATAGATTTTTTCAGAAAATTCTCCTTTAGCCTTGCTCAGGTACTACAGTGGAAGTTTCAACGCATCAGCAGAGAAATGAATATATAGACTGAACAAAATTAGATTTTAATTTTATAGTGTGGGATAGAAAGTCACATCTTGGGACCAGGAGTCAAACATGCTGATATGCGAAGTAAAAAGAAAAGAAAACTTGTGGAAGCAGAATGGAAGCTTTAAAGTGTTAAAGAATATCTGCCCGTGGCAGACTTGAGGAAACAAATAAATGACATGCAACTGGGACTGAAACAGACACTTTAAGGGAGATGAGATGGGGTAGATTGGGAAAAAAAAATAAGAGCACATATCAGCTGAAAATAAGTAAAGAGCAACATGAAGAGCAATGCACAGAAAAATGTGAGGCAATGCAGGCATGCAGAGACCAGAGCAGTATACAGGAGATCATGGAATGTAACGAAGATGAACTAATACTCAGATAGCTCTGGCAGCAAGGCAAAGTTTGAAGGAATTATAGGATATTTACATTGTATTATCTTTATAGGGCTGATTATATTAAAAAATCTTATTTAAATATGGAATTTCAATGCTTTCCAGATGCTCTTACCATAAAGCCCTAGAAAAAATATGTTATAAAAATTAATTGATGTAAAGTTCCAATGCTAATGGATCTATGTTTTTCAATACAAAAAAATATCCTGAAGAAAAAATAAGTCTACCAACTAAGAACTTTTTTGTGTAATTTACTTCTTTTAAGAAAAATTATTTTTAAATGTTCCTAGTTAGTTGTTAAAGCTGACCATTAGTAGTAGTAGTAGTAGTGGTAGCAGTAGTAGTACTACTACTACTTGGATATAAGTTCATAGCTTTTTTATTTGACCTGTTTCCAACCCCCAATCTTATGGACTGGTAATGGAAATAACACCTGTTTAAATCGTACAATATTTTTCACAACAAATTGTTCTCTTGCTGTTACCTAAATGACAAGCAGCACCAAGGCAATTGTATAAAACAGATACAATGGAAAAAATTAAATACTTTAATAAAAATCCTGGCAGATTTTATCTCCTTTGGTTTACTCTGGAGAGAAGCCAACAATCTCCTAATTATCAAGAGTGTAAGAAGCAGAGAGGTGTACCTTAGATAGTACTCTTCAGAGATAAGCCTCCCTGAGGTAACAGCGAAATAGTGGAGATCTTGCAGAAACTAAAGGACTATAAGGTAGAAAGAGAGATTAAAGAAAATTTTCTCATTCTCCTTGTACTTAGAAAAACAGTGATTTGGCAAAACACCTTCTGAAGATAGAGTTTTCTGTTTGACTTCCACATTCACAGAACCGCAGAATGGATAAGGTTGGAAAATCTTATGGTGGTCGACTTGGTACAACCTCCATGCTCAAGCAGGGCCATCCAAGAGCACATGGCACAGGATTGTGTGCAGACATTTTAATCAAAACTGTAGGTTGAAAAATAAACTTTTTGCATTGTGGCAATACTTCACAGCACTGAGTATGGTTATGTCGCTGTTGATTAAGCTAAGCTTTTTTGTGTGTTTTAAGCAACAGAATGATTTTCACACACTTTGTCTTGCTTCTAAAACTATTAAAGCTTTTCCTTTTAAAACTTCTGTATTAGCTGAAATAGCTTATTCTTTTCTTTTCCATTCTATTCAGTGAATGATCATTTGCCAGCCAATAATGCATCCCTTTACAGGGAGGTTTAATCGCTGCCTACCTTGCTGAGATTCTGTGAGAATTAAGTATCTAACACTGTTAGTAAGTGCTTTGCAGATGAAAATTGCAAAGTAAGTGCTAAATATAATTACTGTTATTAGAGACACATTCCTATCCTAATGTTTCTTTGGTTTTATAGCTGACATAGATTCCATTTGGTATAATATGCAAAAATGGCCTTTATAAGAGTGGTCAGGTAATGAAAGTTCCTGTGATGTTTCTTGCTGAGCAGCTCATAACAATTTGTAAGCTAAGAATCAAATGCATTTTTTAACAAACAAGTAGTCTTTCTGCTTTTAATAAAAATGCTTTCCAAGTAAAGTAATATTTTCTATCAGTCAAAATGACATTAAAAAGCTATAAGATTTGAAAAGTATCCCAACAGGAACCAGATCCTGACTGGTTTGTAAAGATAGAGCTCTTTTTCTTTGCGCAACTACACAGGCACCAGAAGTGTTAGCAGAAAAAGATTTAAGTGTGGGTCTAAATGCACCACCAGGTAGTAAATTTCAGTGGTTGGTGTACACCTATACTTCACAAAATCGGAGGTTTTTTTATCTTTAAGAATACATAACTTCATGTTTGGATAATCCCTAAGGAACCAGCTGTCTTCCTTGAACAGTCATAATAGATTCACCAGTGCTTAAAGGACATCTGGGAATAAAACCATGAGAGCTAGAGATTAGAAATAGCCATTCAGTGATGGCAGTGAGGAGGGCTCCACTCCACATCTGACTGAGGCCTTACTTACAATGCTACCAGAATAATGGTTTATTTGGCTTCCTTTTCCAGCTGAAATATAGATTTATTTCACATAATCACAGAACTGCTTGATTTGAAGCAGATCCCTGAAGATCATCTTGTCCAATGCCCCTGCCTAGGCAGCGTCACCTAGAGCAGGTTACACCTGTTCAGGTGGGTTTTGAATGGCTCCAGACAGGAAGGTTCCATGACCTTCCCGGGCAGCCTGCCTCAGTACTGAAAAATTTGCAGTACTAAATGTCTGAACTGCAGTATAAGCAATCCCTGTCTCTATTATCTTTGTTTTACCAACAGCAAGCAAAGTTTTCTGTTTGCTAACAAAATTATGTGGTCATTTTTTTTACAGGCTAGTTGCATTTGCATCACATTAACATAAACATGTAAGTTTAGCTGGCAAAAAAAATGGAGGGATAGTACGCATGGAGTATTTTTAAAGTTTGGGAAACAATATGCAGCTATTTGCTTGTACAGAATTAACAGATATTGTAATGTTTCTGCCACACTATGTTGGGAATGATGGTCTTTGTCTGAGGTGCTGCAGATTATAGTCACCTAAAAATAAAGCATTCTAATACTGAGTACCAAGACAATTAAGATCCGTTGTGGAAATAATTATGTGTGAAAATCTTGTTGTTATACTTCCTGGGGTCATGAAACACAGCCTATGAAATAAGGAGAACCACAAAAATCCATGAGATATCAGTTTGAGGCTTTCATGGCTGATGCCAGCAAGACTACAATTCTTTACATCTATTCATAAAACCCTATGGGAAATCTAAAGAAAGTGTAGTATCAAACCAAGTTTATTGTTATCTTTTTATTCAAGGATCAGTCAAGCAACATCTAAAGAAAGATACAACTAGAATAATAAAAACCACTGTTCCAGAAGTAATAATTTCTATTATTTTTTTAATCTAATGGAACTGATCTAAAATATTTACCAGAATTAACATTCCTAAAAATGTGTTAATCCTATATCAACTACTCCTCCAAACAATAAGGTTATTTCATTTAAAACATATCCTTAATTCTTACACTGTAGTAGGAATCATTGATTTCTATAATCTCTTCTAATAATAAAACGTGTCTCACAAGCCTAAAAAGATTGGGTGAAAGGCCTTGAAAGGACAAAAATTAGATTAAATACACTGATCTTTTGAGATGTCACTGTCTTCTATGGACACAAGGTATCCAGAGGGCACATGGAGGGATTTTCACCTTTCCTGATGCTGTGCAGCTTCTCACAAACTTGCACAGTGGATGCATCAGCATGATTTGCTGAGAAGAAATCTGTTTAGCAGAAAAATGATTCCTCGTGGGAGTTATAGCTGTCCCTCAGTATTCACTGATGACATCAAGGTCACAGTCCAATATGAAACTAAGCACTTTTTTGACTCTTCATTCTAATGACTCAGTGGACAATCAATATCATCTCTTATTTTCTAGTCAGGCAACAAACATTTTTAAGAAGGTTTATGTTCACACACAATTAAAAAATAAATACATATTTTGTTAGTTTTTATTATTAACATGTTTTTATTACTTTTACAGTCACTATTTTTTCCTCTTTTCTTCTTTTTTTCACCATAGGATGTGTCTCATATCAGTCCCTGGATTTTGCCTAGAAATACCAACTCCAACATGAGCCTAAATAAAGGTATGTGAATTTCCACAGAGACCAAAGGAGAATTTTGGTAGACAGTTCCACAAGGTCTGAGCTACAAACTGAAATTCAATTTTGTCTATATCCTTCTTTTTTCATGAAAGATATAATTACATTTTCGTTAATGGTTATTACTTCTTCATATTGTCATGATGACTTGAAAAATAAATGTTCTTTTTGTGTGGAAGATTACAGCCTAGATGTTTGTTAGCATCCAATTTAATGTCACAACTTTTTTTATTTTATATGTATTCTTATGCTCACTCCAGGGATCATCTTATTAAAACTATTAATTGTGTTATCTGCTTTTAGTAGAATTGAAGTAAAAGTATAATGGAAAATAGAAAAAAAATCTCCAAATTGAGAAATATCTTGGAGCTTTGTGTCAAGTTTATATACAAAAATATAAATAGATATATATATTAAGGAAATACATATTTAAAAGGGATGTAGCATTTTTTGTATGCAAATTTGAAAGCAGCTTTCATTTGGATACTGCTTCAATAAGTCTAATAAATAAGACATGCACCTTTTCTTTATTGAGAAAATGCCTTAATAAAATAAGTGCTCTGAACAATACTATTCAAACTCATTTCAGTCTCAGAAATGTGATTAGATTGCTACAATTCAAATTGCAACAGACTGCAGCACCTGACAATGTTGATCTTAGCTAAGACCTATAGGAGTTGTGGTTTACAGTTTTCCATGTTACCAAAATTTCACATGTTTAGTCCCAGTAGGGTCACAATTCTGTTTTTGGCTATTACATGGGAAAATATCAGTCTTCATTGATTATTCATTCATTATCAATCCAATGACTTGAATTCATTCAATATCAATCATTCATTGACATGACCATAGTAAGTATTGCAAATAAGTATTTTGATATACTCACATTTTAAATTCACATCTAAGCAAATATTCACTTTTTATTTAGAAGTCTTCTCTTTAAAAGAAATGCATGTAACTGGATATCTCTGGATAGTCCTTTCTTTAGCATGTTTGCTATTTGTACAATACAGTATGTTACTATGGCTTCAAATGGGACATTATCATCTCTTAGATATGCATATCTAAAATCAAACCAAACCAGAAACAAAAAAGAAGTTAAATATCTGATTTTGCTCATAGACTTCAATGATCTAAAGACTACCCACAGTCTATAGATATTTAACTCTTGTTGCTAAAACCATTGAAAACTAGAACTTGAGAAATTAAATTTAACAAAAATACCCCAAACATCCTGTTCTATCTTCTCTGACATCTCAAAGACTTCTGGCAAACTAACTTTTATTTATCACAGTAAGTGTATATGAAATTACTCTATGATTAAAATTTTATACGAGTTACTCAAACACGTGTCTACATATTCAGGGCTGCCTAAATACTCATATGAATCTTTGAATAATTTTCATCCTCTGCAACTTCTACCTGACTTGAAATTTAAATGATAAAACTGTTTATGTTGGACCAACTTAAATACTGAAAAATATATTCTAAACCTGCATTCTTTATAAACAATTTATGGGTCTGGTTATTTTGCTCCTTCCTTGTTTTTTGCCCTTTGCCATTTGGGAAAATAGGTCTGCTGAGTTTATTTTTGATTTGCCTCCATATAAGGCAAAACAAACCAGTTCTTGCTGGGTTATTACAGTCAAATTGGTCTGCAAATTACTGATGGTCCACACTGTTATGGGAAGTGGCTTGCAGTTCATTCATAATCCCCTGTATGTTGTGATTTCAGTATAGAATCACATTAAATTCAGTGATGGGGGTGTGTGATTTGATAATTTTTCATCATAAAGGTTTATTCTGTTTACTTGGCAATAGGTAGTGTCTGAAACTCTACTGTGTGTGTACAAACTTCTACTCATCCAGGTGTTCCTACTGTTGAAGGAGTAGATAAAGGTACATGAAGGTACATGACATCAGCAGTGATGACAAATGAATGTCAGGCACACTCAGATCAGAATTCTCCTATTAATAGGAACAGCTCTCAATAAACTGCCTCCTGTCCTGTGCTAAATTTACCCTTGAAATGCTCACTTCTGCATAAACACCACAGCTCTAAATAAAGGACACCACTAAGAAAGTCTCATATTATTGATATTTCAGATGTTAGCTCTGAATTTCACTGAGCATATCCCTTTTGCTTTGGTTAATTGGTATCATTATCACAAATGTCACAGTTGCTTAATTTAATTAGTTCTTACTCATACGTAATATTAATTTTCTCTTTCAGAAAACCAAATGAAGAAATGTAAGTGAAAACAGTGTTTTGGTTTGGTTTGCCATTTCTGTTCTGAAGGATTTTAAGGAAATACTTCTCAGAAAAACTGTTTCTTTATAAGTAATATCTTTATTTTCCTACCATATTCACAGTTTTTGATCTAAAAACTATCTGTACTAATCAGACATCAATTTACTTCAGGGCTGAATTATGCATTTATATTTGAATGTCTGAATCTTTTCATGACTATTAAACAACTGAATTGATTTTCTGGATTGTGGTCTTCTGATTTCATTGTATATCCTCACGTAAAGCAATAATCTTTGCTTGAAAGTACTTACCATGGAATAAAAACTAGATCGCAGTAGTCACATCCTCAATTTTAACTAGTTATGGAAGGTGCAAAAAGCCTTCTTCATACTCTACACATTTTTTTTTCAATTAAATAGCAAATGTAGTATTAATTCTATGATAGCAGCCTCTTATGGCAAATAAAGAGATAAGTATCTCTTTTTTTTCTATTATAA